>JARHVA010006288.1:720000-952292 GCA_037957365.1 Torreya grandis
ACACAAATAGTCAGATCTCTAAATCTTCTTAGTCGTTGAAAATAATGAGGTTTATGTTATTATTCCTGATCCCATGATAGAATTAGCTGATGTGGAATTGGCTAAATCAATTTTGGTAAGGATGAATGGTTTCCATCCAAACATAGATTCCTTTTGTAATTGGTCCAACTTAAAATGGAAACCCAAAGGACACCTAGAGGTGGTCACTTTGGCTAAAGGGTTTTTCCTAATTAATTTATCTTTATAAAAATACTGCATTAAGGTTATTTCAAAAGGGCCATGCTTCATGGAAAAATTGAGTGTGTCTGTCAAAAAATGGAAGGCTGGTTTGAATCTTAGTATTTATGCCATGGATGATGTCCTGATGTGGGTCCTTCTCCTAGAACTCCCCCTAGAATAATAGCCCACAAAATTTATTCTATGGGATTGTCGGAGCCTAGGCCAACCCATCGCTATTGATCCATTCATCCTTTCTCACATAAGAATTGTTATGACCTAGGTACACATCTTCCTAATGATAGACAAACTGCTTCTCCATAAGATCAAATTTAAGTCTAAGTATGGATAATGGAAAAAATATATTATGTATGAGAATAAATCTATTATTTGATCATGTTACAACATCTTGAGTCATATGCATAAGGATTGATCAAAGAAGAATTAGGTGCCTATAACTCCCAAGCATGTGTGGACCCAAAAAGCTAATCCACATTTAGAATGAAAAGTTGTTCTTCTTTTAAAGATAAAAACACATAAATCTTCACCAAGTGTTCCACTTTTAAGATCCTCATCAGGTATTTATTAGAAAAAGACTTTTACTTCACTTTTTATTTCTTTTAAACTCTAATCCTTAAGATGACCTGATCCCCTTATTGGAGGGCCTTCCTAGTCCCCCTCCACCATCTACCCCCCTCCCAGACTCACCCCACAAATGCAAATGGTGGAAGTCACCCCCCCACCCCCAAGTGTGCTTCCCCTCTTCCAAGAATTTTGAGTTTGGTTAACCCCATAATGGATCCCATCCTCACCCCATATAAACCTATCCCCAAGATGGATCCACCCCTCCCTTGAAAGGGTTCTTGGAGATTCTCCCGTCCATTTTTTACTTTGTAGTCCCTAAATTTTTTCCCTACTCCCCCCAATCTCCCCTATTGGATCATCCTTTGGATTTAGATTGGCCTTCAAAACTTGGAACCTTTTCAAAGACAACTTAGGATTTATCTCATAAAAGTCTACTATTTTCTACATTGAATAATGAAAATAGGTCTCTCTCTAAGGGTGCTATGATATCTTCCCCTCTAAAGATCTTAGATCCCTCTAAAGATAAGAGACAATGCTCTTTAATTAAATCACCGATCCCAGATGTAATCTAGGATGAGGGGTTCACCATAATTTCCAAGAATAAAAAAGGGAGAAATAAAGAAAATATTAGCATCATCCCAAAACCAATTGGTACATCTCCCTGAATGGTCACTCAAAATATTGAAACAATAAAAGAAATTAGAAAGAGTTTCTAACAAAACCTCAAAATAACTAGGGATAAGAAATGAATATTATTACATGGAATATTAAAGGGTTAAACAACCATAGAAAGAAGAAGATCCTCTGCAATCTTAGAAAGAGAATTGACCCAACAATTTTACTTGTCTATGAAACCAAAATGTTTGAAAAATGCATTAAGTTTATGTGTTGATAAAATTTGAAGGAAGGCATGTGTATTTGCCTCCAAATACAATAGAGCCTCAGAGAGTCTTGAAGTATTTTAGAATCCAAAAAATCTAGGTGTTTTACTCTAGAAGATAAGTGATCAGATTTCTATTCTATTTAGAGATTTATATAGCAATGAGGAATGGATTCTAACATTTATTCCCCAAACTATAAAAATGCTTGAAATAGATTATGAGAAGACCTTCTCTCTTTATAGAGGACCTATGAAATATGGAACTAAATTATAGCTACTGATTTTAACACCCCACTTATTCCTAGGAAAAATAGGGGGACTAATATACCTCACTGAAAGCATGCTAGATTTTAATGATTTCATCTTAAGAGTAGGTCTAGTGGATGTGGACCTAAAAGGCAATAGATTATCTTGGTCTAATAGGAGGATATGAGATAATATGATTTACATTCACCTTGATATGATCTTGATCTCCTTAAATTAGGACATCAAATTCACCCACAATCTCTCCTCCTTACCTAAAATTAATCTGACCACAATCCCTTGATTTTTGAAGGAGAAAAAATATCAAAACTAAATAAAATTCCTTTTAGATTTGAAAGCATATGGCTCCACCACCCAAACTTGTTAGAATATCTAAAGGAATGTTGGAAGGAACACTTCTTAGATATTGATAAGTATATTTTAACTAAAAACTAAACTTCCTCAAAGTAAAACTAAAAATATGGAATAAAGAAGTCTTTGGTGACATTTTCCTGTAAAAAAGGATTTATAAGAGGAATTAATAGTAATTGAAGAAATGTTAGCTTTGGAAGGTAACAATGAGCAAATTTACCAAAGGGGATTTTTTTTCTAAATCCTTAACTTAGAGGCAAGGGAAGAGTCTTACTGACTTCAAAAATTTAGGTACACTTTTATGAAGGAAGGGAATAAAAACACCAAGTTCTTCCATCACTCGATGACTAGATATAGGAACATGAAAAAAATAACTCAATTGAAAATGGATAATGGAAATGTTAAAAAATAAGAGGAGGAGATATCCTACTACACAATAAATTTCTTGAAAAATCTACTCATAGAAGAAGGTCTATTTGATGAATAGTTGGTTGACAATACTTTGAATAACGTAAATAAGTTTATTTATAATTTTGATAATGTTAATCTCACCAAAACCCCATCAACATAAGAGGAAAAAACACCATGTTTATGATAGAGGGTTTCAAGGCCTCGAATCCTTATGGTTTTCCCCCCTTCTTTCAAAAAATTTGGAATATTATCCACACTGAAGTTGAGATAGTAGTGAGCAAGTTCTTCTAATCCAAAACTATTCTAAGAAAAAAAAACAATCCTTTTTTGTTCCTTATTCCAAAAAATCTAGGAGCAAATAATTTATACAATTTTTTCCCAATCAACTTATGTAATACAACTTACAAAATTTGCTCAATCATCTTGGTGAAAATAATGCAACACCTATTGGATAAAGTTATTGGGGAATAATAGGTCACATTCATGGGGGAATAATAGGTCACATTCATGGTTGGGAGGTAAATAATAGATGGAATCATCTTGGTGCATGAATCCATCCACTCTATCTCTAAATCCCTAAGATAATGTATGTTTGTTAAGCTAGACATGAACAAATCCATAATATTGAATGGATTACCTAAAGGTTTTTTCTTGGCTTCTAGAGGTCTAAGATAGGAGGACCTTCTCTCCCCATATCTTCTCATCATAGTATTAGAAACCTTGGTGAGAAGCCTATTGAAATCCTATAAATAAGGTTTGATCAAAGGCATCTTAGTAGCACCTAATGCTGAACCAATCACCCATGAACAATTTTTAGATGACATGATCATCTTAGGAGAATATTAGATGGAGGAATACAAAAAAATAAAATCCATTATCAAAAAATATTAATCTACCTCTAAATAGTGCATAAAATTCTATAAGAGTTCTCTCTTCTTCATCAATACTCCTATGATCCTGTAGAAAAGTATTTCAATGATTTTGGAATTTTAGGTGAGTCAATTACCGACAACATATTTGGGCATTCCATTATTTTAAGGAAAAATGGAATTTTACATCTAGAATCCCCTCATCAATAGAATTTAGATAAAACTTGTAGGGTGGAAAGGACACCTTCTTACTGTTCATGCAAGAAATTGCACCCAGTGACAGGAGGTCGAACTCCTGCCTTCTCCTCGCAACATGGAAACTCCTCTCTCGCTTGTGGGACAATGAAGCTAGAGAGGAGAGTCTCTAGATAAGGGCTAGCTCCCTTTGATGTATCATGTTTGTTCCAGCAAGTGCAAAATATAGGTATAGATAGATATATAAAAGGGGGGATGAAAAGGGAGAGAGATGCAGGAAAAAACAAGCCTACTCTAAGGAGGTGATACACCAAAAACAAGTTTGACCTTCACACATCCACTCTCAAAATTAGACAAATGCATACATACACTACGCACTTGGTAGAAGGACCAGGCTGCTTAAACTGGCAGGGAGGCTTTCATGAAGGCACAAGAGACAAAAAATCACTGAGGCACTGTGGAATGCACACTGTAAGTAAGTCCTATCTATTCTAGTCTTCTCAAATGTCAGCTCTTCTCCTTTTAGCTATAACAATGGCACCTTGTAGACAACAGGTCTATTGGTGTTGAACCTGTGAGAGCATCAAAAGACAATGACTAGACACAAGCAAACATTCAATGCATACATGGAAATTTCTATCCAAATGGAGGTAAAAAAACTACATTTGTATTGATCCAGGTGAAATTTTGTAGAGCTGCACCCTTTACAAATGTGGAAGATCCTCTTTTAATAATGAGAAGCTCGTGATATATAGGGGAAAACAAGGAAAGAGGGAACTTAGCACTTCTTTTGGCAAGTTGCAAGTCATGTCCCTCCTTGGGAAGAGGAAATACTATAGTTGATTTCATCCTCTAGAAGAATCCTACTGGAACCATGTCATGTAGTCACCCAATCTTGACTTGGTATCCAACATTAATGTGAAAACGTAGGCCGCGTCTCCTTTTCTACTAATAGTCTGTGATTTCTTGCCAATTCCTATGGTTTTTCCCCTTCCTAAATGCTTGGGCGATGCCTTTTATTGTTCACACCATTAGGCAATAAATTGCCTTGTCTATGCCACTTGGACAGCCTTGTCATCTAGAATTGTCTTCTTCTGCATCTTTGTCTTTTCTAACCACTTGGCCCTTTAGGCAAACCCCTTGGTGGGTTGCTACATTCTAGCTCTTTCTCTTTTTCCATGTTAGCACTTTCCCATGTTTGAAAACCCAATGGCTATTCTATTTCATTAAATTTGATGGCCTCAAAGACATCAGGTCCATGCTAGCAGCCTTCGAGCTATCTTTCATCTATCTACGTCACCTTCTCAGGCACTTTTGCCTTTGTATTTTTTCCCTATGGACACCCTTCCTTGTTTTAGGGCAGGTCCCTGCTTGACTTCACTAATTGTTAGGCCTCTTAATTATTCGTGGCTTGCTCTATCACCCTCTCGAGTAGCTCCTTTGCTTGCATACTTGGGTGGGTCCTTCATTTTGTATGGACTGCCCCTCAGCTTATGTTTTCTATGGTCTTTGTCCGTGGACATTTTCTTGCAAACAAAAAGTCTACAAAAATTCATCTAGGCTTGGTGCGTGCTTTCCCCGTGAGATTTTGTCTATAGACATTTCCCGCAAACAAAAAGTCCGCAGAAATGTTAACCACCATTTTGCTTTAGTTGTATATGCGCCCGACCCTTTTACATTTGTATTGAGCTGCACTTGGATCCTTCCTTTTGATGTTAAGCCATGTCCGAAGGAATTCATGACTTGGAAGACTTTTTCAAACAAAATTTGAACTTGGCCTTCAAACCAGCTTGAAATTTACTTGGGTCCCCCTTATTTGAAAAAGCCGGCCCTCCACTAGGGCATTTTTGACCATTTGACTACCCTTTAGCTTGGGGCATACCTTTGAACCAAGCTGTTGAACCAAAAAGGTTCAACAGTTCAAAGGTTCAACCAAGCATATCGATGGACAAATAAACCAAAGGCTGATGAACCATTTCTTGAACCGCCACATTGAACAATTTTATTGAACCTTTTTACTGAACCAAGCCCTTGAACCGTTGAACTTTTCGTTGAACCTTTGCCCTTGAACCGTTCGATTGAACTTTTGAATTGAATCAAAGCATTGAACTTTTTGGTTAAACCCATCGGCTTTGAACCAAGTGATCAACCAAGTTCATTGAACTTCTTCCATTGAACCAAGTACGTTGAACCTAGCCCGTTGAACCATAAAATTGGTTCAACGGTTCAATGGCACAATGGTTCAACGCTGCTAAACCAAGATGCTTAAACTAAATGATGAATGGACCAAGGGTGGTTGAACCACTAAACTAGGGCATGAAATGAACTTTTTGAACTTGCTAAACCTAGAAATGACTGGCATTAAATAGCAAGGGAAGATGGTGACTAAAATTTTGCCTGAGGGCAAAATGGGTCAATAATTGGTAACTCACAGGGGAAGCATGCCTGCTATGCTTAGAACCAGTTACCTTAAAATCCATTAGGCATGGAGTCAGATGCAACTATGAAAGAATTAGCAATAGCCCAAAAATTTTGAGAATCAAACATGAAGCCTTTACCCCCAAGTAAAGGGAAACATACAAGGCTAAAAATAACTAACTGTGCAAATTGCACTTAGGGAAAGCAGGAGAAAAAATTGAAACAAACTATTATGTATAGCTAACCAGACATTTTTGATTCCCTCATGCATCAAATGGAAAACTTCTTAAGTCCCCTCCCTGGTAAGAAGACTTATGGCACCAGGCAAGTAGCTAAATGGAAAAGAGAATTGGTGACTTGCTCTTTTTACCTGTCACTTGAGTTGGCTTGTCCCCAAGTGGAGATTCAAACATGCTTCCAATGTATACGTACTCTGTTTGTTCTTGGAAGCCTACTAAATGCTAGTCCTTTAGGTTGGTGCATCCCATCAAGAAGTTAATTGCTACTAGCTCATCACCAGAAGCCTCCTGATATGCATCATTGACTGGCTCGTTCTCCTTTGCCTCATGCTCGGGTTCCACTGTATGGCCATTTTCCTTGATGATTTTAAAGAAGATATCTTTAGATTCACTAACCCCCTGAAGGGGTAAATCTAAAAAACTATGGCCTCTTTGTATGCTTGTTTGAAACCCAATGCTACCTTCTTCATTTTTAACTAGCTCATAGACTCCTTGAAGAATAATGTAGCCTGCCCTGATGGCTTCAACAAATCATTCAAAGCATAAACAAGAGATTGTCCATGCTCCTCCGTGTCACCTAAAGTGAACTCCTCCTCATCTACACTCATGAAGTCTCCCTGATCAGTCATGAACTGAGCATACTCCTCTTCACTTGATTCCCTCAATATAGGTTCCTCCTCGAGAAGGTGTGAAGTGGAACACTGATGGATGAACTCATGTGGAAGAGGAGGCAGTCCCTAAACTAGAATCGAATGATTCCCCTCTTTCCATTTGGTTAGCACTTCACCTATATTAGGCATAGCCTGATAGTTCTCTTGGGGATGTGTAGGTGGGGTGCCTTTTGGCAATGGCTCCTCTACAAGGTTTGAAAGCTCCATCTCTCTCTCTCTCCCAGTAGTCTCATCTTAGCCTCTAATTCCTCAACCCACTTAGCCAGATAATCCTCATTTTGTACCTCTTGGGGCTATGGGAAACACCATAGAGATGAGGAGTGCATGAAAATTGCTATGAAATGTAAGGCACCTCTTGAAGAAGGGTGGAGGGAACTTGAAAAGGACTAACTTGATCTTGTACCTTGCACTCTTGGATAATGTCTTTCAACCCCTTGCCATTTCATGACTCAACCACTTGATTCTAGCTCAAAAAATTTAGACTGGGCATCTCCATTGGGGTTGATGAGGCCATAACGTGAGAGGGCAGAAAAGATTTAGATTCTACTTCCCTTGCTGCCAAAATGGATTGCTACATCTGAAGGTTTGCCAACTCGATTTGTCTATCAAGATTAGCCTTAAACACAAGATTTGCCATTTTGGAACTCTCTTCAACGCGATTGGGGAAAGGACTTTGACAGGCTTGATTTGGCTTATAAGCAGGGGCTGTATATGACTGATATGATGCTTGGGGTAGTGAGTATGCAGGTTGATAGACTTGGTAAGGCTGCCTCTCATAGATACTCAGCTTCTCCTCCAAAGATGCAATCAAACCACTCACATCCAACATCTCATTTGTAAGCCTATGCCAATTGGCTATTTCAATGGGAGTCCTTTCCTTCTTACCCTGATTTAGTTCATTTTTGACTTGATGGATGACATGATCAAGAACTTCTTGGCCGCACCCCCTTCTGGTGTCAAGATCTACTACATATTTTTTGTATCCCAGTAGTGCTTGCTTGAAGGCAAAAATGAGTTGATTGGTGAATAGACTAGGTTGAGTGGGAGCAGTGACGTAATGAGAAGACTGGGCACAAGGGTGATATAGCTCATAGTAGGGTTGAGACTGGCCATATTGGGTGTGATAAGGATCACCATAAGGCTGGTAAGGATCATAGCCATGCTGGCCAAAAAAAATAGAGTCCATGGCTCTGAATGATGGGATTATATATACCATAATGATGTTTCTTGATGGTATGGTACTAGAACTGCTTAACTAGTTGATTTAACTCAGTGTCACCATTGGTGTTTGATGCAAAAGCCTCTAAAGGCTAGTTGGTTGAAGAACACACCAAAATTATTCAATTCTTTAGACAAACCTGTCCCAGTTGGTCCCACCAGGTGTGCCAAAATTGTTGATGCCAGGTGCTGGAACTTTATTGAGTGTCAAATTAGGATCCCATTGGGCATGCCAAAACTATTGACACTGGGAAGTTGCACCTAGTGACAGGAGGTTGAACTCTTGCCTTCTCTTTGCAACATGGAAACTCCTCTCTCGCCTATGGGATAGTGAAGCTGGAGAAGAGAGTCTCTAGATAAGGGCTAGTTCCCTTTGATGTATCATGTTTGTTCCAACAAGTGAAAAATATAGGTATAGATAGATATATAAAAGGTGGGATGAAAAGGGAGAGAGGTGTAGGAAAAAACAAGCCTACTCTAAGGAGGTGATACACCAAAAACAAGTTTGACCTTCACACATCCACTCTCAGAATCAGACAAATGCATACATACACTACACACTTGGTAGAAGGACCAGGCTGCTTAAACTGGCAAGGAGGCTTTCATGAAGGCATAGGAGACAAAAAATCACTGAGGCATTGTGGAATGTACATTGTAAGTAACTCTTGTCTATTTTGGTCTTTTCAAATGTTAGCTCTTCTCCTTTTAGCTATAAAAATGGTGCCTTATAGACAGTAGGTCTGCTGGTGTTGAACCTGTGAGAGCATCAAAAGACAATGACTGGACATAAGCAAACATTCAACGCATACACGAAAATGTCTATCCAAATGGAGGTAAAAAAACTACATTTATATTGATCCAAGTGAAATTTTGTAGAGCTATGCCCTTTACAAATGTGGAAGATCCTCTTTTAATAATGAGAAGTTCATGATATATAGGGGAAACCAAGGAAAATGGGAACTTGGCACTTCTTTTGGCAAGTTGCAAGTCGTGTCCCTCCTTTGGAAGAGGAAACACTGCAGTCAACATCATCCTCTAGAAGAAGCCTACTAGAACCATGTCGTGTAGTCACCCAATCTTGACTTGGCATCCAACATTAATGTGAAAACGCAGGCTGCATCTCCTTTTCTACTAATAGTCTATGATTTCCTACCAATTTCTGTGGTTAGTCCCCTTTCTAAATGCTTGGGCCATGTCTTTTGTTGTTCACACCATCAGGCAATAAATTGCCTTGTCTATGCCACTTGGATGGCCTTGTCATCTAGAATTGTCTTCTTCTGCATCTTTGTCTTTTCTGGCCACTTGGCCCTTTAGGCAAACTCCTTGGTAGGTCACTACATTCTAGCTCCTTCTCTTTTTCCATGTTAGCACTTTCCCATGTTTGAAAACCCAACTGCTATTCTATTTCATTAAATTTGATAGCCTTAGAGACATCAGGTCCATGCTGGCAGCCTTCGGGCTATCTTTCATCTGTCTATGTCACCTTCCTGGGCACTTTTGCCTTTGTATTTTTTCCCTGTGAACACCCTTCCTTGTTTTGGGGTCGGTCCCTGCTTGCCTTCGCTAACTATCGGGCCTCTTAATTATTTGCAGCTTGCTTTATCACCCTCCCAAGTATCTTCTCTACCTGCATACTTGGGCGGGTCCTTCATTTTGTATGGATTGCCCCTCAGCTTATGTTTTCCATAGTCTTTGTTTGCGGACATTTTCCCACAGACAAAAATTCTATGGAAATTCGTCTGGGCTTGGTGCGTGCTTTCCTCATGGGCTTTTGTCCATAGACATTTCCCACGGACAAAAAGTCTGCAAAAATGTTAACCACCATTTTGCTTTAGTTGTATATGTACTTGACCCTTTTGCATTTGTATTGAGCTACACTTGGATCCTTCCTTTTGATGTTAAGCCATGCCTGAAGGAATTCAGGACTTGGAAGACTTTTTCAAACAAAATTTAAACTTGGACTTTGAACCAGCTTGAAATTTACTTAGGTCCCCCTTATTTGAAAAAGCCAGCCCTCCACTAGGGCATTTTGGACCATTTGACTGCTCTTCGGCTTGGGGCATACCTTTAAACCAAGCCATTGAACCAAAAAGGTTCAACGGTTCAAAGGTTCAACCAAGCACGCTGATGGACAAATGAACCAAAGGCTGTTGAACCATTTCTTAAACCGCCATGTTGAACTGTTCCATTGAACCTTTTTATTGAACCAAGCCCTTGAATCATTGAACCTTTGCCCTTGAACCGTTTGGTTAAACTTTTGAACTGAATCGAAGCATTGAACTTTTTGGTTGAACCTTGTTGTTTCCAAAATCAGCTTAGTTTATTTTTGGGAACAACCCCCTATGAAACTTGTTCATTTCGTCTTTCATTTCTCTAAGTTCATTTTTTGAGACAGATTTTGAATTCATTCTCATCTTGGCCTCAGAACATGAAAGTGGTTACAATCTCATCCCAGCCAAGTTTTTCCTCCCCCAGACTCTCCTTTCGGAGTTAGTCTTTGCATTTCCTTCCATTTTTGTGCAAAGGCGGCAAATTTTGCCGCCCCTGCATTTTTTTTATGTCTGTGCAAGGGCGGCAAATTTTGCCACCCCTGCACTTTGACCTGCAAGGGCAGAAAATTTTGTCGCCCTTGCACTCAGATGAACCGAAACACGTAAGGGCAGCAAATTTTGCCACCCTTGCACATCTCGATTTCCATGCATGGCATTTATTGCCGTGCATGGTGGGTGGTTGGGGTCGATTTTCACTGCATTTAAATTGATTTAAGCCTCTCTTCTCCTCATTGCTTCTTCCTCTCCTCCTGCCCCTTGCACCTGAGCAACCCAGTTGACAAGTTAAAGTGTATTTGGCAGATTCAACCTCGTGGCAGGTGCGGTTTCTCAAGTACGTCTCATTTTTGGCTTTTATTTCTTTTTCTTTTCTGGTTTATGCTTAGTGTTAAGTTGTTTGATGTTGTCTTTTCTTTATTTTTCTCTCTCTCTATTTTCGCCTGCGTCCCTCCTCTCCTTGCCGCGGATGTTGTTTCTTTTTCCCTCCCCCTTTGCCCATGGGTTTCCATCAAAAACTCATGCGAGCAACATTTTTTGCTGCCCACATTTCTTCTTCCACCCTACGTGCAAGGGCAGTGAATTCCACCACCCCTGCACGTTTCCTCCACCCTACGTGCAAGGGTGGCAAAAATTGCCACCCTTGCATTTTTCAACCCTACGTGCAAGGGCAGCGATTTTCACCACCCCTACACAATTTCCCAAGTGAAAAATATAGGGGCGGTGATTTTTGCCGCCCCTACATTTTTTAAAGCTTTTGTAAGGGCGGCAATTTTCACCACCCCTATATTTTTCCTCTGGATTTTTCTAAACCCAAAGAAATTTTTTCAAGTTGTCCCTTTCCTTCCTTTTCTTCCTCCTTTTTCACTCCTTCTCCTGACCTGGCCTATTTAAGTGACCTCCAGTAACCAATATCACTTAATTTGTACTTTTTCCCCTCTCATCCTCTCTCCTCTGATCTGTGATCATGACTGCAGCACCTTCAGTGAACTACACTTTTGCTCCCGTCTGGTCAAGATCATCCTCCATGACGGAAGCGTCTCCCAAGAAAGCAAAAACCATGAAGTATAAGTACTAAGGCATCTTCTCACTCACATCAGTCTCCTCAAATGTCAACAACATTCAGGACACCGAGATCGGCCACATGGACATGGCTGAGTTCCTGGTGCGAACAAAGGTGACAAATCCCAACACTGGAATAAAGAGGATAGTTGAGAGCAACATCCACCTGGTGGCTGCCTTTTCGATAGCAGTGCATCATGCTGAGTTCATCCTTTAATGCGTGCACTTCTACAACAAAGAGACCATAATGGTCTCAGATGCCAGCAATAACACAGTGATTCGGTTGGACCCTGAATTCATCGACAAAGTTTTCATGTGCCCTCCAGCCACCAAAGTAACCCAAATCAACTTCAGGAATGCATAGAAGGAGTATGATAAAGACCCTAAGAGGACAAAGAAAGTTATAAATTATAAGTGGCTGAAGACCCCCAAGACTAGCCTCTCTAGATGGCCAAAGAACTTTCCAAGGAGCGATTTTGTCGAGGAAGTTGGTGACTTGATCACCCTTCTTAGCAGAGTACAGGGTTTCCCATCTTCTTCACAGTTCCATGAATGGATGTATTCATTCATCAAGATCATCCTCCAGGGCAAGCAAACCATCTTTTGGGGAGAACAAATCAACAATGCCCTCCACGAGCAGTTAACCAAAGTATAGACTTCCTTCAAATTCTATATGACTTCGTACCTGGTTTATATAGGTGTTGTAATGCGATCTTTCCTAGGATTAACTATAGTAGGAGATAGAAAGACCACCCCGGTCTACTCATATTATCCTCAACTAACGCTCTAAGGGTCAACAAATCATATCAAAAGAGTAAATGATGCCTTCTTTGCCATGTTTTTGTGTCTCTATGATCCTCAGCTTGAGTAGAAGAGAATATCAGATGAGGCCTGGGCAGTGGTAAATGATTATGGCTGCATGTTCCTCCAATTCCCCACATTCTGTTATCTTCAAGTCAGCTTTTACCAAGGCTACCCCTACATGCTTCCCAAGTTTCCTTTAGATAAATTAGTTCTAATGGAACTTTGCCGACAACTGGTTATCGTGCATACTAGACAGATGGAACTAAAGAGACCAAGTTTCAAGTTTCCAATCGAGATTGACAAATATTCCGTTGCAACATCAACCAAAGCCAAGGTCATGGAAACTGAAATGTAGATAGTTACTATCAAGCCATTTAAAAGATGAGAAAAAATTGACTACAGGGGAGTCAAGGAGAAGATCAGAAAGAAAACTCAGTCCCATGAACCAATGATTGAAGATATTTGGGTAGACCTGAGGACGGCTAAAGAAATTAGAAAAATGGACTATTGCACGCTGACACTGGAGTAGATTAAATATCTCAAACTTGCAGAGATCCCCTCTAGTATAACTGATGATGGGAACATCATAAATAGCAGGTATCTAGCAGAGAAGGTTGTTGGTTCCCCTCTCCCTCCAGTTCAGTGGTCTCAGAAGGAGCTGACTTCTCTGAGAAAAAGATTCGAACCAATATTGGCTAACACCAATGATTGGTTAGCAGCCAAAGGAATCACTCTGAGGGAATTTGTTACAGGTTTAGAGGTTGAATACCAGGCAGAATTAAAGAGGAAAGTAGAGAACAAAATCAAAAATAAAGGTGATGTCCCTTCTCTTTCTAGGCCTCACAAGCCTAAGATCATCTTTGTATCCAAGAAATCAAAGACTGCACAAGGGCCAAAAGCAGCAACAAAAGGAACCAAAGAATAGAGCCCTCAGGCACAGGTAGCTCAGCCCATGGAGAAATATGATCAACCATCAGAGCAACTAAGTGTTGGGTCTCCACTCTCACAGGAACAAGCGCAGCCGAGCAAAAGTGTATCTCCAACTCCCCCTCAGTCTTCTGTGGTTCCCTCTTCTCCCATCTCTCCTATCAGTGTTCCCTCCTTTAGAGCTACTTCTCCTTCTAGAGTTTTATTTGGCGATCCTCAGGGTCCTTCTGAAAGTTCCCCTCGCTCTTCTAGATCCATTCCAAGCCTATCGTCTCTTTCCTTCAACTTGCCAGCAAGCCCTGCACCCGAGCCAGAATCAGTAGTTGGTGCAGTTTCACTAGTTACTCCAACTGCAACTACTGTCACCACTAGTAGTGTGGAAGTTGCTACAATAGCACCAGTAGAGACAACTATTGCCATAACAGGTACTTCTCTCCTACCTTGGATATCTGCTTTCACACCAAAAAGAAAGAAGATGGCCATCTCCCCAGATGAGTTTGACTTTTGCAAGATAGTGCCGATGAAAGCAAAGGCTCTGAAGAGGCCAATAATCCTCTCCAAATTAGTCGAAGAAAAGGGAGAAAATTTTCTAAAAATTACCAAGCCTCCACAGGACGCAACCCTTAAGGGTTTCGAAATGAGCAGCTATTCCATCTCTCGTGTTGAACTTGGCAAAGTTACTCACGAAGGTGTGAAAAGCGATCTTCAGTCAGCTATGGACATCATGGTCCAAAAATTTGATCAGAAGGAAATGAAGGATTATTACAAGGCCAAAGCAGAGCAGCTAATGACAGTAATAAAAAGGTTCACTCTTCCTTCTGAAGCAACAACTCCAGAGGCCTTCTCTGTGGATGACTCAGTCATTCAAAAAACAGAAAATACTTATTTGAAAGGGAAAGTCCTGGAGGACTATATCAAAAAGATGCATACTCAAGGAGTTTTTCTGCTTATAGAAGTAGCAGAAAAGATAGGAAAAATGAATAAGGTAAAAACATAGGTAGATGACTTCATCTCCCTCATTTCTCAAAAGATTGATAGCTTGGAGAAAGATCTCGACAGATGGAAAGAAATGAAAAATCTCAAGAGCACCCTGATATCTATCGGTGTCATCTCCAACAAGGACTCCTATGTTGAGATCAAGGAGTCACTGGTCTTCAGAATCCAAGTACTCAAGGACTTAATTGATGATCTTAAAGCTTTCAAGGAAGCTAGTGAGAAGAGTGACTTGAGCCTGCTAAATAAATTAGAAGAGCTGCCATGCGACTTAACGTCTAAGGACAATCAGTTCCTTCTGGCAGAAGAGATGATTTAGAGTTTCAAGAAAATGATTCGGAGAGATTTTGAAGAAAAATCTTTCTCAATGTCTTCGGTGGATAGCATTTTAGATGCTCAATTAATTTTGAAAAATCTGAAATCTAGGTTAACTGGCCATGCTAAAGCCATCACAGCATTGAAGGATGCACTGATCAGAGCAAGAATCATCTCCAAGAATGTAGTTGTGCCAGACATCATAAGAATTCATGCATCTATCGCCATGTACGATGCTCATCTGAAGAAACCTAGCAGCCAGAACTGATTCTCTCTCTCTCTCTCTCTCTCTCTCTCTCTCTCTCTCTCTCTCTCTCTCTCTCTTTTCTTTCTTCTTCTCTCCTTATGCACTTCTATTTTGTGCAAAGTGCATGCAGTTTTGAAATATGTAATTACGTGTAAAAAGTTCAGAAAAATATCTAAAAGTCAAAGATGAGTCATCTTTGACCAAGATATTTTGTATATTTTATTATTTTCTATTTTTGAAGATTTTTTCCCTATATATAGTGGAGACCTCATTTGTAAATTATCTTGGAAAAATTAATAGCAAACACTTTGTTGAAATTGAAGCAACTTTTGAGACTTTGTGCTCAAATTTGTAAATCATATTTTGTTGAATGAATGAGAAGCAGGTTATTTTAGACTTTGTGTTGAGATTGTCTGTGTTGTTTAGGAAATAGTTCTTATGTCTTTTTTCTTGGTAACATCTTATTCATCTGATTTAATAAGCAAAGTGGGTGTGTTTATATTATCTGAGGGCATTTCTGGAAGGTAGAAGATAGACTTTGTGCTACTTTTATCTTTGAGATTCAGTTATCTTTTGTAGTTTCAGGTGAAGACTTTGTGCTTCACTTTACTCTATGGTTGTACTTGTTCTGAATCGGTGAAGGAGGCTACAAAAGACTTTGTGCTTACGTGAGTGTTCTTGTGAACTTCATCTCTTCAGGTGATTTTTTGCTCCATGTTTGATACCATTCCTGAAAGAAGAGGAGTGTTGTTAGCAATAGGCCAGGATTTCCCTCTTTTGTTTCTTGTACATTACCTCTGAAAAAAGAGAGGTAGATGATGTTATATCACCCCCCATGTGTTATTTTCTGCTTAATTATATATATGCATATAGCACGTGAGTATTTATAGGAAACCTCCCCTTGATGAGAGGAGAGATTTACTTCATCCAGATCTGGTAAACCCATAATTTTTGTAGTGTAAATCTCCCTACACTGTGGCTGATATTCCCATTTTGTCATCAGTTAGTTGATGACAAAATATTCACCCAACAGTTTTTTGGTGATTCTGCTGGGGACTCAAATGTGCAGTCTAAAACCTTAAGTTTTAGATTGAAGCAGTCCCTACCCTTATCCATTGCTTAGTCTGGCGACTCCGTTCCTTGTCTTACCCATTATTATTATAGCCTTACCATTTACCTTGGTTATATTATCTGGTCTTCAAAACTAGAACCGCTGGAATATGAACGTGCATTTTGAAGCCCCAAGCTTCAACTTGAAATAGTTTCAGTCCCATTTTCATTTTAAATCTGGTAACTCCACGCTACACAAGAAGTCAGAGATCTAAGGGTGTTATTGACCCTGTGTTTGAGTTGGCACAACAGAGTAATTTTGATCTGTTTCTTCCATCAGCTTCTCTTCAATGGTTTAAGAGTTTTCCTTCTAGCCTTGTCAGGTCACCAACGCAAGGTAGAACTTCTTTTCCTGCTATTAATTGCTGCCTGCCTATAAACACTCCACCAAGGTTTGTTATCCTTCCATTTAATCCTCCTAACATAATGGATCAAGGCCCATGGGGTAATTCCTTTGGTCCTCTTAACTTGACTCCACCTTTGCATGAACTACCTCGTAGTTCTAGGAAATTTTTTTCTAAGTTTTTTGGTGATGGGAAGGTTCATCCCGACGAGCATATTGCTGCTTTCTCCATAGCATGCAGTGTAATTGGAGTAGAATTTGAGGATGTGGCAGTAAGACTTTTTGTAGAGACTTTGCAAGGTGCTGCTGTGGATTGGTTCTATCACCTGCAGGCCAGGTCAGTTATAGACTGGGATATGCTCAAGTCCAAATTCAAAGCTAGGTTTAAACTCACTGAGGATGCACACGCTTTGTTGGCTCAGCTGACACAATTGAAGAAAGAATCCCAAGAACCCATGAGGGATTTTATAGCTAAATTCAACAAGTTGAGAAACCAAATTCTGACTGTGGCTCAGCCCACATCAAAAAATCTCAAGTGTTTTTTATCAATTCACAGCTTCCCAAAGTAAGTTTCCTGTTAAGGCAAGCTGGCACTATGGATCTAACCTTAGCTCAAAGTTTGGCTACCGAGATTGAAGATGATCTTATTCTGGTAGGTAAGATTAGAAAAGACTCTAGTAAAAATAAAATCCCTTCATCTGTCGAAAGTTCTTCAGGTACTACAGATCCTATGGTGCAAAAATTAACAAATGAACTGATAGCTTTGAAGAGGCAAATAGCTCAAGGTACGTCTGCTCCTACCTATCGAGATGCACCAAAGAGAACATTTCAGAATTAGCAATATCAGGGTAATGCTGCCTGAAACTAAGGGCAATCCAATCATCTACCTCCCCATCTAAGGAGATTAGCCATTGAAGCAGCACCTGTCAATTCAGTGGTCGGCTACCTGGAAGCTGAGCACGACAACTCTTTTCAACCACAGTTAGATCAATAAGAAAATGCTAATCTCTTTAACGAGTAGGAAGAGGAATTAGCTGGCGACTCCAATATTAGTTTTTTGGATTTCTAAGATGAAGTTGGAAGTAAAAGGGAGGATTTAGATGGAGCTTATGCTATTTTCACCAGATCTCAAAATCAGTCAACTTCACAGTCTGACAAAGGAAAGACAGATGAAGAGCCCCAACCAGTGGTTTCCATTGCTAAATGCAGGACTCCATTGCC
The DNA here is from genome assembly GCA_037957365.1 of Torreya grandis. Lineage (NCBI taxonomy): Eukaryota > Viridiplantae > Streptophyta > Pinopsida > Cupressales > Taxaceae > Torreya > Torreya grandis. The sequence continues at coordinate 737,886 of JARHVA010006288.1, forward strand.
TCCACAATCAAAAGATTAGGTAACCTATAAAAAAGTAAGTACTCCCAATCACCCGATACCTTCCACTTCTGCTACTCAGACCAGTACCACACCTATTAAAGTTCCTAATGATGGACTCTCTTCCTCTATTGCAAGTTCTTTTCAATTATTTTATATAATTGATCATGCTAGAAAGACTAAAATTCAAATGACAGAGGTTGAATATTTAAGAGCTAACCCAGAACAGTTTGATAGGTTAGCAAAATATGTGAAAAACAAAGCTGTCCTTGTAGGAAAAGATTCCTTGAAAGTCATTCTTAATCCCCCTAAAGACAAATCAGCCAAAAACAATCTTGTTGTGACTCTCCCCATCACTCCCAAAAAAATAGAACCTTTCTATGTTTCTCTACTTATAAATGGCTCTAAACTGAGTAATTGTATTATAGACTCTGGAGCCTCAGATAATGTTATGCCCACAAAAGTGGTAGATTCTCTTTGCCTGACTTTGACCAACACTTTTGGGAGGTGTTTTTTCATGGAAAATAAGCAAGTTCCTCTCCTTGGTCAAATAAAAGATGCTCAATATGCCTTCATAGCTTTTCCAGAGAAGCGGATAAAAATGACAGTTTTAGTAGCTAATGTTCCAGCATCTTGCGGCATCCTGCTTGGGCAAAATTTTTGTAAAGATGTTGGAGGCGAGCTAAGCATGGACCTATCATAAGCGAGAATTCCAATTCAAAGTGTCATGAAGAAGTTGCTTCCTAAAAAAGAGGCCAGGTATGTAGTTACCTATTCTGCAACACCTGAAGCTCAAATTTTATTTGAGTCTTCAGGCATGGGCAACTATTTCTTATTTATGGACGAGATCCATGATGCATCTGATGAAACTTCTATGGGTGATGACTTAGATTTGGTTTCAGCTGATGTGAAGGGTAAAGTGCCAAAGCAAAATGAACACGTGAAAAAACCCCTTCCTCGAAATGAAAAAACTTTTGTGGAAAAAGCAGTATCTAATGAAGTATGGACCTTAGAATTTAATGGTAGCTGCTCTACTACTGTTTCGAGAGCCAGAGTTATGTTGGTATCCCCTTAGGGAGAGGTTACTCCTTTTTCCTACAAATTGCAGTTTAACAATACCAATAACATGGTTGAATATGAATCTTTTTTGCTTGGACTATAGGCCATCAGAGAAAAAGGCATTAGGGAACTCCATGCTAAAGGAGATGCTGAGTTGATAGTCTGTTAGGTGAGAAACCTCAAACCAAGAATGAGAGGTTGCACCACTATCACAACCTAGTCTGGGATCAGATTGAAAATTTTGATGCCTTCAACATCTCTACCATTTTGAGGTAATTCAATGACCGAGCGGATGCATTGGCTGTCTCTGCCACCCTTCTAGTTCCTCACCTAGACTTTAGAGGAGATAAGTATACTATCAGGTTGGTTTTTTGACCAAGTGTACTAGATAATGCTGACCACTGGCAAGTGTTTAACAATGATGATAAAATCATCACCTTCTTAGAGCAAAAGGACAATTTTGAACAACTGTGTTTTGAAGGTAGTGAACCTCGAGAGTGTGGGGCAGCCCCTGAGGCCCATGCGAACACATGAGAAGATTTCCTATAGCTCAGGGGGAATAAGATTCTCAAAGGTCTAGTTTTCTTAGAGAAGTTGTTTGATAACCATGATAGGTTTGTCAAAAAACAACGAACTGATTCAAATTTTTCCCAATATTTTGATCAAGTCAACTTGGAAACCAAGCACGATCCTAAGATGGTAAACATTGGGAAATGCTACACTCCCGAGGAAAGGTTTGCACTTGCTAGTCTACTCTGCCAGTATATAGATGTATTGGCCTATTCCTACGATGATCTGAAATCACTCAGGCCAAATGACATCCGTCACGACATTCCCTTGAAAGCCAACTTTGTACCTTTCAAATAGAAATCCAGGCAATATAATCCAAAAATCTCAGGTACTATTTCATCTGAGATACAAAAGATGCTAGATGTCTAGATAATTTTTCCAATCCATCACACAACATGGATTGCCAACATAGTATCCATTAGAAAGAAAAATGGAAAAATTTGAATCTGTGTGGATTTCAATAACTTAAATCAGTTATCTTTAAAAGATAATTACCCTCTCCCCATCATGGATTAAGTTCTACAAATGGTAACAGGTTTAGAAATGTTATCAATGCTAGATGGTTTTTTAGGGTACAATCAGGTTGAAGTTGAGAAAGCAGATCAACATAAGACAACGTTCACCACACCTTGGGGCACATTCACTTATCGAAGGATGCCTTTTGGTCTGATAAATGCAGGTGCCACTTTTCAAAGGGCGATAGATCTTGATTTCAAAGATGAGATGGAAAAATTCATTGTATTATACCTAGATGATCTGACGGTATTTTCAAAACATCGTTATGAGCATGTTCACCATTTGCAAAAAGTACTGAAACGCTATTGTCAAAATGGTATCTCTTTAAACCCAAAAAAATCTATCTTCAGAGTAACTGAAGGGAAACTTCTCAGACACATCGTGTCCCAAGAAGGTATTAGAATTGATTCAAAAAGAGTCAAGTCCATCCAGGAGCTTACTCTACCTACTAGCAAGACCGCAGTTCACTCTTTCTTTAAAAAGATGAATTTCCTCAAAAGGTTTATTCCTGAGTTTGCTGACAAAACCCGTCATATTGTCAACATGATGAAGGGCAATGCTACGTTCAGGTGGACTGGTGAGGGTAAGTCAACATTCAAAGAGATTAAGGAAGTAATTGCCCTTGCACCAGTCTTGGTCTGTCCAGATTATACTAAAGGTTTCAAAATATATAGTTATGCTTCTGAGCATACACTATCAGCTATTCTAGTCCAGCAAAATCCAGAAGGTGCAAAATCTCTTATCTCATTCATGAGTTGCCCACTCAAAGATCATGAGCTAAAATATTCTCTTATGGAGAAGCATGCATATGTCCTGGTCAAAGCTGTCAAGCATTTCAAGTTTTATATCCTAAATTCTCACACTGAAGTTCTCGTACCAGATACAATAGTGAAATCCATTTTGACTCAGCAAGAGTTTGATACAAAGAGAGGTAACTAGATTTCCAAGACTCAGGAGTTTGATCTGGACATCAAACCAACCAAGCTCATACGAGGAAGGGGTCTCTGCCAGTTGATCGCCAACAACAATCTAGATGAAGTAGAAAGTGAAAAAGTAGATATCGAAGGCGTGCCTACGGTTCTCTTTATCGCCAATACTGATGAGTGGTATTCTGACATTGTTCATTTTCTGACATATAGCGAGTGTCTCGCTCATCTTTCTTTTAAAGAGAAATGGAATGTTAAATTAAAAGCAATTGGTTATGTTCTGTGGGATAATGGTCTTTACAAGAGAAACCTGGATGGGGATTTTCTTCGTTGTGTTGACAAAGCTCAACAAGAAAGACTCTTAGAATCATTCCATAATTTGGCCTGTGGAAGACATTTTTCCGCACCGGTGACAGCACACAAAATCTTATGAGCAAGGTACTATTGGCCCACGCTATTCTAGGATGCCTACAAATGGGTGCGTAGGTGTGAATTATGTCAGCAATTCATTGGAAAGCCTAAGCTGTCTGCTCTGCCCCTCAAGCCAGTTGTGATCGAAGAACCATTTCAGCAGTGGGGTATTGACTTCATTGGAGTGGTCAACCTGTCTTCAAGTGCCAAACATGATTATGTCCTTATGGCAATAGATTATTTCACTAAGTGGGTGGAGGCCATCCCGACCAAGCATGCTACGTCTGAAGTGGTATGCAACTTTCTTAAAGAAAATATCATCTCTCGGTTTGGGGTTCCACTAAATATCGTAACAGATAATGCGGCCTATTTTTCGTTGCATGAAATTACTCAATTTTGTTTCCATTATGGGATTACCTTATCCCACACTTCAGACTATTTTCCTCAAGGAAATGGCCAAGCAAAATCGAGTAACAAGAACCTAGTCACGATTATCAAGAAGTTGGTGGATGATAATCAGAGAACATGGCACAAAGCCTTGTTTGATGCTTTATGGGCCCACAAGATAACACCTAAAAGGGCTATAGGTATGTCACCTTTCCAACTTCTGTATGGATTGAATGTAGAAATTCCCATCACCCTTGAACTACCAGCACTCAGATTAACCAAAGCAATCGAAGACTCAATCTTTGAAAGCTCAGTTGACAAATAAATCATGTGTCTGACCGAGCTGAATGAACAACGAGCTATGGTAGTAGACCGAATTACGGAACATCAGAATCGGGTGAAGGCACTTTTTGATAAGAGAGCTAGAGTGTGTGAATTCCAAGTTGGAGATCAAGTCTTGTTATGGGACAAGAGGCGAGAACCAAAAGGGATGCAAGGCAAATTTGACTCCCTGTGGAGAGGCCCATTTACCATTCGACAGCTCTGTGGTGAGGCTAGCTTCTTGCTACAATACCAAGATGAAACGTCATTTGCATTACCTCACAGCGGATAACATTTCAAGCTATTCAATCCTTGAAGCTCATATGAGTTCATTTGTATTTATGTATAGTTTTTTATGTTTTGTCTATTTCTTTCCTTCATTTTTAGCTTGACTCTGTAGCCCAATGGCTTGGATGAAGGAACTTAGAGACTGGTTTCTACTCCCGCTAATCAATTTGATCAGTGGAAGTTCCCCAATAGGAGCCAGCTATTGTTTCCAAAATTAGCTTAGCTTATTTTTGGGAACAACCCCCTACGAAATATGTCCATTTCATCTTTCGTTTCTCTAAGTTCATTTTTTGAGATAAATTTCAAATTCGTTCTCATCTTGGCCTCAGAACATGAAAGTGGTTACAATCTCATCCTAGCCAAGTTTTCCCTCCCCCAGACTCTCCTTCTGGAGTTAGTCTTTGCATTTCCTTCCATTTTTGTGCAAAGGTGGCAAATTTTGCTGCCCCTGCATTTTTTTTGTGTGTGTGTAAGGGTGGCAAATTTTGCTGCCTCTGTACCTTTTATTGCAAGGGAAATTTTTTTTCTGTCCCTACACTTTGACTTACAAGGGTGACAAATTTTGCCGCCCATGCACTCGGATGAATCGAAACACGCAAGGGAGGCAAATTTTGCCACCCTTGCACGTCTCAATTTCTATGTGCGGCATTTATTGCCACACGGGGAAGGTGGTTGGGGTTGATTTTCACCCCATTTAAATCGATTTGAGCCTCTCTTCTCCTCATTGCTTCCTCTGCTCCTCTTGCCCCTTGCACCTGAGCAACCCAGTTAACAAGTTAAAGTGCATTTTGGTGAATTCAACCTCGTGGCACATGCGATTTCTCAAGTAGGTCTCATTTTTGGCTTTTATTTCTTTTTCTTTTTTAGTTTTTGCTTAGTGTTAAGTTGTTTGCTATTTTTTTTTCTTTATTTTTCTCTCTCTCCTTTCACCCGCGTCCCTCCTCTCCTCGCCATGAATGTTGTTTATTTTTCCCTCCCCCTTTGCCTGTAGGTTTTCATCAGAAACTCACCCGAGCGGCATTTTTTGCCGCCCACATTTCTTCTTCCACCCTACATGTAAGGGCGGTGAATTCCACCACCCCTGCACATTTCCTCCACCCTATGTGCAAGGGCGGCAAAAATTTATGCCCCTACATTTTTCAACCCTGCATGCAAGGGCAGCGATTTTTGCTACCCTACACAATTTCCCAAGTGAAAAATACAGGGGCAAAATTTTTTGCCACCCCTGCATTTTTTTAAGCTTTTACAAGGGCGGTGATTTTTGCTGCCCTTGTATTTTTCCTCCAGATTTTTCTAACCCCAGAGAAATTTTTCCAAGTTATCCCTTTCCTTCCTTTTTTTCCTTGTTTTTAGCTCCTTCTCCTGACTTGGCCTATTTAAGTGACCTCCAGTAACCAATATCACTTAATTTGTGCTTTCTCCCCTGTCATCCTCTCTCTAATCTGTGATCATGACTGCAGCACCTTCAGCAAACTCTTACACTTTTGCTTCCGTCTAGTCAAGATCATCCTTCATGACAGAAGCGTCTCCCAAGAAAGTGAAAACTATGAAGTATAAGTACTAGGGCGTCTTCCCGCTCACATCAGTCTCCTCGAATGTTGATGAAATTTGAGACATTGAGATTGGCTACATGGACATGGCCGAGTTCCTGGTGTGAACAAAGGTGACAAATCCTAGCACTGAGATAAAGAGGATCGTTGAGAGCAACATCCACCTAGTGGCCACCTTTTCAGTAGCAGCGCATCATGCTGAGTTTGTCCTTCAATGCGTGCACTTCTACAACAAAGAGACCAGAATGGTCTCAGATGCCAGTGGTAACATGGTGATTCAATTGGAATCTGAATTCATCGACAAAGTTCTCATGTGCTCTCCAACCATCGAAGTAACCCAAATCGACTTTAAGAATGCATAAAAAGAGTATGATAAAGACCCTGAGAGGGCAAAGAAAGTTATAAACTACAAGTGGCTGAAGACCCCCAGGACCAGCCTCTCCAGATGGCTAAAGAACTTTCTGAGGAGCGATTTTTTTGAGGAAGTTGGTGACTTGATCACCCTTCTCAGCAGAGTACGGGGTCTCCCTTCTTCTTCACAGTTCCATGAATGGATGTATCCATTCATCAAGATCATCCTCCAGGGCAAGCAAAGTATCTTTTGGGAAGAGCAAATTAGTAATGCCCTCCATGAGCAGTTAACCAAAGTACAGACTTCCTTCAAATTCTATATGACTTCATACCTGGTTTATATAGCTACCGCAATGCGATCTTTCCCAGGATTAACTATAATAGGAGATAGAAAGACCACCCCAGTCTACTCATATTATCCTCAGCTAATGCTCTAAGGGTCAACACATCATTTCAAAAAAGTAAATGATGCCTTCCTTGCCATGTTTTTGTGTCTCTTCGATCTTTAGCTCGAGCAAAAGAGAATATCAGACAAGGCCTGGGTAGTGGTAAATGATTATGGCTGCATGTTCCTCTAGTTCCCTACATTTTGTTATCTTTAGGTCGGCTTTTAACAAGGCTACCCCTACATGCTTTCCAAGTTCCCTTCAGATAAATTAATTCTAATAGAACTTTGCCGACAACTGGTTGTCGTGCATACTAGACAGATGGAACTGAAGAGACCAGGTTTCAAGTTTCCAATCGAGATTGGTAGGTATTCTGTTGCAACATCAACCAAAGCCAAGGTCATGGAAACTGAAATGTAGATAGTTAATATCAAGCCATTTAAAAGACAAGAAAAATTTGACTACAGGGGAGTCAAGGAGAAGATCAGAAGGAAAACTCACTCCCATGAACCAATGATTGAAGATATATGGGTAGACCTAAGGACAGCTGAGGAAATTAGGAAAATGGACTATTGCAGGCTGACACTAGAGCAAATTGAATATCTTGAGCTTGCAGAGATCCCTTCTAGTTTAACCGATGATGGAAACATCATAAATAGTAGGTATCTGGCAGAGAAGGTTGTTGGTTCCCCTCTCCCTCCAGTTTAGTGGTCTCAGAAGGAGCTGACTTCTCTGAGAAAAAGATTTGAACCAATATTGGCTAACACCAATGATTGGTTAGTAGCCAAAGGAATCACCCATAAGAAATTTGTTACAGGTTCAGAGGCTGAATACCAAGTAGAATTAAAGAGGAAAGTAGAGAATAGAACCAAAAACAAAGGTGATGTCTCTTCTCTTTCTAGGCCTCACAAGCCTAGGATCATCTTTTTATCCAAGAAATCAAAGACTGCACAAGGGCCAGAAGTAGCAATAAAAGGAACAAAAGAATAGAGCCCTTAGGCACAGACAACTCAGCCTATAGAAAAAGATGATCAACCATCAGGGCAACCAAGTGTTAGGTCTCCACTCTCACAGGAACAAGCATAACTGAGTAAGAGCGTATCTCTAACTCCCCCTCAGTCTCTTGTGGTTCCCTCTTCTCCCATCTCTCCTATCAGTGTTCCCTCCTTCAGAGCCACTTCTCCTTCTAGAGTTGTATTTGGTGATCCTCAGTGTCTTTCTAGAAGTTCCCCTCGCTCTTCTAGATCCATTCCAAGCCTATCGTCTCCTTCTTTCAACTTGCCAGCAAGCCCTGCACCCGAGCTAGAATTAGTAGTTGGTGTAATTTTGCCAGTTACTCCAACTACAACTACTGTCACCAATAGCAGTGTGGAAGCTGTTACAGTAGCACCAGCAGAGCCAACCATTTCCACAATAGGTACTTCTCTCCCGCCTTGGATGTCTGCTTTCACACCAAAAAGAAAGAAGATGGCCATCTCCCCAGATGAGTTTGACTTTGGCAAGATAGTGCCGGTGAAAGCAAAGGCTCTGAAGAGGCCAAGAATCCTCTCCAAATTAGTCGAAGAAAAGGGAAATTTTTTTTTGGAAATTGCCAAGACTCCACAAGACGCAACCCTTGAGGGTTTCGAAATGAACAGCTATTCCATCTCTCATGTTAAACTTGGCAAAGTTACTCACGAAGGTGTGAAAAGTGATCTTCAGTCGGCTATGGACATCATGGTCTAGAAATTTGATCGAGAGAAGGAAATGAAGGATTATTACAAGGCCAAAGCAGAGCAGCTAATGGCAGTAATAAAAAGGTTCACTCTTCCTTCTGAAGCAACAACTCCAGAGGCCTTCTTCGTGGATGACTCAGTCATTCAAAAAGCAGAAAAGACTTATTTGAAAGGGAAAGTCCTAGAAGACTATATCAAAAAGATGCATACTCAGGGAGTTTCTCTGCTTATAAAAGTAGCTGAAAAGACAAGAAAAATGAAGAAGGTAAAAACACAGGTAGATGACTTCATCTCCCTCATTTTTTAAGAGATTGATAACTTAGAGAAATATCTCGGTAGATGGAAGGAAATAAAAAATCTCAAGAAGAACACCCTGATATCTATCAGTGTCATCTCCAACAAAGACTCTTATGTTGAGATCAAGGAGTCACTGATCTTCAAAATCTAGGTACTCAAGGACTTAATTGATGATCTTAAAGCTTTCAAGGAAGCTAGTGAGAAGAGTGACCTGAGCCTACTAAATAAATTAGAAGAGCTACCATGCGAGTTAACCTCTAAGGACAATCAGTTCCTTTCTGTAAAAGAGATGATTCAGAGTTTCAAAGAAATGATTCGAAGAGATTTTGAAGAAAAATCCTTCTCAATGTCTTCGGTGGACAGCATTCTAGATGCTCAGTTAACTTTGAAGAATCTAAAATCTAGGTTAACTGGCCATGCTAAAGCCATCACAGCATTGAAAGATGCACTGATCAGAGTAAGAATCATCTCCAAGAATGCAGTTGCGCCAGACATCATAGGAATTCAAGCATCTATCGCCATGTATGATGTTCATCTAAAGAAACCTGGCAGCCAGAACTGATTCTCTCTCTCTCTTTTCTTTCTTCTTCTCTCTTTATACACTTTTATTTTGTGCAAAGTGCATGCAGTTTTGAAATATGTAATTACATGTAAAAAGTTTAGAAAAATATCTAAAAGTCAAAGATGAGTCATCTTTGACCAAGATATTTTATATATTTTATTATTTTCTATTTTTGAAGATTTTCTCCCTATATATAGTGGAGACCTCATTTGTAAATTATTTTGGAAAAATTAATAGCAAACACTCTGTTGAAATTGAAGTAACTTTTGAGACTTTGTGCTCAAATTTGTAAATCATATTTTGTTGAATGAATGAGAAACAGGTTATTTCAGACTTTGTGTTGAGATTGTCTATGTTGTTTAGGAAATAGTTCTTATGTCTTTTTTTTTGTAACATCTTATTCATCTGATTTAATAAGCAAAGTGGGTGTGTTTATATTATCTGAGGGCATTTATGGAAAGTAGAAGATAGAATTTGTGCTACTTTTATCTTTGAGATTCAGTTATCTTTTGTAGTTTTAGGTGAAGACTTTGTGCTTCACTTTACTCTACGATTGTACTTGTTTCGAATCAGTGAAGGAGGCTACGGAAGACTTTGTGCTTATGTGAGCATTCTTGTGAACTTTGTCTCTTCAGGTGATTTTCTGCTCCACATTTGATACAATTCTTGAAAGAAGAGGAGTGTTGTTAGCGATAGGCCAGAATTTCCCTCTTTTGTTCCTTGTATATTACCTCTGAAAAAAGAGAGGTAGATGCTGTTATATCACCCCCCATGTGTTATTTTCTGCTTAATTATATATATGCATATAGCACGTGAGTATCTATAGGGAACCTCCCCTTGATGAGAGGAGAGATTTACTTCATCTAGATCTGGTAAACCCATACTTTTTGTGGTGTAAATCTCCTTATGCTGTAGATGATATCCCCATTTTGTCATCAGTTAGTTGACGATGAAATATTCACCCAACAATTTTTTGGCGACTCCACTGGGGACTCAAATGTGCAGTCTAAAACTTTAAGTTTCAGATTGAAGTAGTCCCTACCCTTATCCATTGCTTAGTCTAGCAACTCCGTTCCATGTCTTACCCATTATTATTATAGCCTTACCATTTACCTTTGTTATATTATCTGGTCTTCAAAACTAGAACCGCTGGAATATGAACATGCATTTTGAAGCCCCAAGCTTCAACTTAAAATAGTTTTGGTCCCATTTTCATTTTAAATCTGGCAACTCCACACTACACAAGAAGTCAGAGATCTAAGGGTGTTGTTGACCTTGTGTTTGAGTTGGCACAACAGAGTAATTTTGATCTATTTCCTCCAAAAGCTTCTCTTCAACGGTCTAGGAGTTTTCCTTCTAGCCTTGTCAGGTCACCAACACAAGGTAGAACTTCTTTTTCTGCTATTAATCGCCGCCTACCTATAAACACTCCATCAAGGTTTGTTATCCTGCCATTTAATCTTCCTCATATAATGGCTCAAGGCCCGTGGGGTAATTCCTTTGGTCCTCTTAACTTGACTCCACCTTTGCATGAACTACCTCGTAGTTCTAGGAAAATTTTTCCTAAGTTTTTTGGTGATGGGAAGGTTCATCCCGACGAGCATATTGCTGCTTTCTCCATAGCATGTGGTGTAATTGGGGTAGAATTTAAGGATGTGGTAGTAAGACTTTTTGTAGAGACTTTGCAAGGTGCTTCTACAGATTGGTTCTATCACCTGTAGGCTGGGTCAGTAACAGACTGGGATATAATCAAGTCCAAATTCAAAGCTAAGTTTAACCTCTCTGAGGATGCACACACTTTGTTGGCTCAGCTGACATAGTTGAAGAAAGAATCCAGGAACCCATGAGGAATTTCATAGCTAAATTCAACAAGTTTAGGAACTAAATTTTGACTATGGCTCAGCCCACGCCGGAAAATGTCAAGTGCTTTTTCATCAATTCGTAGTTTCCCAAAGTAAGTTTCTTGTTAAGGTTAGCTGGCCCTATGGATCTAACCTTGGCTCAAAGTTTGGCTACTGAGATTGAAGATGATCTTATCCTGGCAGGTAAGATTAGAAAAGACTCTAGTAAAAATAAACTCCCTTCATCTGTCAAAAGTTCTTCAGGTACTATAGATCCTATGGTGTAGAAATTAACAAACGAACTGATAGCTTTGAAGAGGTAAATAGTTCAAGGTACGTCTGCTCTTACCTATCGAGATGTGCTAAAAAGAATGTTCCAAAATCAACAATATCAGGGTAATGCTACCAAGAACCAAGGGCAATCTAATCATCTACCTCCCCATCTAGGGAGATTAGCCATTGACGCAACACCTACCAATTCAGTGGTTGGCTACTTGGAAGTTGAGCACGACAACTCTTTTCAACCACAGTTAGATCAACAAGAAAATGCTAATCTCTTTGATGAGTAGGAAGAGGAATTAGCTGGCGACTCCAATATTAGTTTCTTGGATTTCCAAGATGAAGCTAGAAGTAAAGGAGAGGATTTGGATGGAGCTTACGCTATTTTCGCTAGATCTCAGAATTAGTTGGCTTCACAAAGTGACAAAGGAAAGGTAGATGAAGAGCCCCAACCAGCAATTTCCATTGCTAAATGTAGGACTCCATTGCCTCCATAATCAAAAGATCAGGTAACCTATAAAAAATTAAGTACTCCTAATCACCCGATACCTTCCACTTCTGCTACTCAGACTAGTGCCACACCTGTTAAAGTTCTTGATGATGGACTCTCTTCCTCTATTGCAAGTTCTTTTCAATTATTTGATATAATTGATCATGCTATAAAGACTAAAATTCAAATGACAGAGGTTGAATATTTAAGAGCTAACCCATAACAGTTTGATAGGTTAGCAGAATATGTGAAAAACAAAGCCGTCCCTGTAGGACAAGACTCCTTGAAATTTATTTTTGATCCCCCTAAAGACAAACCGGCCCAAAACAATCTTGTTGTGACTCTCCCCGTCGCTCTCGGGAAAATAGAACCTTTCTATGTTTCTCTGCTTATAAATGGCTATAAACTGAGTAATTGTATTATAGACTCTGGAGCCTCATATAATGTTATGCTTGTAAAAGTGGCAGATTCTCTTGGCCTGACTTTGACCAAAACTTTTGGGAGGTGTTTTTCCATGGAAAATAAGCAAGTTCCTCTCCTTGGTCAAATAAAAATGCTTAATATGCCTTCACAGCTTTTTCAAAAAAGTGGATAAAAATGACGATTTTAGTAGCTGATGTTCCAGCATCTTACGGCATCCTGCTTGGGTGAAATTTCTGTAAAGATGTTGGAGGCGAGCTAAGCATGGACCTATCAGAAGTGAGAATTCCAATTCAAGGCATCATGAAGAAGTTGCTTCCTAAAAAAGAGGCCAGGTATGTAGTTACCCATTCTATAGCACCTGAAGCTCAAATTTTATTTGAGTCTTCAGGCATGGGCAACTATTTCTTGTCTACAGACGAGATCCATGATGCATCTGATGAAACTCCTATGGGTGATGACTTAGATTTGGTTTCAGCTGACGTGAAGGGTAAAGTGCCAAAGTGAAATGAACATGTGAAAAAACCCTTCCTTGAAATGAAAAAGCTTTTGTGGAAAAAGCAGTATCTAATGAAGTATGGACCTTAGAATTTGATGGTAGCTGCTCTGCTACTGGTTCGGGAGCTAGGTTGTGTTGGTATCCCCTCAGGGAGAGGTTACTTCTTTTTCTTACAAATTGTAGTTTAACAATACCAATAACATAGTTGAATATGAATCTTTGTTGCTTGAACTATAGGCTACCAGAGAAAAGGGCATTAGGGAACTCCATGCTAAAGGAGATGCTGTGTTGATAGTCTGTCAGGTGAGAAACCTCTATCAGACCAAGAATGAGAGGTTGCACTACTATTGCAACCTGGTTTGGGATCAGATTGAAAATTTTGATGCCTTTAACATCTCTGCCATTTTGAGGTAATTCAATGACCGAGCGGATGCATTGGCTGTCTCTGCCACCATTGTCATTCCTCACCCAGACTTTAGAGGAGATAAGTATACTATCGAGCTGGTTTTTTGACCAAGTGTACCAAATAATGCCGACCACTGGCAAGTGTTTAACAATGATGATCAAATCATTACCTTTTTGGAGTAAAAGGACAATTTTGAACAACTATGTTTTGAAGGTAGTGAACCTCGAGAGTGTGGGGTAGCCCCTGAGGCCCATGCGAACACAGGAGAATATTTCCTACAGCTCAAAGGGAATAAGATTCCCAAAGGTCTAGTTTTCCTAGAGAAGTTATTTGATAACCATGACATGTTTGTCAAACAACAATGAACTGATTCAAATTCTTCCCAAGATTTTGATCAAGTCAACTTGGGAACCAAGTAAGATCCTAAGATGGTAAACATTGGGAAATGCTGTACTCCTGATGAAAGGTTTACGCTTGCTAGTCTACTCCACCAGTATATAGATGTATTGGCCTATTCCTACGATGATTTGAAATCACTCAGGCCAAATGACATCCATCCTGACATTCCCTTGAAAGCCAACTCTGTACCTTACAAATAGAAATCTAGGCAATATAATCCAAAAATCTCAAGTACTATTTCAGCTAAGATACAAAAAATGCTGGATGCCCAGGTAATTTTTTCAATCCATCACTCAACATGGATTGCCAACATAGTACCCGTTAGAAAGAAAAATAGCAAAATTCAAATCTATGTGGATTTCAGGAACTTAAATCAGTTGTCTTTAAAAGATAATTACCCTCTCCCCATCATGGATTAAGTTCTGCAGATGGTAACATGTTCAAAAATGTTATCAATGCTAGACGGTTTTTCGGGGTACAATCAGGTTGAAGTTGGGAAAGCAGATCAGCATAAGATAGCATTCACCATGCCTTTGGGCACATTCACTTACCGAAGGATGCCTTTTGGTCTGATAAACATAAGTGCCACTTTTCAAAGGGTGATGGATCTTGCTTTCAAAGATGAGATGGGAAAATTCATTGTAGTATACCTGGATGATCTGACGGTATTTTCAAAACATCATTCTGAGCATGTTCACCATTTGCAAAAAGTACTGGAACACTGTCATCAAAATGATATCTCTTTAAATCCAAAAAATCCATCTTCAGAGTAACTGAAGGGAAACTTCTCAGACACATCATGTCCCGAAAAGGTATTAGAATTGATTCAGTCCATCCAGGAGCTTACTCTACCTACCAGCAAGACCGCAGTCCACTCTTTCTTTGGAAAGGTGAATTTCTTCAGAAGGTTTATTCTTGAGTTTGCTGAGAAAACCCATCATATTGTCAACATGATGAAGGGCAATGCTACATTCAGGTGGACTACTGAGGGTAAATCAACATTCAAAGAGATTAAGGAAGCAATCGCTCGTGCACCAGTCTTGGTCTATCTAGATTATACTAAAGGTTTCAAAATATATAGTTATGCTTTTGAGCATACACTATCGGCTATTCTGGTCCAGCAAAATCTAGAAGGTGTAGAATCTCTTATCTCATTCATGAGTTGCCCACTCAAAGATCACGAGCTAAAATATTCCCTTATGGAGAAGCATGCATACGCTGTGGTCAAAGCTGTCAAGCATTTTAGGTTTTATATCCTAAATTCTCACACTGAAGTTCTCATACCAGATACAATAGTGAAATCCATTTTGACTCAGCAAAAGTTTGGTATAAAGAGAGGTAACTAGATTGCCAAGACTCAAGAGTTTGATCTGGACATCAAACCAACCAAGCTCGTACAAGGGGTCTCTGCTAGTTGATTGCCAACAACATTCCAGACGAAGTAGAAAGTGAAAAAGTAGAGATCGAAGGCGTGCCTACGATTCTCTTTTTTGTCACTATTGATGAGTGGTATTTTGACATTGTTCATTTTTTGACATATGGCAAGTGTCCTGCTCATCTTTCTTTTAAATAGAAATGGAATGTTAAATTGAAAGCAGTTGGTTATGTTATGTGGGATAATGGTCTTTACAAGAGAAACCTGGACGGGGCTTTTCTTCATTGTGTTGACAAAGCTCAACAAGAAAGACTCTTAGAATCATTCCACAATTTAGCCTATGGAGGACATTTTTTCACATCGGTGACAATGCAAAAAATCCTATGAGCAAGGTACTATTGGCCCACACTATTCCAAGATGCCTACAAATGGGTGCATAGACGTGAATTATGTCAGCAATTCATTGGAAAGCCTAAGCTGCCTGCTCTACCCCTCAAGCCAGTTGTGATCGAGGAACTATTTCAGCAGTGGGGTATTGACTTCATTGGAGTGGTCAACCCATCTTCAAGTGCCAGACATGATTATGTCCTTATGGTAATAGATTATTTCACTAAGTGGGTGGAGGCCATCCCGACCAAGCATGCTACGTCTGAAGTGGTATGCAGCTTTCTTAAAGAAAACATCATCTCTCAGTTTGGGGTTCCACTAAAGATCATAACAGATAATGCGGCCTATTTTTCATCGCATGAAATTACTCAATTTTGTTTCCATTATGGGATTACCTTATCCCACACTTCAGACTATTTTCCTCAAGGAAATGGCCAATCAGAATTGAGTAACAAGAACCTAGTCACGATTATCAGGAAGTTGGTGGACGATAATCAGAGAACATGTCAAAAAGCCTTGTATGATGCTTTATGGGCTGATAGGATAACACCTAAAAGGGGTATAGGTATGTCACCTTTTTAACTTCTGTATGGATTGAATGCAAAAATTTCCATCACCCTTGAACTACCAGCACTCAGATTAACCAAAGCAATCGAAGACTCAACCTTCAAAAGCTTAGTTGACAAAAGAATCATGTGTCTGACCGAGTTAAATGAATGAGTTGTGGTAGTATACCGAATTACGAAACATTAGAATTGGGTGAAGGCATTTTTTGATAAGAGAGCTAGAGTGTGTGAATTCCAAGTTGGAGATCAAGTCTTGTTATGGGACAAGAGGTGAGAACCAAAAGGGATGCATGGAAAATTTGACTCCCTGTGGAGAGGCCTATTTACCATTCGACAGCTCTGTGGTGAGGCTAGCTTCTTGCTGTAATACCAAGATGGAACACCATTTGCACTACCTCACAGTGGATAGCATCTCAAGCTATTCAATCTTTGAAGCTTAGATGAGTTTGTTTGTATATATGTACAGTTTTTTATGTTTTGTTTGTTTCTTTCCTTCATTTTTAGCTTGACTCCGTAGCCCAATGGCTTGGATGAAGGCACTTAGAGACTGGTTTCTACTCTCGCTAATCAATTTGATTAGTGGAAGTTCCCCAATAAGAGCCAGCTGTTGTTTCCAAAATTAGCTTAGCTCATTTTTGGGAACAACCCCCTACGAAACATGTCTGTTTCATCTTTCGTTTCTCTATGTTCATTTTTTGAGACAGATTTCAAATTCATTCTCATCTTGGCCTCAGAACGTGAAAGTGGTTATAATCTCATCCAAGCCAAGTTTTCCCTCCCCCAGACTCTTCTTTTGGAGTTAGTCTTTACATTTCCTTCTATTTTTGTGCAAAGGCGGCAAATTTTGTCACCGCTGCATTTTTTTTGTGTGTGTGCAAGGGCAGCAAATTTTGCCACCTCTGTACTTTTTTCTGCAAGGGCAAAAAATTTTGCTGCCCCTACACTTTAACCTGTAAGGGAAGCAAAATTTACCACCCCTACCCTCAGATGAACTGAAACACGCAAGGGCGATAAATTTTGTCGCCCTTACATGTCTCAATTTTTGTGCACAATATTTATTGCCACATGCGGCAGGTGGTTGGGGTCAATTTTCACACTATTTATACTGATTTGAGCCTCTCTTCTCCTCATTACTTCCTCTTATCCTCCTACCCCTTGCACCTGAGCAACCCAATTGACAAGTTAAAGTGCATTTTGGCAGATTCAACCTCGTGACACATGCAGTTTCTCAAGTGGGTCTCATTTTTAGCTTTTTTTTTTTTTTCTTTTATGGTTTCTGCTTGGTGTTAAGTTGTTTGCTGTTATTTTTGCTTTATTTTTCTCTCTCTCTCCTTCCACCCATGTCCCTCCTCTCCTTGCCATGGATGTTGTTTCTTTTTCCCTCCCCCTTTGCTACCTTCGTTTCTTCTTCCACCCTACATGCAAGGGCGGCAAATTCTGCCGCCCCTGCACTTTTCCTCCACCCTACGTGCAAGGGCGGCAAAAATCGTTGCCCTTGCATTTTTTAACCCTACGTATAAAGACGATGATTTTCACCACCCTTACATAATTTCCCAAGTGAAAAATATAGGGGTGGTGATTTTCACTGCCCCTGCATTTTTTTAAGCTTTTGCATGGGCGGTAATTTTCACCACCCCTATATTTTTCCTTCAGAATTTTCTAACCCTAGAGAAATTTTTCCAAGTCCCTTTCCTTCCTTTTCTTCCTCATTTTTCACTCCTTCTCCTGACCTGGCCTATTTAAGTGACCTCCAGTAACCAATATCACTTAATTTGTGCTTTTTCCCCTACCATCCTCTCTCCTTTGATCTGTGATCATGACTACAGCACCTTCAGCGAACTCTTGCATTTTTGCTTCCATCCGGTCAAGATCATCCTCCATGACGGAAGCGTCTCCCAAGAAAGCAAAAACCATGAAGTATAAGTACCAGGGTGTCTTCCCACTCACATCAGTCTCCTCGAATGTCAATGACATTCAGGACACTGAGATCAGCCACATGGACATGGCTAAGTTCTTGACACAAACAAAGGTGACAAATACCAGCACTAGAATAAAGAGGATCATTGAGAGCAACATCCACCTGGTGGCCACCTTTTTGGTAGTAGCGCATCATGCTGAGTTCATCCTTCAATGCGTGCACTTTTATAAAAAAGAGACCAGAACGGTCTCAGATGCCAGTGGTAACATGGTGATTTAGTTGGACCCTGAATTCATTGATAAAGTTTTCATGTGCCCTCCAGCCACCGAAGTAACCCAAATCAACTTTAAGAACGCAAAAAAGGAGTATGATAGAGACCCTGAGAGGGAAAATAAAGTTATAAACTATAATTCGCTGAAGACCCCCAAGACTAGCCTCTCTAGATGGCCAAAGAACTTTCTGAGGAGTGATTTTGTCAAGAAAGTTGGTGATTTGATCACCCTTCTCAGCAGAGTATGGGGTCTCTCATCTTCTTCACAGTTCCATGAATGGATGTATCCATTCATCAAGATCATCCTCTAGGGTAAGCAAACCATCTTTTGGGGAGAGCAAATTAGCAATGCCCTCCACGAGCAGTTAACCAAAGTACAAACTTTCTTGAAATTCTATATGACTTTGTACCTGATTTATATAGCTGCTATAATGTGATCTTTCCCAGAATTAACTACAGCAGGAGATAGAAAGACCACCCTAGTATACTCATATTATCCTCAGCTGATGCTCTAAGGGTCAACACGTCATTTTAAAAGAGTAAATGACACCTTCTTTTCCATGTTTTTGTGTCTCTTCGATCCTCAGCTTGAGTAGAAGAGAATATCAGACGAGGCCTAGGCAGTGGTAAATGATTATGGCTGCATGTTCCTCCAGTTCCCCACATTCTATTATCTTTGGGTCGGCTTTTACCAAGGCTACCCCTACATGCTTCCCAAGTTCCCTTTAGATAAATTAGTTCTAATGGAACTTTGCCGACAACTGGTTGTCATGCATACTAGATAGATGGAACTGAAGAGACCAGGTTTCAATTTTCCAATTGAGATTGGCAGGTATTCTATTGCAACATCAACCAAAGCCAAGGTCATGGAAACTAAAATGCAGATAGTTACAATCAAGCCATTTAAAAGACAAAAAAAATTTGACTACAAGGGAGTCAAAGAGAAGATCAGAAGGAAAAATTAGTCCCATGAACCAACGATTGAAGATATTTGGGTAGATCTGAGGATGGTTGAGGAAATTAGGAAAATGGACTATTGCAGGCTGACACTGGAGCAGATTGAATATCTCGGGCTTGCAGAGATCCCATCTAGTTTAACTAATAATGGGAACATCATAAATAATAGGTATTTGGTAGAGAAGGTTGCTGGTTCCCCTCTCTCTCTAGTTTAGTGGTCTCAGAAGGAGCTGACTTCTCTGAGAAAAAGATTCAAACCAATATTGGCTAACACCAATGATTGATTAGCAGCCAAAGGAATCACCCTGAGGGAATTTGTTATAGGTTCAGAAGCTAAATACCAGGCATAATTAAAGAGGAAAGCAAGGAATAGAATCAAAAACAAAGGTGATGTCCCTTCTCCTTCTAGGCCTCACAAGCCTAGGATCATCTTTGTATCTAAGAAATCAAAGACTGCACAAGGGCCAGAAGTAGCAACAAAAGGAACCAAAGAATAGAGCCCTCAGGCACAGGCAGCTCAGCCCATGGAGAAAGATGATCAACCATCAGGGCAACCAAGTGTTGGGTTTCCACTCTCATAGAAACAAGCGCAGTTGAGTAAGAGCATATCTCCAACTCCCCCTCAATCTCCTGTGGTTCCCTCTTCTCCCATCTCTCCTATCAGTGTTCCCTCCTCCGAAGCTACTTCTCCTTCTAGAGTTGTATTTGGTGATCCTCAGGGTCCTTCTAGAAGTTCCCCTCACTCTTCTAGATCCATTTCAAGCCTATCGTCTCCTTACTTCAACTTGCCAACAAGCCCTGCACCCAAGCCAAAATTAGTAGTTGGTGCAGTTTTGCCAGTTACTCTAACTATAACTACTGTCACCACTAGCAGTGTGGAAGCTACTACAATAGCACCAGCAGAGACAACCATTGCCACAACAGGTACTTCTCTCCCGCCTTGGATGTCTATTTTCACACCAAAAAGAAAGAAGATGGCCATCTCCCCAGATGAGTTCGACTTTGGCAAGATAGTGCCGGTGAAAGCAAAGGCTCCAAAGAGGCCAAGAATCCTCTCCAAATTAGTCGAAGAAAAGGGACAATTTTTTTTGGAAATTGCTAAGCCTCCACAAGACGTAACCCTTGAGGGTTTCGAAATGAGCAGCTATTCCATCTCTCATGTTGAACTTGGCAAAGTTACTCACGAAGGTGTGAAAAGTGATCTTCAATCGGCTACGAACATCATGGTCTAGAAATTTGATCAGGAGAAGGAAATGAAGGATTATTACAAGGCCAAAGCAGAGCAGCTAACGACAGTAATAAAAAGGTTCACTCTTCCTTCTGAAGTAGCAACTCTAGAGGCCTTCTCCATGGATGACTCAATCATTCAAAAGGCAGAAAAGAGTTATTTGAAAGGGAAAGTCTTAGAGGACTATATCGAAAATATGCATACTCAGGGAGTTTCTCTACTTATAGAAGTAGCAAAAAAGATAGAAAAAATGAATAAGGTAAAAACATAGGTAGATGACTTCGTCTCCCTCATTTCTCAAGAGATTGATAGCTTGGAGAAAGATCTCGGTAGATGGAAAGAAATGAAAAATCTCAAGAAGAGCACCCTGATATCTATCGGTGTCATCTCCAACAAGGACTCCTATGTTGAGATCAAGGAGTCACTGGTCTTCAGAATCTAGGTACTCAAGGACTTAATTGATGATCTTAAAGCTTTCAAGGAAGCTAGTGAGAAGAGTGACCTGAGCCTACTAAATAAATTAGAAGAGCTGCCATGTGACTTAACCTCTAAGGACAATCAGTTCCTTTCGACAGAAGAGATGATTCAGAGTTTCATGGAAATGATTTAGAGAGATTTTGAAGAAAAATCCTTCTCAATGTCTTCGGTGGATAGCATTCTAGATTCTCAGTTAACTTTGGAGAATCTGAAATCCAGGTTAACTGGCCATGTTAAAGCCATCATAGCATTGAAGGACACACTGATCAGAGTAAGAATAATCTCCAAGAATGCAGTTGTGCCAGACATCATAGGAATTCAAACATCTATCACCATGTATGATGCTCATCTAAAGAAACTTGGTGGCCAAAATTGATTCTCTCTCTCTCTTTTCTTTCTTCTTCTCTCCTTATGCACTTCTGTTTTATGCAAAGTGCATGCAGTTTTGAAATATGTAATTACGTGTAAAAAGTTTAGAAAAATATCTAAAAGTCAAAGATGAGTCATCTTTGACCAAGATATTTTGTATATTTTATTATTTTCTATTTTTGAGGATTTTCTCCCTATATATAGTGGAGACCTCATTTGTAAATTATTTTGGAAAAATTAATAGCAAACACTCTACTGAAATTGAAGCAACTTTTGAGACTTTGTGCTCAAATTTGTAAATCATATTTTGTTGAATGAATGAGAAGCAGGTTATTTCAGACTTTGTGTTGAGATTGTCTGTGTTGTTTAGGAAATAGTTATTATGTCTTTTTTTTGGTAACATCTTATTCATCTGATTTAATAAGCAAAGTGGGTGTGTTTATATTATCTAAGGGCATTTTTGGAAGGTAGAAGATAGACTTTGTGCTGCTTTTATCTTTGAGATTCAGTTATCTTTTGTAGTTTTAGGTGAAGACTTTGTGCTTCACTTTACTCTACAATTGTACTTGTTCTGAATCGGTGAAGGAGGCTATGGAAGACTTTTTGCTTACGTGAGCATTCTTGTGAACTTCATCTCTTCAGGTGATTTTTTGCTCCACGTTTGATACCATTCTTGAAAGAAGATGAGTGTTTTTAGTGATAAGCCAGGATTTCCCTCTTTTGTTCCTTGTACATTACCTCTGAAAAAAGAGAGGTAGATGATGTTATATCACCCCCCATGTGTTATTTTATACTTAATTATATATATGCATATAGCGCATGAGTATCTATAGGGAACCTCCCTTTGATGAGAGGAGAGATTTACTTCATCCAGATCTGGTAAACCCATACTTTTCATGGTGTAAATCTCCCTATGCTATGGCTGATATCTCCATTTTATCATCAATTAGTTGACGATAAAATATTCACCCATCAAACCTACTGGCTTTGAACCAAGTGATGAACCAAGTTCATTGAACTTCTTCCATTGAACCAAGCATGTTGAACCTAGCCCGTTGAATCATAAAATTGGTTCAACAGTTCAACGATATGATGGTTCAATGTTGCTGAACCAAGATGCTTGAATCGAATGATGAATGGACCAAGGGTGGTTGAACCACTAAACCAGGGCATGAAATGAACTTTCTAAACTTTTTGAACCTGAAAATGACTGGCATTAAATAACATGGGAAGATGGTGACCAAAATTTTGCTTGAGGGCAAAATGGGTCAACACTTACCCAAGTAGGAAAATTTTAGTTACTCAAATACTCGATATAGATTATCTTGGTACTTAATATCTATCTTTTGAATACCTAGCAAGGTGGCAATAAAGATTAAAAAATTCAAAAAAAAATTATGGAGGGGTAACGAGGGTTGCTTCAGGTTTCACATGGTCTCTTGGGAAAAATCCTACCTACCTAAAGCAAATGGGGGATTAGGGATCATAATTTTTAACTCCATGAATTAGGCCCTCTTGGAAAAAATGAGATGAAAGATTGTGAAAGAAGACAAAGAATGGGATAGAATAGTCAAGGCTAAATACCTAAAAGGTTCTAAGGTAGACTACTTACTCTAGGAAAAAGGCCCAACCAATGGATCTACCTTATATAAAGCCATTATTAGTTGTAAGGACCTACTACTAAAAGGATTTAAATGGAAAATTAGATACAAGGAGAAAATACATTTCTAGGAGGATGCCTAGATGTCTACCCTCCCCCTCTTTTCACAAGGTATTTGGGATAATTTATGTGTGAGATTCAAGGAAATATGGGGTACCAAAGTCAAATATTATTTAGATGAGTCTAAGGGATTGAAATCCTAAAAATTCCTCACCATAGAAGGATGTATTATAGAATAATTCCAAGTGATTTAAAAACTCGATTCTTCCGTTAGACAAATTCACATCCCCATGTTCCCTAAGGAAAATCATTTATTGTAGGGAAATGAAGACAATGGGAAATACTTGATCTCCTTTGGGCATGCTACTAATCTGAATCTTAAGGATGAATATAACTATAAGAAATATTTATGGATTAAATGCCTAAATCCTAAGGTAAATTTCTTATTTTGGCTAGCTTCTCAAGATAAGATCCTAACTATGGATAATTTGGCCAAAAAATGGTTCATCATCCCTGACCAATGCCATCTATGTAGGGAAGTTGAGGACTCAGTCCATCATTTATTTCTATCATGTTCATTTAGTTCATGCCTATTTGACTATATTTTGAACAAATTCAATCTCTCATGGATTAAAACAAACAACATTCTTGATCTCATCGGGTAATGGAAACCTCCTTGGAGCCTTCCATCTCTGTCGTTCCTATGGAACCTTGCCCTTCCACATTGGTTTTGGAGAGTTTGGAAAGCCTAAAATGATAGTGTATTCTCAAACAAAGGACATCAATCAAAAATGGATTTTATATATATTTGTGATGCCATCACTAAGAATCGAATAATGTTCCCTCCCATTGACAAAATTTTGAGATCTATCTTCAAACAAATTATCTTCATAAATTGGGATATAGTACAAAAAATGAGGTCTCCTTCCAAATACTTGGTATACATACATGTTAATTGAAATATTCCATCTAAAGATTAGGTTAAACTCATCTTCAATGGATCCTCGAAAGGAAATCCGAGCCTTGTGGGTGGGGTAAGTTCCATAAGAAACTCAAAAGGAATGTTGATCAATGTGTAAATAGGTCCCTTGGGAATTACAATAAACCATGTGGCTAAAGTCAAGGTGACACTCTAGGGAATTTATCTTTCCTCTAACCTTAAGATGGATAGAATCATCATTGAAGGGGATTCTCTCGATATCCTCAATGTTTTAGAAGGTAAAACCACCTATTCCCACACAATAAAAACCATAATAGATGATGTAAAGTAGATCTTGATGCAAATGGCACTCTCTTCCATCATTCACATAAATCATGAAGGGAATGGGGTGGTAGACTTAATTTATAATATCAGAGTATGTCTCCCTCTTTTATCTACCTAGCATGTTGGATGCCACATCCCTACAAATGTCATATCATCTATTCAAAATGAAGTCACTCCTAAATAGGATTATGAAATAGCTATCGCATGTATGGGTTTTACTTCTTAAGTGAAGGATTTCAAAAATCATGACCTACCATCATTCCATCATGTGGATAATTAATTACAAGGGGTGGGATAAATTGTGTACTTCAATTTTAATTCACGCTGTTAGCTCTAATCCTTACCAAGATTTGGAAAATTCCATCTTTAGCTCTTAGGATACTATTGAGATGGGTGAAGATAGGGACCATATTAAACTAACTTCTTGATCGAAGGTCAGAATCATGAATAAGGTTTGGAAAAATTTTCATAGGGGAGACCTCATAAAATTTATGTTGAGGGTCAATGACCATGGCATTGACTTATCAAAAGAGTTTATTTCCAAATGGAGCAAGAGGGTTATGGAAGTAAGAGGTGTTATAATCTCTATAATAGAAGAGTTGATTGGTGAAGCCAAAGGGATCTCATGTGAAGGAACAAAATCATTCAAATATCAATCAAGAAAATAGGAACTTATACATAGGTTTTTAAAAATCAATGAGTTCATTAGAATGGATAAAAATGGGTTTCCTCGATGGGATCTTCTATGTCATTGCCCTTATGTATTCTTGAAAATAATGAAGTATCTCACACTCAAAGGTAAGTGTACCATCATTTTTTCCTACCATTTTTTGTTGTTGAACCATTTTAATTATTAAAAAATTAGCCTCCCTTATTACCTTATGAAATCCTTAGAGAGCACTGCTCTTGCATACTAAATCAATGAAGCCAATCTTATCATATACCAGCACCTTATCTTGCTACTATTAAAACATGGCAAGACATTTTAGGTAAAGGATGTTTCATTGGGGGGGTCATTCACTGAGGAGGACTCCCCTAAGGAATATCCTACCTTGGGATCTCAATGCCCAAAAAATAATTTTTCCCATTTTAGTCCCAATTCCAAAATCTCAATTAGGGATCCTCCCCTAAAACTCTCTATTTTTAAACCTAGAACACCTATTCTATAGGAAGGATTCTCAGGGGAAGTAGTGGGTAAAGGAAAGACCCCCCTGACATAAGTGATTAAAACTAACAACGATCAGATGGAAAGGTTTAATAATAAACTTCATGAGGGAAGATTATGTTTAGTAGGTTTAATCCAAGATTGGAATTACATGAACAAGGAGGTTTCCAAAATTATCCAATCTTTCTCTCAAATAGCAAAGGTTAAAGGGCCCCCCTTTTAACAACATATCATGGAGGTGAATACTTCTTCCCCTAAGCTCCCCTAAAAATCCCCCACTTAGAAGACCCCTGTGAAGGAATAACTAGGGAAGAGACCCAAAATGATCCTACCTAAGGAGGATGCAAAAATATTGGGAAATAGAACTAGGGCTAGAATAAAAAAGAATAGACAAATCATGTAAGATAAGGTGATTAAGGATGCAAAGGTCCCTATGGAGGGATCCCCTATCCTAGAATAGTTTTATGTTTACTCTCCTTTTATTTTTATCTTCCACATGGTTAGTTAGCCATTAGTGCTATTTTCGGGCTTTTATCTTTCAGCCCATGGGGCTTGATCCTATTTACTATACTTGTTATACTCTGGTTCTTGGTATCTATAAAACTAGGCTTTTTACCATATCAAATAAAAAATAATGTAAAAATAAAACACACAACACAATAGTCAACAACACGGAAAATAAAAATAAATACACACTAATAATTTGATAAGTAAATATTAAACATACTTATCATCATATGAGGTAGATGTATCTACTATAGGACCTAGTGTTACCATGTTCCTTGTCACTACTCTCCCTCCTACATGTCCAACATCTATAATCTCCATAATTATGCCTTCACTATCACCTTTAATTCATGCCACCATTGCTCGTGGGGATATAATTAATAATTAGGATCCTACCCACCATACAATGTGTGTGTGTGTGTGTGTGTGTGTGTGTGTGTGTGTGTGTGTGTGTGTGTGTGCATGTGCGCGCGCGCGTGCGCGTGCGCACGCACGCGCATGCATGTGTGTGTTAATCCAAAATCATTCACACTAGGGTATAGTATGAGAGCATCCACCTCCTCAAAATCTATAAGTTTATATATCCTCAAGCCTTGGGGTTTGTGCCTCACCAACTAGTAAAAGAGCTCCCAATGATCACTACCAACTTGGGGTTTTGGTGGCCATTCCTACCTCATTCTGTATTTTTAATTTATCCTATCATACTAAAATATCTCAATATCCCCATGTTGATATTGATACTAATGGCTTATATTGATATGTCTCATAATATGTTTATCCTCGGGCCATTTAGAATAATATTTTTATGACCTCCAAATAATATCAACTACATGTAACTTATCTAATCTATCCCTAAAAATTATCATGTCTCAACCATATAATCTCCTTGCACATGTTGTACCCACCATGCAACATGTGGTAGCTCTATTTTCCACCCTTATAATTGTAACCATGGTAGTCTAATAACTAAAATATACTCATACAACTTACTATACCCAAAATTTGAATTCATGATTTTTTTTAAAAATTTGGATCCCAAATAGAGAAAAATTGGAAGTTTTGAGCTATTCTAGAATCCAAAAATTAAACTTTGTCAAATTTAAATTTTTTGGTTGCCATATGTCATACTCATCCCAAGGATAATATTTTTCCATAGTTTCAAAGTCAAAAAATTGATAAAATTTGGGTACAATCCAAATGGAACTTTGTTATGGTATTGACACCTCGTCAAATAGCTCCAACCTATAGTTTCCTCATTATATTTTTGAGGTCTTCCAAGTCTAATAATTTGGTCTTAATTTAACAAAATATGATATGTGTAAGTCCCTTTATATGTTACACTAAGGAAATTTTCATTTCAAATAAACTATAACCTTGGTGTTAGGTTAGTTGGGCTTCATGGATGTGTTAGGCATAATTATCCTCTTTGCATTTTTTAGGTCTTCCAAGTCACAAAATATGGGGTTAATTTTAAAAAATATTATCCTCATAAGTCATTCTAATTTTTTCACTAAATATATTTTTTTGGTACAAACTAGAACTTTGGCATTGGACAATTTTGTTTCACAAGCATAATTTTCCTCACAGTTTTGAGGTATTCCAAGTTTCAAAATTTAGGATTAATTTTTTAAAATATTTTCCTTATAAGTCCTTATATATGTTTCATTTTTTAAAAAATTTAAGAGGAACCATAAATTTGGTGTCACGTTAGTTAGGCCTCATGGGGTGCAAAGTGTGATTCTCCTCACATTTTGAGGTCTTATATGTCATAAGAGATGGGATTCCTTTAAAAAAACCTAATCATTATGAACTATCATAAATTTTTATCTTGAAAAAAAATCATTTGGGAGACATTGAAACTTTTTACATGGTACTGGCACTAACTCAAGTGTGTGACATGCATGATTAATCTATTTTGTCATATCTTTCACATCTAGACTTTATTTTTGATCCATTTAAAGAATTATAAAGATATCATATCAAGGATGAATTTTATGTGATTTTTTAGGTCTTAAACTTGATAATTTTTTTAAAAATTTGAATGGATAAATCAGGTGCCATTTTCACCTCAAATGAATAACATGTGTAATTATTTTGTCTTATCATATCTTTCACATCCATTTTTCATTTTAGATCCCATTGAAAGCATTGGAAAGATCTCATCTTAAGAAATATCTTTATTCCAAATAAAAAATTCTAAAAATTCATATATTTTATTTAATATAAAAATGGATATTTAAAACTTTGACATTAGGTGGTCAGGGCTCTCGAGAACACCAGATGCATTTCTGAACCTTGCCCAAAATTAAAATTTGTCAAATCTATTTTTTTGGTTCCCATGTGTTGTTATTATCCCAAGGACCATATAAGTGTTAAGGTCCAAAACTTGATAGGTCTTACATAAAATTCAAGTATATATCTAAAAGAAACATGCCTTGAGAGCTAGGCTTGCCTAACCTCATGAGTGCACTAGGTGTACTAGTGTTCCAAGATTTTAAAAAAAGGTATAATATAAAGGAAAAAATGCATATTCTTATTTATCTTCATATGTTTCACATTTAGACTCCATTTTGGCTCCTATTTGAAGCATTATAAATTATTTCAATGATTAATCCAATGATGTGAACTAATTTAATCCTCAAAGACTAATGTTTGTGGGAATATATAAAGGTAAAAATATTATTTTGTCATTAACTCATGGGAGTGTCAAGTGTAATTAATCCATTTTCTCATATGTTTCACATCTAACATAGATTTAGTGCATGTTCAAAGTGTTAAAAATATATTCTGATGATAAATCTAATGATGTGAAATATTTGATTCTTAGAGAAATTTCTAGATGGGTTCACTTCTTAGCTTTATGTTAAATGTCCCTTTATAAGACTTGGTTTCAAATATTAAAGTGTGACATATACATGGTGTTTATATACAATGGAAAATGAAACTGATCTACAAATCAATCCTAGTTCAGAGAAGATAAATCACACTTACACTTCTGATTATTGGTACATTTAGACAATGAGGGTTCTAACCAAGATCGATCTACTAGACCTAACTAATGGGTCTCTCATCACAATAACATTACTAGAGAGGGTTGAAAATCCTCTAGTCAAGAAACATCATTTGATAACCCTAACTAGATCATATGTTTTATATATTCATAAAGTAACTACAAAATAAATTAAAATCTACTCTATTGCTCACCAAAGCTTGTGGCACAAAATAGGGGTAATAAACATGAAACTAAACATGAATATAATGATTATAATTAAGTTATTTATACATATAACCCTAATTCATGAGAGATAAATACATTTAAAATCCATTAATTATGCTACTTTTATATACAAAAATATATGAGTAAAGTTGGAGATACTTACTTTAAAGATGAACCTATCAAGACCCAATCTCTCCCTTGGCCAAAGGTTATTCACAAGATTTTGTTGTGTGGTGTAAATATCACTAAGATAGGCCAAAGAATCTAAGATATTTCCACAAGACAAGATTCTTATCCAAGTATAAACCCTAAACAATAAATCTTCAAGTAGAATGGTAGAAGAGTAGATTGTAAAGAAGCACAAATGAATAATTAACACTCACTCTCTCTCTCTCTCTCTCTCTCTCTCTCTCTCTCTCTCTCTCTCTCTCTCATAAATGGCAAAAATAATATGTATATATGTTGAATCTAACCCTAAAAATTTCTAAAAGTTTCACTAATAATGTCTACCCAATTTAACCATCTATTGTTAATTGATAAAATCAAGTTAGATCCTAGTCTGTGTCAGTCAAGGCCAACCTAAACCCTAACATGCTAATATTTTTTCAATATAAGGTCGACCCAGGGCAACATTATTTGGTAAATGTCAAAAAAGGGTTTTTGGCTTAGGTAGGGGGTGATTAAGGTGGTGAATTTATTATAAGAATGTGTAAGGGAGGTGTCAAAGCTAAGGGAAGTGTATAGGATAAGGTTTGTATAGATTACAAGTGGTGGTATAAGGGACAACAACTTATAAAGCACTAATGGTCTACCCACCTCTTCTTTGGTGTACCCTTTAAGGCATGCACTCAGAGATATTAAGACTAAATGGGTTCCTAAAATACACAAAGCATTAATAATTAATAAACTTTAAAAATATTATGTGTATACATATTCCCCTCTCGAATCTTATCATGTGTCACTCAGGTGTAACATGGGATGGTGCTTTGGAAAAAGAACATAGCAACATACAGTGCTAAAGTTAAATAAATTACAATATTTTAAAGTATGAAATAATTGAACTTAAGTGAATGAAAGGAAATAAATGAAATAAAAGTAATGTATGCATAACTTGACTTATCTTTATCACTAAATGGTTGTTTGCTAAATTTGTAGTTTTGATTATGAAGGGTGTAGAGACTAATTTAGACAAATCCAAGGACACAAAACTAAAGATTAAAAACAAGAAAACATAGAAAATCTAAGATAATTGAAACTTTTAGGCATGATGTACTTATAAATTTGGTAAGCTAGGGTGATAAATGCTAAGTTAGGAGCAAATTATCAAGTCAAAGTTTAGATTAAATTAGGTAACCAAAAATCCAAGGCTACTAAATGACCAAAAAACTAAAACAAGAATACCTTACGTAATAAAGTTAAACAAACCAAGTAAAAATAAAGATACAAGTGAAAATGGTAATCAAACATCAATGTGAAAAAAATAACAATCTTTACTTAAACAAATATGGGTAAGAAATGGTAAAACAACATTGATGAATGAGAAGTAACAATCGTTACTCAATCATCAATGGAAAAATTACATAAAAGGGAAAACAACATTGGTGAGTGAGAAGTAAAAATCCTAACTCACTCAACAATGGAAAAAATAATGAAAAATAGAAATATATAGTTGTCTGAAAAAAGGAAGTACAATAAAAAATATAGAAATAGACACAGTTGTCTAAAAAAATGAGGTACAAAAAGAACTTAAAAATAGATGTAGTTATAGAAAAAAGGAGGTAATTTTTTTTTTTATAAATGGACTTATTTGTCCAAAAAAAAAGTGATAATGAAACATGTTCAAATAAACCAAGAAATTCTATAAATGGAAATCATTGGTATAAATAAGATAATCCATAGTCACTCAAACATACCATTTTATTCTAAAGATAGATAAAATTAAAAACAAAGTACTAATAACATTTAAGATGTGAAGAAGAAGGAATATATAAGTGGGGAAACAAATTTATAATCAAACTTGCCTATCAAGGGGGGAAATGAAATAAGTGGTGAGATAAATGAAGGAAAAATCAAAGTAGATAAACTCTTTATCGAAGTCAAGACACTAAAATTAGATTGGTCAAAACAAGAGGAATTTTGACATTAATGACTTTGAATAACTTCTCCTAACCACACAAATCTTAGTTCATCAAATTAATTATAACTAAAATACCATGAAATATATATGGATGAAAATTAAAATGGACCTAACATCCCAAAACATGTTCCCCATTCCTCAAGACCCCTGATAGAGTCATCAATCAACTGTGAAGATTAGGTACTTGCATGAGAAATTAGGTAGTACTATAGATTATTTTGAATTCTTATATCCCAATCTACTCGCCTACCACACTCCAATGGGCCTTGGATCTATCATGAGGCCAAATATGGAGTTTGAGATTTGATTAGAGATAGGATATGTGCTATAGATCACATCTTTTGGTGTGATTTTTAATTGTTAATTTTTATGTTGCCTTTTGATCATTTCCTTTTATTTTAAATGATTTGGATTTTAAATTTTGATGTATTTTTTTATTCTTCCTCCATATGGATTTAGAGAATTAAACATGGGTGCTAAAAATTATCATCATTTGATAACTTGGGACTCGGTTGTTAAGAAAGATAACTTAGAGAGCATGGTGTCTAAGAGTGTTATTTATTTATGTGAAAAAAAGTGATATCTTGAATTTCACATTTTTTTATCTAAAGTGAAATGAAAGGAAAGGAAATAAATTGGAAAAATGAACATGAAACAATTTAATTTACTTTAGATTGTAAAAAATGTGATAAAGTGAAAAGGGACAAAATGATAGGTAAGTATGATACCTTATCATAAGAATGTATGAGAGCATAGGGAAACATGATAATTAGCATAATTTGTTGTGAAAGTTTTATACAAAAAATAATTAAAACTAAAGCTGAGAATATGGGATCAGAAACTTGTAACCATTTCTTTACATTCTAGAAAAGGAACACTTGGTTTGATAAGGGTGTTTTGAAAAAAAAATGGTGATTTTATGAGGAGACCTAAGTCCTAGCCATGGTATTATAATACAACTCATAAAATAAAAACCCAAGTGGGTGAAATAAAGGGAAAAAAATAGTATTTGTGAGGAGGTCATAGCCCTATCCATGGTCTTACACTAAAAATCACAAAAGAAAAACCCAAGAGGGTGAAAAAAGCATTGGAAAATTAAAAAAACTTGATATGAAAAATTGATGAAAGTGAAAATAATTCATGAGGAAAAAGGGTCCTATCCATGGTATTACAATGCAACTCATGAGAGAAAGAAACCAAAGGACCAAAGGAAGGAATTAAGGTCTGTGTAAAGAGAAACTATTGCAGAAGGTGAGATCCATGTAGAAATCTTGAAACAATTGTTAGTAGGATAACATATAGAAAGAGGATAATAAGGGAAATATCTAAGAAAAATATTTCTTCAAGAACTACACACTAGTGGGTTCTTTGAAAATATGGCCTTCATCAGTTAGAAAGAGATAGGTGATATGACCAAGACTGTCTTTCAGTAAACAAGGGCCCCACCATTTTTGGGAATATTTTCGTTCTTTATCATGGGTATAGTATAACTTAAGGAATGAATCACCAACAATGAAAGTGAGGACTTTAACCTTTTTATTATGTTGCTTGGTGATGTAAGCCTTGTGTTGATGATTATGTTGAAGAGTGGCTAGATAATGTTCATCAAGAAGATCAAGAGTGTGAAGGTGAGCTTCATGTAATTATTCATTAGGAATGATACCATGAAGATAGATATGTAAAGAGTTAATCTTGACTTCTAATGGTAAGATAGACTTAGAACCATAGACTAGTGATAATGGTGTTGCTCTAGTGATAATACATATGCTAGTATGATAGGCCTAAAGTTTAGGATACAGATGAAGATACCAATCTATGTGGGTTTCTTGAATGGTATTTTGGAATATTTTATTGATAATTTTATTAGTGGCCTTATCTTGTCCATTTCATTATTGATGGTAAGGTGTGAAGAATTGGTGGCATATTTTAAATTTAGCACATAATTACTTCACATCCTTATTCTTTAAATTGTCACCATTATTAGAAGTGATAGTATGGGGAAATCCAAAGTGACAAATGATTTAGTTAAGGATAAATTTAGAAATAGTGATTCCCATGATATTGACAAGAGGTATGGATTCTACTCATTTCAGTAGTAGTAATGATAAAAACATGATCATCTTGTGACCACAGTAATTTACTAAGGAGATTGAATCCTCACATGGAAAATGGCCAAGGAGATTCCATAGTTTATAGTTCAGCTAGTTTTGAATGGATTAAATCATCATGAAGTTGGAAAAGACTACACTTTTTTTATCAAAATTGATAGTGTCTTTTTCTAAAGTATGCCAAAAGTATCCCATACATAGTCATTTGTATGTTATAGCATTTTCACTATAGTGACCATTGCTAATGCCCCCATGTAATTATTCAAGGAAAGTATGGACCTCTTTTTTCATTACACAATGAAGTAGGGTACCTTATACATTATGATAATAAATGGTATTGTATTGAAAGACATATTTAAAAACTTATTTTCTAGTTCTAGTATTTTCACAAGAATCCATGTCTAGAAGATAGGTTTGATGTTCATGAAATTGGATAATGAATTTATACCATGGGCTTTATCTAATATTGAAAACATTAATGTGATAGATAAATAAATCATGTGATTGGATATAATATGGGTAATTTATTATTTGAATAATAAATTGGTAATTATATAGTACTTGATGAGGATGAAAAATGGATGTTGAAGAAGAGAGTTAGTGATAGAGTTCAAATTTATTGAAATGGGTTCAATAGAAAAATAGGTAAACTCTTTGGTGAGGGTTATATGAATTTAATGATAAGTAATAATATTTTCACTTTTAAATTAGTATTCACCATTAACCCTATGTTAGATAAGTTGGGAATCACCTAAAACATGTAGATATAGGATATTTAAGTCAAGTGTCACTTTCATGCATAAGATTAATGCTTCATATTATGCCATGTTATTAGTGACATTAAAAGTTAGCTGACATGCCAAAGGGATTATTTTACCATGAGGATTAGTTATGGAACAACCTACCCCAACATCTTGGAGACATTTGGCACCATCAAAGTTTAGGGTCCAGGTGTCTTCATGTAAATCGATGGTGACTTCAGGATGTTCTTCAATAACTACTTTAGATTTAGTAGTATCAAAAATAACATAGGTATATTCTTAATTACTTTCCTCTAAATCAGTAGTGAAATTATGGAAACAATATTTAAGAGAGATATCCTAATTGAAACCTTCAATATAGAGAATGTTATCATCAGAGAGACTATCTTAAAGGTGATTTATAGTGGGTATGGGTACGGCTACAACTTAGTTGAAAATTGATTTCCCTTTGATAGATTTTTGTATTATGATACAAAGGTAATATTCCATTAAGAAAACCATCCACTTGACAATTATATCTCTAGGTATAAATAATTTGGAGAAAAAGTGATAAAGTGGGTCATTAGATAATGACGTAGGTTATTTGATAGAGCATGTAATGACAAAGATTTCCAATTGTAAAATAAATAGTCAAGAACTAAAATTCAACTTTAGTATAACATTTTTCATAGTCGATGAGGTGTCAACTAATATAATAAATAACATATTCTCTTCTAGTATCATCTTGTTGGGAAAGAATTGCCCCAACTGATACAAAGAGTAGAATAAGTGTACAAAATCAAAGGATGATCATTAGAAGGTGGTCGAAGGGTAGGTGAATGGATAAATGATTCTTTCATGTTGTCAAATGACTTTTGATAGGGATCGATCCATTTTAGATCATTACCTTTATTAATAAGGGAATTAATAGAGTATGTGTGATAATCCATTTTGGGGATGAATCATCAAAATGCCCCAAGCTTATTGAGGTGATTATGAATTTATAAAATGGAATGAGGAATGGTCATGTTAACTATAGAATTAATTTTAGTGGAATCGACATCAATACCTCAAAGAGAGAAAAAACCCTAGTAGTTTACCAAATGTAATTATAAAGACACACTTGTAGGGGTTGAGTCTAACATTGTACTTGATTAATCAATCAAAGATGATGGCTAGATCAAAGAGATTGGTTGTGAAAATTTTTAATTTGGTAATGAGGTCTTCCATATATGTTTTCATAATAGTATGTATAAAATCATGAAAATTATGGGTCATAGCTTGCTGATAGGTAGCTCTGGCATTTTTAAGGATGAAAGGAATGTTAACATAGCAATAGGTGCCCCATTCCATAGTGAATATTATCTTATGTTAGTCTTTAGAGGCTATGTGAATATGATTGTAGCCTAGAAACTCATCCATGAGTGACAAAATTTCATAGCCATCAGTGTAATTTATGATGGCATCTATTGAAGGTAATGGAAAATTATCTTTGGGATAAGCAAGGTTAAGATTGAAGAAGTTGATGCATATACAAATAATCATGGTGAATTTTTTATGAATGTGAACAATGTTTGACACCCATTAAAAATAGTTTATAGGTTTAATAAACTTGGCATCTAACAGTTTGATAATTTATTTATGGCATAGGGTGGAAACTCTGGGTGGAAATATATGTTATTTTTGTTGAATGGGTTTGGCATCTAGGTATGTGATTATGTTGTGCATAACAATACTAGGGTGGATACCTAGCATGTCCTCATATGACCAAGTGAAAGTCTCATGATATTTATCATATAATAGACTAAAGTTATCATTCTCAATTAGTCTAAGTTCTCTAGAAACTATTATAGGCTGAGGAAATGAGGGTGTGCCATATTCTAGAAACTGTTACAAGCACATCATTTCTATATTGTAAATGATATTGCACATTGGGAAGAGAATAAATGGGATTTTTTTTGGATCTATGATAGTAATGAAGTTATCAAAACAAGGAGCATTTCATTTGAAATTCCAAAGTTTGTGATGTTATTAAGGAAGTTGAGGTTCTCAGGCATGAAACAATTCAAGTATGGATTTATCACTAGGTAAAATAATTGAAGGTCCATAGTATTACACATATACTTCAAGATGAATGATATTGTTACCATTATGATCATATTTAGAATGTATTTGGCATAAATATGTTGTCTTGGCATCAAGGGTGACCTCAAGAATAGGTGGAATTATGGAGGAAGGTTCATTGGATTTAATTGGAATGATAATAGGCATATATTTAGAATCATTGGTAAGGAGAGGATTTGGAGAGTGACTAGTGTGATAAGAGGTATATAAGTTTCTATAATTTACAAATTTGTGATAGGTAAGATTTGTTCAACAACCCAAAGAGTATCGAGAAGTGGAGAATTGACTAGAAGTACATGACTTTTAGGTTCTAACTCAATATCCATTGAAATGGTATGAACATCTCGACTGAAATCATGTATTTTAGGTAAGGTTTGATGATAGTGTTTAACATACAAGTCTCATGATTGAGCTTGGGCCATGATGTAGTTATCATCATAGGTGGGAGAGATAGTACATGTTTGTGTCTCTAAAGGAGCATCAGAAGGTGATACACCTAGATCTCTAAATAAAAGATGTGACATGGTTAACGGGTCTTAAGATAACTTGGACACTCCATAGTCAGTATAATTGAAATCATCTTCTATATAATATGCTTCATGTGCATTACATGGAGGAGGGAAATCAATGATTTCATTGATGAGAGGGATGGTATGATCACAAGGTAACATGAAGGAAGGAACCACTCTAAAATTTAAGGAGGTAGCTTGGTAGTATTTCAAGTATTTTCCAAATCATTTGGCTCATCATCATCAAAATTGAAAAGAGTGACCTATAAATATGGATTCATATTGATAAATTCAAGTAAAGTTGAACTATTAATTCTTGGAATAATTAGAATGTAATACTAAGATTTGGGATTGGGAAGTTAAATACTCCATGGGTTAGGATCAACCTCATATTTATACCATTTTAAATTATGAATAAACTTGATATATTGGCTACTATAAGAGGTAATATCCCCCATGGTTGTGTCCATAGGTGACCTAGTACTATATTATAAAATAATTTTAAGTTGAGAAATATAAGATTGGTACGTATAGTTTTGGGTCCAATTGTAAGAAGGAGCACAATGCAACCAATAAATTTTTTGATTGGTCATGTCAAATCCATGACATGTTAGACAAGTTTTCTTGAGATGATATTTTTTATACCCAAGTTTTTTAATGAGCCAAAGAGATGTAACATTAATTCCTGAGCCTTCAACTACTAATAATTTATGAATAAGGGTGGTATTAATGGTTATTTTAATAAATAAAGGTGGGTAGTCAATATGAAAGATAATTTCATCATTGATCATGTCTTCTTCAAGGAAATCTATGGAAGGTTTTGAAGAAGGACAAATAGTTTCAATGGTTTATACTTCTATTGGTGGAGGTTAGTAAGAAGGTTGTTCCACTTCTACGGAAGATGGTTTTTTAATATATTATAGTTTTTACATTATGAATTCACAATGATAGGGAGAAGTGTGAACTAACTCCATGAGATGTATTTTTCAAGGCATTTATTTAAGTTCCTCTAAGAAATTATAATGAGTTTTTGAAGAGAAAGAACTAGCATGAGGCTTAGAACATAAAATAGTTTTAGTTAAAAGAGAGGTAGTTAGAGGTTTGTATTGAGGAAGTGGTCCCTCATTGGTTTTCAAAGGTAGGTGAGTGGTAGTAGTATCTTTGAAAATTTTATCTTCTAATGATGGTTTCTTTAGTTTTGTAATAGGATCTTTGTGGGTAGGTTTATGTCAATAATTAAATTTAGACACATTCACAAATTGGGAATTGGTATAGAATTAATCATAGTTGGCATGAATCACACAAATATCCTTTTTTGATTATTGAGGTTTGGATGTAGAAAATGTTTTTGGATTGTTAGAGGAAGAAGATTTTAAATCTTGTTTCTTTTGAGAAGCATTAACATAATCATGATTATGGATTTTGATCATGGAATCATGATTGAATGTATCTCCTAGCATAAAAAAATGACAAATTTTGTAAGCCCATGACATGTTTCATGGGAATGATCTATGTCAGCATGAAACCAATAAAAAATTTTAGGTTCATAACATGTAGGTGGGTTATTAACACATGTGAATGGTTTAGAAGGCTTTAAAAGTTGTTTCATTTATTTAATAGTTATCAATGTAAAGGGAGGTTGGGAATTTTACATTTTGGCTACTCTAAGTTTTGGTTGAGGAGTATTGTTAGTGATTGCATTGGTTGAGTGTTGGAAAGATCCCTTGATGGTTTTAGTGTTACGTTTGAATTGTTTTAATAGAAAGTCTTGTTGCTTATCTTGATTGATAAAATCATTTAAAGTTTGGGGAGTAAAGGTTAGAATCTTGTATTGGAGGGAAGGTTTTAAGGAATTGATGAAAATTTTGAATAAGTTATCATCTGTCATGTTGTGATCAGTTTTATGAGCCAAATATTTCCATCATTTGATAAAATCATGAGCGGATTCGGTAAGGGATTGCTTAACATTGATGTAATGACTAAGATAATTTTTAGGAAG
This sequence comes from Torreya grandis, assembly GCA_037957365.1. Lineage (NCBI taxonomy): Eukaryota > Viridiplantae > Streptophyta > Pinopsida > Cupressales > Taxaceae > Torreya > Torreya grandis. The sequence continues at coordinate 776,534 of JARHVA010006288.1, forward strand.
ATCTTTATGTTAAAATTACTTAACTATAGGTTTGACTAAATCCTCAAGTTGCCATATATAATGTTGTGGAGTTGGTTATACCATTCTAATAGTTAGCTGTGAAGGTTTTAACTAAAATTTTAGTAGTGGGAAAGGTATTAGTTTAGATCCACTCTTTATAAATATTACCAAATTATTTGAGAAAAGATGTGGGGTCTTTAGTATCATCATACTTAATAGTTGGAGATATATTACCAATATCAATAGATACAATGTAGGGGGCTAAAGGTTCATTTTGAATGTGTTGAATCACCTTGTTGTTCATAATATGTTGGGGAATGAGATTTCCCATGGCATATTTAAGAGGGGGGATGAATTTTTGGTTATTTTGGGGAAGAATAATAGGATGTTGATTATCCATGTTTATCAAATGATGTTTTAGTTGCATCATTTCCAAGGTATTATATGTTGCATGATTTTCATTTGTTACACTATTTATGCAAGAATTTGAATTTCAACAATTGGTGATTTGGTGTTGGGAGGAGGATTATTGGGATTGGTTGGAGGGGGCTTTCCCAAATTGGTATTAGAGAGAGAGTTGATAGGTGCTGGATTGCTTGGACTCTGGTTGTTAGTGTCAAGAAGGCTTCCCATGGTGTTATTTGCTAGGCTTATGTCAAATTCCCCCATATTATAATAAGGTGACTTAAAGTGAGAATTATCTTGAGAAGTATATAATGGATGTAATCCACCAATATCATTTATTGGGTTGGTTTGGACCATATTGCATTCCAAAGATGAGGGATGAGAAAAGGTGCTCCAAGAGTGAATATCATCTTAGGTAGTGAAGGTATGAATAAAAGAACATATCATATAGCATCTAAATGGATTCAAGTTGTCCAAAAAGATTTTAATAGGGGAATTCATGATCCTTGAAGTTAGAATCTGAAATTAGGAAGAAAAGAGGAAAAATAGGGATAAATTCAAGCAAACACAAAATAATATTGACCAAGAGGTATAGAGTCAATGGGGTCGATAAGTTTGCAAGAAAGGTTAACATAATAGGATGTAAAAGACATAGTCAAACTACTCAACTATATTTTATAGATGGTAAAATTGAAGCAATCTAATAAGATACACAATAAGTTATGTTGATTATGAATTTCATATGGAGTAACTAATCAGGCTAAAAAGATACACAGTCATATAGGGCAACTGTGTAATGAAGGTAAATAAAATTAATAGTCTATAAGAGACTGTGTTGACATGGATGACTATGTTATAAATCTAAGGATTTTCTTTCAAGATAATAGCTAATAATATATAATGAAGCACACAAGTAATTAGATCAATGTGTTTGATCTAATTATAACACAACACAAAACTTATACTAACATTGGCTAGTACAAGTTTTACAATAAAAAATACAATGATCAAAGAGGAAGAAACAAAAATTTTATGTAAATTCTAAGCTAGTTGGTCATTCCTGAATGTCATTAAGTTATAATAAATTTTGAAATTAATGTGATAAGGAGTTGGATATAAGAAGGAACTATAAAGCCATATATGCATATTTTTAGGTAGTTTAGGCTAAAAAGGCTCTGTATTGGTGATGGTATTAGTTTGGTATTGGGGCCTACCCCCTCACTTCATAATCTCATAGTAATAAGGGTGTCAAGTGATTATTCAATATATACCATCAACCACATATTTATACCTGGATATAAAACCAAGTTAGCTTCCCTCTTGGTGATAAAATCAATGTAGGTAGACCTTGGGAAGAAACTATTTAATGATTTTTAGTGTTAAGTGATTTGGAAATGTGTGCAAAAGATAAAAATAGTGTGACCAAGTCAGTAAATTGAAAACCACTTAATTATTATATGTTTGTTAATATAAGCATGTAATCAACTAAAATGAAAAGTGAATCAATTACTAGCACAATAGGTTATTTTCTTTGTCTTTGAAGAGTACAAAGTTAATTTAAATGAAACTATATGTAAACAATATAGAATAGAGTTGATAGGGTTACTATTATTCTACAAAAACAAGATCTATAAGAACATAGTCAAATAGTTTGATTGAATCTTCTAGAGAGAAGACAAGATATAAAACTATGTTGAGCTCATCGACCCAATTCACTACAGGGTTACAATTTTATAGATTGTAAATTGTGAAAAATAAGATGTAAATGATAAAAAAAATGATGGAGAAGGTAAGAATGAACCTTGATAAATTTTAAGATAATTTGGAAATTTTATTTTGTGTTAATCAAATGTTGATTTTTATATTTTAAAAACATAGCCAAATAGGTTGACAAAGTATATAAAACCTATGTGCTAAAAATAATCTACAAATAGATTCGACTGGTTTGATTAAGTCTACAAATGTGTATGCTAAAAAAGAAAATTATGAATAGGGTCGACTAGGTTTATTAAGTCTACAATCCTATGGTTGAAAAAGAGAACTGTGTCAAGTTAATTGATCTAGTCACCTATATTTGGAAAATACCTATATAGAGAAAATAGAGTTGATTTGGAATGACTATGTGTTAAACCTACATATAAAATCTTAGACTGTATCGACATGTTTGATATAATAACATAAAAATAAAAGTATATAAGATGATAATAAAATCAATGTGTGAAATAAAACCTACAAGGGTTAGATTCATTTCAGGTTCACCAAAATGTATATAAGGGAAAATACAGTTGATCTAGAAATCAATCCTAGCTCAGAGAATATAAATCACACTTACACTTATTCTTATTGGTACATTTAGACAATTGAGATCATGAATAAGATGGATATAATAAACATAAAAAGGGGTCTCTATCATAATAACATATTTAGATAGGATTACAAATCCTCTAGTCAAGAAACATCATGTGATAACCTTAGCTAGGTCCTATGTTTTCTATATTCACAAAGTAAGTACAAAGTAAAGTAAAATCTAGCCTAGTGCTCACTAAAGATTTTGGTATAAAATGGGGGTAATAAATATGTATAGAATGATTCTAATTAAGATATGTATAGATATAACCCTAATTCATGAAGAGAGAAATACATTCATAAACCATTACTATGCTACTTTTATCTACTAAAATAGAGGAGTAAAGTTAGAGATACTTATCTCAAAGATGAACTTGTCAAGACTCAATCTCTCCCTTGGCCAAAGGTGTTTTGCAATAGGTTGTGGTTTATAAGGATCACTAAGATAGACCAAAGTATCCAAGACTTTTCCACAAGACAAGATTATTCTCCAACTATAAACCCTAGGTAATAATTCCTCAAGTAGAATGGTGGAAGAGTAGATTATAAAGAAGTAAAAATGAATAATTAACCCTATTTATCTCTCTAAGAAATGGCAAAAATAATGTGTATATATAGCTAAATCTAACTGTACATCTTTCTAAAAGTTTAGATGAAATTATAGACCTAATTCGACCATGTATTTTTAAGTGATAAAAGTAAGTTAGGCCCCAGTTTAGGTTTGTTGAGGCTAACCTAGACCTATAACATGCTAATATGTTTTAAATATAGGATCAACATAGGTTGACATTGTTTGGTAAATGTCAAAAAAGGGTTTTTGGCTTAGGTGTGAGCTTATTAAATCAATGAATTATATGGAAGAGTGTGTAATGGAGGTTTCAAAATATTAAGTAAGTATATAGGATAAGGTTATGTAGATTTCAAGTGTTGGTATAGGGGATAATAATCTTATGAAGGACCAATGGTCTACCCACCCCTTGTTTAGTACACCCTTTAAGGCATGTACTTAGAGAGATTGAGATTTAATTTACAAGTGATAAAATATTAGGAATTGATAAATTTTGAAAATATTAAGTGTATATAGTGTGACTATGAATAAGTGTTCATATTATTTATGCACTCTACCACCCAATGGATAAATCTTGATGGGCCTACTTTTTGATTTATTTAAGTTATTATATCAATTTTTGGTAATATTTAAGTCATGTTTTTAAATAGTGAAGGTGTATGTAAAAATAGAATAGGAATCTTAGAAATATCAATTAAAATCATATGAAAGGTTAATTCCATCTTCTTATGTGTTATAAATAGGATAAATGGCCATTGAACACATGCTTATTCTTTCTCTCAGCCCTAAGAATGGGATTGTTATAACTTTATGTGTTATATGTAATTTTTTGGATTTGTCAATGGAATAACAACAAATGGGTGAGATTAATTTTAGGATTTTTGGGTTTTATTGTTATTTTTTTGTGAAATTTACATTATTATTCATCAATAGAGAGTACATTAAATTATGCATTTTACTTCATTGTATATAAGGATTTTATTTCCAAAACTTTGTGTTATGAATATTTGTGAATGTATTTTATGTCATATGGATGCAATCTAATTCTATAGGAGACTTTGTGATTGTAGGAAGCTTCTGTTCCTATTCCATTTGATACTTCCAATTTCATTTTCATGTGAGATGAAGGATTTTCCATTCATTTAATCCAAATTCAAGTTATCTAGGTAATATTATGTGCTTATTCCATCATGGGATTTTCATCTTCACCTCCATCCTCTTCTATTCTTCTTCTATTTTGATTTTTATCCATTCCCTTTTTTGTTTCTTTTATGTGATTTTTTGGTTAAAAGTATTAAAAAACCCATATCCTACAAAGGAGTTTCCCCTATTAAAGACAAAGGAAAATTATCTCTCAAATAGTGATTTATCTAACATTTTAAAAATCATATCGCTACTCATTGGGTAAGTCAATAAAATAAATATAAACATTAATGACATAAATTTTTGTCAACACACTCACACCTATAGAAACATTTTAATTTCCAATCCCCCACCACATTTCTCTTAAATAAATAATATAGGTTTCTATAAATGTGACCAAACATGAAGCTTCACCAACTATACACTATCCCATAGTCCTCCATATCATGGATAATGGGTCTCATACCATATATAATTATGAAACTATAAGTATTATTTATTTTGAACACTACTCTTAGTGTATAAATATACTTTTACAATCATGAAAAAACTTAAATCATTATGTCACTCACTACCATATTATCCCCTGAGTGGGAATGACTTTACCAGCCTCATAGATAAATCTCTTTGGCCCCATGTCATATCATGAACATTCACCTAATGAATTACAATTAGTAAGTATAGTATGCACCACACATCCTATAATATCATGATCATCTCACTATTTGGAAACTATAAATTGTATATGTCACAATCCCACCTCTCTATTAGTGCATTCAATAATGGAATGTCATATGGAATGAATCCTAGATGTACATCATGCCTCAGTATTAATGCATCCACTCAATCCTAGTTAACATTATTGAGACTCAACCTAAGCATTATCTCCATTGTTTGGTTCTATCAACACTCTAATAAATGGATATCACCTTACAATTAAAAAATAACAAAAACATACATTAAATCTTAATAAAAATACATAAAAAATGTAATAATTATAAAAAATAATTATATTTGTTATTTAAGAAAATACAAAGCAATGGGCAAAGGCCACGATCTTGGCTTTCAAGTCACAATTGGAAAATTAGGGTCAAATTTATGGGACATAATTGTATGTGATAATTAAAGATCACAATCATGGTTTTGAGGCTACAATTAGAAAATGAGTGTCATAGTCATGGGACATAATTATAGGATTTGGGGTTAAATTCATGGCAACCAGGTCAAAATGGTGGATAGAGGACCATAACCAACTAGGGTTCTAAAATATACCAGAATGTATAATTTTCAATTCTAAACATTTTTCAAAAAATTGGAAAATTACTTAGAATTTGAAAAAATATCAAGTTTCAACTCTCACTAGATCCATGTCCATTTTAGTAATGACATGTGCCCAAACACACTCTAACTGATTGGGAATAAAATATTATATTTCTACTATATATTCTATCTCAAATATAAAATAATTTAATTATATAATCCAAAATGAGAAAATATATCTATTTTTGACCGACTTGTTATTAAATACCTCAAAAGTTATTCTAAAGTTGTTATAAAAATTATTAAATTATCTATACATATTAATTAATTTATAGATTTGGTGACATCATTTCACCTACTAAGAAACATTTGGGTACTCTTAAATCACCTATTCACATTATTTTACACCATGATTTAACATTTATCATCGACGAATTTGTTTTTGCACTTTTAGTGAGATTTTATGGCTCCTTCTTGGAATCTTAGTGATCTTATGTTATACTATTTGAGAATGGCACAATACCAATTCTCTTACATCCTTAAAATATAAGTTATAACTCCTCATTGGTACATGATATTTATATTTCCAACATAGGATAAATTTATTACCTTGTGCCTTTGATGGGGCATGTCCACATTATCCTATTATGACACAACCAATTGTTACACAAATTAATTATTTGTTCTTATACCTACATTGCCACATGAGGAAAAATACATGCATATTACTCATAAGCTCTACTTATTTTATCTATACATTATCATTTGGGTGCATAATACCCATGTTACTATTGTCTAGAGGAGAATCATACCCATATATCCTTCATGAGATTCATTGATCCTATTTTAGTTATACATATAATACCACTCCTGTGTTTCTATCAATCCTAAATTTATTATATTAGAATGAACTCACATGCCTCACATCCTTCTTACATCTAATTATGTTTTGATGATCACACTTGATACATCTATTTTTATAATTTGTCCATATTATGGGCATACTATTACTAGTGTATGTGTGCTTATTTTCTATATATAACCCTCCAAGGGGCAAAATGCAACATTGGGGCATATCCTTTGTCCCTCTTAGTATCAATTCTATGACCTATATATTTATATTGGGATCATTGTACCCATAAATTTATCATGATCTTCAATGGCTTTATCTATATATTTCCATTAGGGGAATTATACTTACACATCCATAAAATTTTACCACTTGTATCTTTCCATTGAGGACATGATACACCTATGTGTCTATTCATTCTATATTTATTATATCAATACATCATGTTTTCCTCCATATACATAGTCATACAAATTACATATTCCTATCAATATTTACATGAAGATATACTTATATAGTTACATATATGTGTTATAGATGTACTTTAAATGATTAAAATAACTAAGCTTACTTTATATGATATCACATTATGTGCATAAATATTAATTTTTAGATGACTGATATTAGATAGTAGTTACATCCCTCACTTAGAAATGGAACATCTATCCAAATAAACTATCATAAGGAATCTTATCACTAGTTATTCTATCTAATTTCATATTTATATATTGGGATTTTCATTAACTAAGAGAGACCAAGAATAACTAACTAGATGAAGAAACAATAGATGTATAATTCCTTGATAAAAAAAATAGAGTTTAGTTTATAGGATTTGATTTAAAATCCTTTAATTTATAGATTTCACTTAAAAATCCTCTAGTTTTGAGTTTTGGTGCAAAAAATTCCTAGGAGTGACAATAACTAGGTGTATTTTTTCCTTGCTTAGTTTTTACATTGATTATTGATTTACCTAAAAATTATCTACTTGCATGATTTTATGATTATTTTTAGGTACACCATATTTTTTTATGATAGAGCATTGATGCACCTAATCCATAAATTCAAAGTCCACCTTCCATCCCTAAAATAGTATTCAAGTAGACTACTTTTCCGTTTTCATAATTTGTGACACACATGCATCATTAAAGTGGGGATTTATGTAGACACATAATATTGACGCAATTCTTATTATTTTAATGTTTTTATAGTGTTTTTGTATGTATGGACCATCAGTTCAAATTAGGTAGGTATCAGTGATTTATTATGTTTTCTCTCCTATTTTCTTCTCCATGTGTCCATCTTATATCTTATTTAATTATTTTTATATATACTCTATTTTAACCTTGGGAATTCCTTTTCTCTTCTTCCTCTGTGGTATTTAGGCTTGGGTCGCAATCATCAATTTGACAATTTTTACTCGATCATATTCATTGGTTCACTGAATACGAACCTTTTGTGTTTTATGTCCCTTTTATTAATTTCTCTCTTTTACTCTTTGTGTGTTTACATTTTTCCACATTTCCCCTCTTTTATTATGTTAACTCATGTACCAATAGGTCTTAATTCAAATTAGAGAATTATATGTACAAAACCTCATAAAGGAATTTAAATAACAAGTGTCAAGAAGTAATCACATTGATCAAGTCTTAGGAACATTAGAAAGCTATATATTTATAATTTTAAAATATTTTAAGTAAGTTCAAGGGTTTCAATTAGATTCATAATTATACTAAGAGAAGGCATGAGAGAATTTTTATGTAGTTTCATATGAATATCTAAGGAGAAAAATTAGATTCTTATCTATCACTTGGGTTTGGATTCACTCATCAAGCACTAAAACTACATTGAGGCATAATTTTGAAAATGTGGGATGTGTAGTTGTATCCCACAAGTGGGTGATTGGGCCACTTAATTACACATTCATTTAGTCTTTGATTATAATTATGATTACTCCAAAAGAGACACAATCTTGACATTTACATATACCAATTTTTAATTATGAGAAAGGCACATTACTCATTAAATGATAATAAAGGATCATATAAATTTTTAGGTGCCAAAAAATCATGGAAGAGGTTAGAATCATAGATGAGGTAAAAAATTAGAAAGAAAATTTTGTAATCGATAATAATTTCTAACCCAATCAAAATCAATGATTTTCATCTATTATAACTCTCTATTAAAATCAGTGCCAAACTTTTAGATCTTAGTCTACACAAATTTTGAGGTCTATTCCCTACATTTTCATGCTTTGTCAAAACCTAAGCGTGTTTTTTTAGTCTTCTTTCCCTATATTTCATTTTTCATTCATTATAATTATGTGGTAGTTAAAATAGTATTTTTAGGTATTATATTAGATTTTATTACTATAATTATCAATATTAACTTAGATTTTTATTGATATAGGACTATTTGATTAGTTAAGGAAATATTGCATCACCCAAAAATATATCTTCAATTTTTTTAGGATTTTAATAGTCAAATCCATCCACCATAGACTCAATCACACTTCATCATGCTTATATAATGGAAAGGGTGTGGTTTATAGTCATAAGATAGAGTGTTTGTTGTCCCATGAAAAAATCACCAATTAACACAAGCTTGTGTTAATCATTATTTACATAATCACCACTCTATTGGAAGTGACATTTTCACCTATAGTAGTTAACCATGCCTAATAATAACCTATAATTATTCAAGTGCTCATTTGGAAAATTTCTAAGGTGAATGGGAATCCCAAGAGGCACACCGTGATAAAAACAAGAGGATGGAGGACCTTAGAATAGGTATAATGAAGTGGATAATAAGGTCCAAGTGAGTGCAAAGAGTGAAAAGCCATGAAGAGAAGAGATTTATTTTAGTCCAATAAAGGGATTATTTATGTGTGAGCATTTTTTATTGTATTGTAGTATTATGAGAAAGTGTGAGTGTTGTATATGTAATATTTGTATTTCCTCAATAAAAATAAATAAAGTGTTAGGTTTTTTTTGGTCTCATATTTATGTGTGTGTTTGAGTGGTAGGCTACAAGGAAAAATTATCTTTCATTGGACTTGTTATCCTTGACTACATCAATTGGTATTAGAGGAAGGTAAAACTTATAGGATATGTGAGCGAGATAGTGTCTTCCATATAATGAAAAATTAATAGAGGGTACATAGATTTGTTCTTAATATTTTTTTGGTGGGTGGATAAAAAATAATTGAAGTAAAGATTAGATGCCTCCAAGAAGGGTGGGAAGAGTTAGAGTAGTGGATTATAACATGGTAGGATGGTTGGATGAGACTGTAAAAATTTTGTGGGTTATGGATGAATATTATTTTCTATTGAATAGGATAAAATAAGGGGATTCATCCTAAGGGATAGTGTGAGTGATGTATAAAATGAAGATATGACAATTAAATATGTGGAAGTAGCACTAGAGTGGTTGGATGAAGTTTAATATAGGTTTTTTAGAGCCATTTTAAATATTGGAAGCAGAGACAAGTTGAAGTTTCTAATCTTTTCATGAACTTTAAATCTCAAGGAGATAATTTATTGGATCAATGATATTGAGAATTATTTCACTTTTATATTTTTAATGACCAAAGGAAGGTGAAGGTGGCTCAAACCATGTTGAGATGTCATGCCACCATATGGTGGAATGATGTACAAACATAGAAGAATAGGAGGGATAAGTAAAAGAGTACACATTGGGAGAGAATGGCTATAAAGTTGAAGGGAAAATTTATTCTTGGATATTATCAGTTGGATTTGTTAAAAATGATCCAAAATTTGAGGCAAAATGAGTTGAGTGTGAAGTAATACATGGAGGAGTTAAAAAATATTATAATCTAGGCTAGCCTTAGTGAGACATACCAAGAGAAGGTATCAAGATCCATCAAAGAGTTGTGGATATATACTCAAGATGAACTCAATCTAATAAGGATTAATATGGTGGAAGAAACATGTAAATATGATTTATGACTAGAAAATAAGTTTTCTAGAAGAAAAAAATTACAATAAGAGGAAATGGGATGTAAAAATATGGTATAAGCCTTTAGACATTAATATTTAGTATTATACACTTGATAATGTGTAATTATTATTTTTTTCACACACTTGACTTATGCTCACATACATAATCTTATTTACCATTCCTCATATGCATTCTCTTATATATGGGCCTGACCCTTCCAAAATGATGTAGTTACACATGATCTTCATAATATCTTCCCAAAAAACCTAATATCATTCTCATATTGTCTCTTAGCCTCGAGTCATTGTTACCATTTCTTGGATAGGTATGTGCCTCTAAGATAAGTCAATTGTCGTGACCTTATCTACTTAGGGTAGATTTGGCCCTAATCCCCTTAACGGATAATTTATGAAATTAAAATTATTAATATGGGATAGTATATACATTTTACATGTTAATTTGGAGCAAATCACTAAAATATTTAACTATATAAATGTAACAATCCCAAGAATTTATCAATCTAGAACCCACCTAGCACATATCTAGGTATCACTAAAAATTAGTCTAAAAATTAAGAGGAACTACCCAAAAAATCCCAAATCTAAAACCCCTAAAAGGAGAATTCCCTAAGTTAAGTCTAGAAACCATTTTGAAATTCAAATCATTTTTTTCAAAATTTGAAACCCATACATATGACTAAATGGCATACTAGTATTACACAAGATTACACACACTCAACTAGGTGGGATAATTATGTTCACTTTAACTTTCCTCTTCAAAGTACTAGATATGTAGGCAACACTTAGTCACAAAAGGGTGTCTAAGGTTAGCTCAACCCTTCCCTTTCACCCTTTGTCCAAATTTTACAATTGTATTATAGTGTATAGATAGGGTTTAAAGGAAAGAGAAGGATAACAAGTATATTCACATGGATTTATAGATATCATAGTATACATGCATCCTTATTAGAAACATCTATATTAGGAGACATAGTAACATATCAATAAATATATAGTGAATAGTTCCAAAATACATCAAAAAGGGTTGCACTACACATATGTCCAAGGAATGTGGACATGTTTAGGCTCATATAGCCACTTTGTTTCCAAATTTAATCATTCACAATCCTATTCTAGTGAATTATTCCCAAATGTGTTCCTAATACAAACTAATATTCAACCAAAACAAGCTAAGTGCATAGTATTTGTAGTGTTACAATCATATTTGTATGACAATTATGTATCTTAAGTAATTTGAATATTCAATAAATTTTATGTTAATATGTCACATCAATATGAAAAAGATAAAGCATATTGGAGAACCCACTTTTGTTTAGAACATTTCCAAATCCTAGATTCCCTTAGGGTTTCCTTATATTTATTTAAGTTTTCATATTTCTAACCTAGGGTTTTATTTTTAGACTTTATTTATATATGTTTTCATTTTTATATGTGAAAAATATGAATTTCCCCCCCTTTCCCTAGGGTTTTCATGTTTATTTTATTATTAGGGTTTCATCTATTATGTTTTTTACTTGAATGGATAATATTTGGATCAAAAAAACTTTATTTACAAAACACTCTTAGGTCCTTTTCTATTTTTATTTAGTGGATTAAAAAATTACACCATAATTATGTATGGATTTTTTTAGAAATTCCAATTTACTAGTTTTAGTGAATTCTATGTATAGGGCGAAATGTGTATCTATTTTCAAAATAATTTTTGGCTTTATCTTACTATTTTTAGTAAAAAGACATATTTTTCATAAAATCATCACAAACTTTTTTATGTGGGTTATTTATTTGGCCCTTGCCAAGTCATCTCCTTTACCTTTTTGCACTTTTACAATTCTTTACCTTTTTAAGGGTTCCAAATATATTTATGGTTTAGATACAAATTTAACCTCCCCTTTTAAAAACCTAAATGTTGTGATAGATACCATATATCTATTATGGACGTCCTTGATATCACTACCCCAAGAGGTAGGGTGCATCCTCCTAAATAACATTATATGAGAATTGAATATTCCCATTATATGATCAATAATGTGTATAATGAGGCTATTATAGACCATATAATTTTTATGAGGGAGTCCATGGAATGTTTTCAAAAGTAAATGTGTCTAATTACATCATTTGAGGATGAGATTACACATGTCCATAATACCTAACATATTAGTGCCAATTGTATTTATGTCTCTCAATTCAACATGTTGTACCTAAAAATATTTCATCTCAAGTATGGTTTCCAAAACAAAATACATCTATAGTTAATGGTTGAATCAATTTTCACAAGTTTAATAAGAAACCAAGTGACACTCCAAGGGATATACTTTAGTATAGCTTGATCACATTGCTTCCTATGTGTGCTCCATAGAAATATAGATACTATTATGCATATCATAGAATGAATGGACTAAATACAAATAAATATTGGGATTTAAATGGAAAAATACAAAATATTATTGATAATGGTGATTCTGATTTAGATACATCTATTAAGATATCATTGGATTGAAGCACACACTATATAAGTGAGAAACCTACTCAGATTATGATTGGATATTCCAAGGAACACTCATAAAAATAAAAAAACTAAAAATGGAAGGTTATAATAAGAAAATTTACATTTGAAAAAGTTATAAAAAGATAAATTAATACAAGACAAGATTGAAACACAAGCACAAATTAAACAAGAAAGTGTCCTTATGAAAAGTGGAAACTATTCCATCATCTAATGATCAAGAAATGATTATTACGTATGAGATCAATGATTATAGTCATAAGGAACATTTTGAAGAGTGAAATAAATTTATTAAATCAATTCCATAATATATTACAATAGATCATGCATATTCTACTACAAATACAAAAGATAATGGGGATGACATGTCAAAATTAAGAGATGAAATATTATATTGATGAATAAGAAGATCAAATTATTTTTATAAGCTAATATATTCATTTTAAACATAATTATATATTATAGGACTAAATAAAAGATGGACATAAATAGTGGTTGAGAGATATAGGACCTACACTGGGGCATCCCATTGAATGGATCAATAGTTATCCATAACATATTCTATTGTATATAGCTTCTTGATGTTTGTTTGATTTCTCAACCCTAATATTATTATTTTTTGACATATATGTGTGCATATGATTTTTTATTGATTATTATTCTAGTTCTTGGCTATTTTTTTCATTGCCTTTTTCATTGTTTACCCTAATTTAGACATTTATGACATCTATGCTAAGATGATACATATTTCAAAGTCACCTCATTTCATTGCAAAATATTTTCATAATATGACTTTCTCACCTTTCATATTGATCGTCTATATTTTTTATGGCCTACATTGATCTTAGACAAGTACATAAATCCATGAATATATACTATGACATTATCATATACACTATTTCCTTCTCATGCCCCTCTACCACCCACACTCTTTTGAGTTATAAAATTATGATTTACACATATAGTGGGTATTCCATACCTTCAATTCTTCTACATTGATATGATATTATAATTGGCATATAGACTACCTTGACACATGCCATAAATTATTCAGATCCCTTCAGGTCTTCTATTTTTGGAGCCTTTTGACTTGGCCTTGTTTGAATCTACTTAAATTTGTACTTAGATTTAAATACTCATAAAAATACCAAAAAAATAAAATATTATAAAAATAAAAATATAAACCTATGCATGACCTAAATTTCTTATTTACATGATTTTTTCAAATTTTGTCATAAATAGTACATTTTATTTCTTTTTTTTTTACACATGTTTCACAATATACATGATTGAGATGTAGGACATATAGGTCATACATGATAGACACACATATGTGGGACTTCCATACACCCATGAGATACCTTCTTACTTTGGGGGCATGTTCTTACTAGGGATATCTAGCTACTTTAAATAGATTTTATCATTCTATGATTCTTTTCATTAATAATATTCAACTACTTTATAAAAATTATACATGACTTGAATTGATTCATATTAATTAGATTTATATTTCATTGGATATTGTATTTTTATATATGTGATGGTGGCATACATTAATTTTGTAGATTAGCCTTACTTATTCTATGCATTATTGGTGTTACTACTCTTTCTCTGTTTGACTCTATTTAATTTGAGACATTAGATTTTCCATTATATGTGTGTTATTAGATTGTCCATTGTGTGTGACATTAAATTTTCCATTAGGTGTGTGACATTATATTATCCTTTGACTGTGTCCCTTGGCCTTGTGTGACATCATATTATCCATTAAGTGTGGCCCTTAGCCTTGTGTGGAATCATATTATCCATTAAGTGTGGCCCTTGGCCTTGTGTGACTTTAGGTGTTATTTCATTTGTTTTCTTATGTGTGTTAAGGCCATGACATATTGTGTTACTATGTTTGATATGTATGGATAAATTTAGGATTGTCTATGAATATTGTCAAGTTGTGATCTATATCATACACTCGTCTTCTTGTTTGTGGTGAGATGATACATATCATACAACTTACATATAGTTATTACTTAGTTTATAGATTTCTCATTTTTTGTTGATTTTTCCCTACATTTCTCATTTATTTATCTATCTTGACATGATGTGTATTCTTAGGATACATGTCTCATACATACTTAGATGATTTATTTTTATTACGCTGACATATTCTCCACATGATATTATATGATTTACACTACTTACACATTTTATATATAACAACACACCTTTCACAACAATATTTTGAGATAAGTAATTCATAGGCTTAATTTTTCACCTCAAAAGGAGAACATACATAGTGGCCTGTATTAGAGATTAATTCTTTACAATTACACAAAAATTATATTTTTGGGGCACAAATTAATTTAGATTATTATAGGGTTTACTCATATTTTGATATTTTTGACTTAGATTAGGGATTATGTGTAATAAATTTCATATATTTCATAGGGTTATGATATATTTTTACATATTTTATCATATTATTACATATATTATAAGACTTAGATTACATAAGATATGTTATAATGGGGGAATATGCATGACATATGTTTATAATTTTGTATTTTTCATTATATATTGTCACAAGTTATATGACTCAAGTTACTCAGATTACTAGATGGAATGGAAAACCATATCATTCTATATTAAACATTACTAGGATATATTTAAGAAATAAATTATACTCAGACATTACTCAAATTGAATCATATAATACATTTATAGTGGATGATTCACACATGCATTTCTAAAATTTATTGGAACCCATAGTGGATTCCATTTACTCAGATTTATGGGAGTTGTGTGGGGTTGAATTTGTGCTTTAAATAAATTCTAAGAACTTATTTATTTCAAATGAGGTTTGGGGCACATTCAATTCAACTTTTGTTAGTACTTAGACATCTCTAATGGGGTATGAACAACCTTATCCATTTTCTCTATAAGATAAGTTTGGTTCACAACTATCCATATCCAATATAAGCATCCGATGCCATAAAATAAATATTTATAGAATATGATGACTATTATAGGATCATATTCCAGTCCACTTCTAACATGTTCCTACCATACTTGCATGCATATGATAAACTAGCTAAGTATCATTTGTTTCTAATTTGTTTAAATATCTATCAATAGTTGTACTTTATTATTTTTTAACAATCTTAGGTGCATAAATTAAGAATGTTATTTGCCTAAGATTTATATTAATTAATTTTCTTATTATATTAGTTCATAATCCTTGTGTAAAAGTTAATTTAATCATCTTAACCATAGATACACTTCATTTATACAAATTAAGGGGTTAAACATTTGGTGAACCCGACCTTTGGTATCCAAACCATAGTGGACTTAAGGTTTCCTATTTTTTTCTTTGATTTATAATTTATAAATTATGAATATTTTTAAATAATATTTCCATTTATTTTTAAGGAATTAATCATGGATAAATATATCATTTATTTCATTTTTTGATACTTCATATTAACCCTTATTTGTTATGATTCATACATGGATAAATTAAACAAAAAGCTAAAAAAATATAATAACCAAGTTTATCTCTATAACCCCTTTTACATTACTACAGAGCAGGTATCTTGATACCAACATGCATGCTCCTAGCCCTTTGTTCCACCTATATCCTATTCAAATGATAAATACTAATCAAAAAGGTAATGGCGCCCAACCTATCCCACTACATGTTACCATACAATAGGTTCCTCTTAAACCTAAACTTGTTCTCAAATCAAAAATATGTGATATTATTGAAAAATTAAGAAACACACATGCTAAAATTACAATCCTCAAAAACATAATTAAATATATTATCTACAAGGATATTTTATATGAAAGATTGCATGAAACCCATGTACCAAGTAATATTGAACCAACTTATTTTGTAGATATTATGCAAGATATAAAAAACAATGCAAATATTATTACCTTTTATCCAAAATATTTACCATCAAAAGATATTATTCACCAATATTTGCCTTTTTTTGTACAAGTGAGCATGCATAACAAGGGAATCAAAAGGGTGTTAGTTGATAATGGTTCAGGCCTAAAAATTTGTGGCATTGATTTCTTAACCACCATGGGTATTATCAAAAATATTATTCAAAACTTAGATATGTTTATCAAAGGATTCAATGATTCTTTTAGTCCTCCATCCATCCAAATCACATTGGACGTGTCATTGGGGCCAAAAATGGTCCCAAGTACATTCCAAGTAATGTCTCAATCATTGCACTATAATTTAATTTTGGATACCATTTATACATACAATGGAATCCATCCCATCTACATTACATTGATGTGTTAAATTTATACATGATGTAACCTTATTTACAATGCCTTCCAATCATGAAACCTTAATTTTTGTTTAATTAATACATTTTAACACAAAAGGAATACCTAAAGTGGTACGACATAAGCAATGTATTCCACTTGAAAATATACAAACATATGAAAGGGGTGAAATAAGCATAATGAATCCTTTATGTCAAAAAATTAAATAAAGCACTAACCACTAAGGTACTCATGGATGCACATTAAGATCAAAAACCATTACCAAAGGAACCAATGGTACCAAGACTAAAATAAAATAAAACATTTGAGATTCCTTTATTGGTCAATATTGAACAACAAGATGATAAATTTTTAGATAAATATGATAGTGATAATGAAATTACTCATGATATGATTGATACATAATTTTAAAAACTTAGTTTCAATCCATGTGAGCATATTTTTCATAACCTATTCACACCTACATGTCTTAGCACATATAAGCTAAATCCACCTACAGAAGATACATAGCCAAATCAAGATAAAGGTAAGGTAAAAATAATAGATGAACATTTGAATGTTTCTTTTTTAATCCATAACTATTAGCTAAAAACATTAATCCAACCTTAAGAGGGACCGATGTAAATAAAACATGGGGATAATGTGAATTCCTCTCAAAAACTTCCATAATAGATTATACAAATCTTGACAAACTGGGATGTTTTAAATTTAATTATTCATATGTTACTTGAGTATTGCATGATATATTGACATCTTAATAGACACATATTAGGCAACATACACATTCCTAAAGAGGTATCACTATAATGTGCTTATCATAAAATCACCATCCATCATACAAATCAATGTGTGGCATTGAAAAACCATATTCATAAATACAAAGGTGAAGAGTGCATAAAAAATATCCCTGACAAATGAAAATGACCAAATACTTTTAATATTTCCACATAAAATTAATCTTCAAAGTGATAAAGGCATGAAAATATAATAGATACTAAAACATTGATGGTGTTTTTTACTCACATTTCAAAATAAATAAAAATAAATGGAAAAATATGTATGATGTCTCATATTTACCTACATTGGAGCATACTATCGATTAGGTACAACATTATTCTATCTTCCATGAATCCCTTGGATACATTATCCTACTAATCACATACATACCAAAAGTGGTTGATAAATCAATATGGGTAATGAACCATGACCAAATTTAAATTTATAGTTTGGGAAATAATGGTTGGTAGATTGAAAGTAATTATCAATTAAAAAATATGTGCCTTTTGATGCAGGAGCATCCTTCTACGGATGACTTGTTTTTTGTTGTTTGAATAATTTTAATTTGATAAAATGATTTGTGGTCATATAAAATGATTAAGGTGTTTTAATGGGTATTAAGAGTGTTGGTACACACTTTGTAATGTTTTACAAGAGTTTGGTGGTGTTAAGAGGCTAGAATTCAAAATTGGCATTTTCCCACCAATTTTCATAATTTGAATTTTTGAATGGTTTTGGTCTAGTTTAGGTGTTGAAATATTAATTTGAATTAGTCCTTAAAGTGTAAAATTGTTTATGATACTTATTAAAGACACCATGTGTCTATACATGGGTCTCAATGCACACATCTATGGAAAAATCAACTTTGATATTTATTTAAATGTGCAAACTTGCTTGCTAGTGACCATTAAAAGGTTAAAGGTAGATAGATTAGTTATAGACATTATAAAACTTGTATTTTTTTATATTAATTTATTTATTGGGATTAATTGAAATGATAGATGATTTTAAGTTCCAATAAATTAAGAATGGAATTCCTCATATTGGCTACAAGGTGACTATATACCGTGTTTACTATATGTTTGCATGGGGGAAGCACTGTGTTTTGAATGCTCAAATAAGAAAGACTTCATAAATATTTTATTATGAGGTTCATATTATATTTTTTGAATTTTTTATGTTTTTTTAAAAAGTTCTCAAGCATTTGTTTAATGGACTTGAATGTCTTTGTGAAATGTTAACCTACATACTTTGTGTTCAATACTTTATATTGAAGGAAACCAACTATACTTTGTGTGTGTAAATGAATATATGGAGAATTATTTAGTCACATATATCTAAGGGAAAATTTATGCTTAAAATTCTCTTATGTACCTTTGTGAAGTTTAAATTCATTTATCAATGCATTTCATTTCACCTTGTTCTCAAAACCTATATGAGACTTTGTTTTATCACAAAATCAGACTGGAAACTTGAAACAAAAGTTAAATAAGGGAATTAAGGGTGGCATAAAATTCTTAGGAATGAAATGTAAATGTGGTAAAAAACTTACCAAACCTTTAAAAAATATTAAACCTTTTTTGGAATATAAAGTCTCAAGATTTTGCTCTCAGACCTTACAGACTATTACTATATACATAATGGGAAAAAGAACGTGAGTTATTTGTTGAGCAGAAGATTCAATATGGAAAAATAATGATGGAATAATTTGGATAATTTTTTTACAACACCAATCCATTAAATATTATAGTTTTAAACTTTTTTGAAAGGCTAAAAATTTCATTCCTCTCAGGCACCTACATTTTGCACAAACCCTAAACTAGGGTTTTGAGATGAAAATTTAGTTTCCAGGCATTAATACCAATATAAATTATTCAAAATTAGTGATTTTATATTGGAGGATGCCTACTAATATATTTTTAATATTTTTTATGAGTTAAGTATAGATATGTACGTATATGGACCATTGTGTCTATCATTGGGTAGTGAAGGCCTCATTAGGCCTAAACAAAGACCTAAAAGGAGTTAAAAGAGTGAATTCCAAGTATATCCAAGACTTGAAAATTAATAAAGTTAGATTTAAAAATATAGGGTGTCAAGAAAGGCCATTAGTTTCTCAAAACTAATCTTTACTAGTCTGTACCATTGCAAAAGGCCTAAAAAGGCTACAAGGACTGTCTACCAAAAGGGAAGAAGTTGTATAGGTTGTGAAGATGTGATGAGAGGATTTGTGAGTTTAATGTGTGGTATAATAATACTAGTATGAGAATTAATCGTATCAAAATAAACATAAAATAGAATAATGGATACTTAAATCATTGAGTAAGTGGACATATGAGCCTTTGTTAAAAAAGTTGTATTGAATCAAGTGTAGATTATTGATTGGTTTCATCTACATCATTTAGTATAAAAGATTAGGATACATTTTAAAAGAAGTAAAAAAATATTGCTTCTAGAGTAAGAGGATAAGTAGTATCCCAAATAAGGTTGTAGGCAGTGGATGCATTGGTAGTTGAGGTAAGGAACTTGCAGGCAAGGTTGTTAGCCATGGAGTTGGCTCAAAGAAGAGAGATGAAAAAAGGTGATATGAGTGAAAGATAGGATGGGGGTCCTAAATAAGAATAAAAAAATAAGTATATGAAGGTATATTGGAAGAGAGGTTTATAAGAGAAGTCCTTGGAGTGACATCAAAACCCAAGATGGATGTGTCAATGTATGAGGGTAGTCTCAACATTGAAGAGCTAGTTGATTGAATCATACTATTGGATAAGTAATTTTATTATGGAGAGGTGAATGAGGTAAAGAAGGTAAATTTTTTAGTGATAATGTTGAAGGCTCATGCATCCCTATAGTGGGATGAAATACAGGAAAAAAGAAGGGGAAAAGAGAATATAAGGTCATGGGATAGAATGGTGGCTAAGATGAAAAGTAAATTCATGCCTAAAGATTATCAAACCCACTTGTTTAGGAGGTTGAAAAATCTTAGGAAAAATTATATGATGGTGAAAGAGTATACAGAGGAATTCTATAAGCTAATTATCAGATCAAGACACATAAAAGAGGATACAAAAAGGTACATTAATGCCCTGAATTTTATCATTCAAGATGATCTGTAAACCAGGTAAAATAGTTTATGTAAACATATACTTAAACTATCAATTCCCATTTAATGACATAGAAATTATTTATAAAATATTCTATCAATGAATAGACATTAAATGGATCACTTCATAAACTCATTTCCCTGTATATAACTCCCTATTTTGTATTATTTGTATAACTTTCCATATTTCTCTTTGTATCTCATCAATTATCTTTAAACTAAATTAAAATAAAACACAGAATAATTGAAAAATGGAAAGATAAACACCAAAGCATGACAACAGAGTTCACCCACCATTTGGGCTACTTCTGTAGGTTCGTAATCACGAATTGATCCATTAAAAATATGTAAATATCAATATTTAAAACTTACATCAAAATATGGATTTTAGAAACCCATAAAATAATGATGAAACCTAACTGCAAGAAGACTTTGTAATTTGTCTCCTTAAAGTCTGTAGCACCTTATACATTCAGGCATGCTTCTCCAATAAGAGTATTTTTAAAACTCTCAAATGGACATAATAATGAATAGGAGTGCTTCTAGTTGTTACAAACCTACAACCCATAATATAACCTTACAACTACATTATTAAACCTTCCCTGGCTATAAGCCTTAAAAAATAGAAGGATTAAAAATAATAAGTCTCAGGTCTCACTGTGTATCATTACACATTTACACATACATTTATTCCTTGCCTATCACCATATAATAGAAGAAATGCTTAACACCAAACTTGCTCTATGTTTTCCATTCACATCAAATTTAGACAATGTTTATAAAATACACTCAGAACTATAAGATATAATGTCTATAGTCCAAAGCTTACTAAATAGGTGAACATGGTTCTATGTCAAAAAGGACTCCATCTTCACTCCGATCAAAAGCCTATATCACCTTACCTTAGTCTATGCATTCACTCATGACCACACATAGGTGTAAGGTAAATACCTTGAGTTTGTGTGTCTATCAAGACATAAATGACATCCTCCAAAACCAAGATTATGACCATACTCATTCTAATAATGAGCTTCCCACAACCTTGCACATAAATTAAAGATGCCTTCGACAGGATCGACTCTTCAAATCAGATTCTATAATTAAAGAACCCAATCATCATGGTCCCAATCCTTCTTTTCAAGTAGGTGTTATGTCATTTTACATTCTAAACTATGCATTTTATACAATCCATACTCGTCCTTCACCATAAAGTAACATGAACATAATAGACTTGACTTGGCATGACATAAATACACTCACCATTTTGTAGATACACATGGTTGATGTCATTTCAAAATAGGTGCATATCTATCTTCCATGATTGAAGGTGTCACGAAATATAAACCTCATTCCTTTAGTTCAACTTTTTAGTCTCCTCCTTTGCCAAAATTTCTCATTTAGTCTATGTCTAAACCAATGTTGAGGTTATAAAAGATTTGCAATTTGGTGGTCTCTACCATTGACCAGGCTTAAATAATATTCAAAAGATATGAATACCCCCTCCATCTAAATGACAATCTTTTCCTACACCTCATTCTTCCATGGCCAAAGGCCATTCGAATAGAAGTCTACAAAATCCATTAAAATAGAATTCCATCATCCTTTTGGCTCAAATCCCTAATAGGCCATCTCCCCTATTAACCAAAACCATTCCATGTAAATACAACTTACCTCAAATATTTATGCCTAGCCAACTGGGCCAATGTCCTTTTCAAAAACATGTATTTATATATTGTACCCAGAATCTATTTTTGTTATAACATTTCTATGTTGGATGTCTTAATTGAGGATAGAGATCCCACCTATTTCAGGAGGAGGTGAGTTCAATCATTTATTTTGGGTCACCATTATGATTTATATGTCTAATTGGACATGCGGTCCCTTCCACACACTTCTAATATAGATATTTATTCATTAAAAAATCTATTTTTCCACACCAAGATGGTTATTGAGTCCATGCCGTGTGTCAATTCCCATCTTGGAAAATTTTTAGCTATAACTATCATGCATTTAGTTACACCTACAACTTGTCAAATGGATATTTAATAATATTAAAACAATATCCAATGGTTTAATAAATCCATTAAATAGGATATTATGATTAAATTAAATGTGAATTTAATTTAAAACATATCCCATGGATTTAATTAAAAAGGATATTAAGAATAAAATATTATCATGATGGGATGATCATAGATATGTGGAATAAATATTTTCTGAACCATATTATTAAAAATCCTTTTGATCACAAGATGATATTATAATTCTATCACCAAGAATAGTAGAGGAGGCTTATTAAGCTATATTGAAGCTAGAGGAAGACTTTGCTATAAGTCAAAGTCAAAAAAATAGAGGTAGAGTTGGTAGAAACTATAGAGGTAGAGGTCAACAAGAAAGAAGACGATAGCCAGGTAATAGAAATCAGTGGAAAAGTCAAAGCAAAGAAGTTGGTAGTAATTATAAGAATTCAAGTCCATCTAGTAGAGTTGGTTATGGATATAGAGGTAAAAGATCATATGGTAGAGAAAGAGGCAATAGTTGGTTTGCTGTCAAGTGATTCAAGTACACCAAATTTGCAAGACATAGGTCATATGAGTGCCCCAAAGATATTGAAAGTGGTAACTCTTGGAGGGAGAGTAGAAATCAAGTGGTTCAATAAGAAGAGGAGAGTATAGATTCTTTGCCAAATTATGTGGAAGAAACTTAAACAGGGGAGAGTTTATTGATGAGGAGAGTACTTTTGAAGATAACCCAAGAGGAGAAAGAGCCACCATAAAGGAAGACGGTGTTCAAGACAATGTGCAAGAGCAAAGGTAAATATTGTAAAGTCATAGTTTATAACGGTAGTATGGATAATATTATTTATTCATTTATGGTAGATAAACTAGGGTTAGAAATTAAATAACATCCACATCCTTACAAATTATCTTGGATTCAATATAGTCATCAAGTCTTAGTGAAAGAACAATTCTATGTAGACTTGCAGATTGGTGGGTATAAAGACAAAAAATTTGTGTGATGTGATTCCCATTGACATGTGTCATATCATCCTTGGTAGACCATGGTAGTATGATAAGAGAGCTATACATGATGGTAGAGTCAATGCTTACACCATTGAGAAGGATGGCATCAAGCAAACACTAACTCCATTGAAGGATAATCAAGTATGGAAAGAGACACCAAGTAGTGTGATGATGATTAGTGAAAAGGAATACTTTACAAAATAAATCAGTTGTAGAATTGAGGATAAGAGTATGACAGCTAAGTATAAGTACCAAGAAGAAGAAGGCATAGTAAAAATTGCTACAGAAGTTAGAGAAAATGATGTAGTAGTTGAAAATAATTATAAGGAATTAATTACATGTAATAGAGAGTGGTTACAGTCAACCTAACATGATCAATTATTTTTAAATGAACATTTATAAATGATATTTGTAGACTTGTCTTGTCACCTAGAACATGGAGTATTTAGACAAATTTGTTGAAAATGTTGGCATGTTGAAAGAGTTTGTTTTGAAAAGTGAAATTAATGATCAAATAGATAATTAATAATAGAAAGAGATGAGGAATAAATTTTAAGAGGTTGATGATGTTGTAGACAAGAAGATGGAATAACAAGTAGTAGTCCAACAAGCAGTAGATCCAAGTACAAGAAGGACAACCATGCAAGTGCAATAGTGTGAATTCATAACAAATAAGGAGGTTATAATTATTAACTTGTGTGTTCCATATGTAGGTTAGTTTCAAGAGAACAATAAGATGTTATAGATGATTAGGATGAAGATCAACATTTAGAGAGGTAACCTCAAAGGAAGAGCCAATGTGGCCTTAGTCAAAGAATAAGGAGGTATATGTGTCACTCATAGGCCTTGGGATCTAGGAGGATGTGAAATTACATATCTAGAGTGAAAAATAGAGAGATATACTAAGGAAGAGGTTAATAAAATCTACCTAAAATTTCATGGAAAGTTCTTTTTGAACCTCAATAGTATGATGTAAGGGCATCCTTCTAAGGATAAATTATTTTATGTTGTTTGAACAATTTTGATTTGATCAAGTGATTTATGGTTATATAACATGATTAGGGTGTTTTAATTGGTTTTAAGAGTTTTGGTACACACTTTAGAATGTTTTAAAAGTGTCTAGGGCTGTTTAGATAGGTTAGAATTTAAAATTGGCATTTTCCTACCAATTTTCATAATTTGAATATTTGAATGGTTTTGGTCTAGTTTGGGTGTTGAATAAGTAATTTGAAGTAGTATTTAAAGATTCAAATGGTTGATGAGACTTATTTAAGACACCATGTGTTTATACATGGGTCTTAATTCACACATTTATGTAAAAAAATCAACTTTGATATTTATTTCAATGTGCAAACTTGCTTGTTAGTGACCATTGGAAGGTTAAAGGCAATTAGAGTAATTATAGACATTATAAAACTTGTAACATTTTATTTTGAGTTAGTTATTATGATTCATTTGAATGAGAGAGGAGTTCAAGGTCTAATAAATCAATAAGGTAATTCCTCATATTGGCTACAAGGTGATCGTATACCCTATTTACTATATGTTAGCATGGGAGAAGGACTATGTTTTGAATGCTAAAAAAAGAAAGACTTCATAAAGATTTTATTATAAGGTTAATATTGTCTTTAGTGAGTTTTTTATGCATTTTATAAAATTTATCAAGCATTTTTTTAATGGAATTTAATGTCTTTTTGTTAAATACTCTATATTGAAGGAAACTAACTATACTCTATGTGTGGAAAGGAATCTATGGATAATTATTTAGTCATGTATATCTAAGTGAAAATTTATACTTTAAAAGCTCCTAGGTACCTTGGTTAAGTTTTAATTAGTTTATCAATGCATTTCATTTCACCTTGTTCTCAAAACCTATATGAGACTGTGTTTTATCACATAGTCAGACTAAAAACTTGAAATAAAAGTTAAACATAGGTGTTAAGGGTGGCATCCAATGATTGGGAATAGTGTGTGGATTTATTATAGAACCTGCCCAATGTTTATATAGTATTTAAACCCTTTTTAGAATATAAAGTCTCAAGATTTTTCTCTTAGACCCCTATAGATTGTGATTGTATACACAATGGAATCAAGAATGTGAGTTATTTGTTGAGCATAGGATTCAATATGGAAAACCAATGATGGGGGAATGTGGAGAATTATTTTACAGACCCAATCCATTCAATACACTAGTTTGAAACTTAATTTAATGGATAAAACCTCAATTTCATTCCTCTTGGGCACCTATAGTCTATGCAGACCCTAAACTAGGGTTTTGAGATGAAAATTTAGTTTCCAGGCATTTTCACCATTATAAACTCTTCAAACCTGGTGATTTGTTAGTGCAGTATGTCTACTAATATAATTTGAAGTTTTTTTGAGTTGAGTATGGATACACATGTTTATGGACCATTGTGTGTATCACAGGGTAGTGAAGGTCTAATTAAGCTTAAATAGATACCTAAAAGGAGTTAAAAGAGTAACTTCTAAGTAGATCTAGGACTTGAAATTTCATAGAGAGAGTATATGATAGAGGGTGTTATAAAATTTCATTAGTTTCTCAAAACTAATCTGTACTAGTCTATACCATTACAAAAGGCCTAAAAATGGCTACAAGGACTGCCTACCAAAAGGGAAGAAGTAGTGTAGGTTGTGAAGATGTGATGAGAGGTTTTGTGAGTTGAATGAAGAGTATAATAAGACTATTATGATAATGAATAATATAAAAATAACCATCAAATAGAACAATGAATCCTTGAATCATTAAATGAGTAAGTAGACCTATGAGCCTTTGTTAAAAGAGTTGTTGTATTGTGATTTAACTTTTTTGGGCAATAATGGAATTTTATTCCTATTTTAATTCAAGGTCATGGATTAATAAATTAGTAAAAAATATAGAAATAATTATAGTCTTGATTTTTATTATTGTTTGTCTTTTCACCTTTCTAAAAATAGTAATAAAAAGGAAAAAATATAACTTAACTAGAAAATAGACTGAGATCATTGATACATAGGTTGAAAATGGTTGTACAAGATTGGGAGAGTGTCACATGTCAGGGGATCTAGCTCTACCAGTTAGAGCACATATTATTACTTCTCGTATTAGCAATTAAACACGAAATTATACTAGAATGATAAAGTAACTAGAAACTTGAGACAACAAAGAATTTGAGAGACTATACACACTCTTGTATTAGATATTACTAGAATAAAATACAATAAGGAAGATGCCACTTCTTCCTCCACCTCAAAGGCTTGCCACACCTCAAGACCTTCTTCCCTCTCTCTCTTGCTCAACACAAAACCAAATCTACAACCTGAGTTATTATCCCTCCTTGAATACTTCAGCTGATCTCCTTGACCTTACACCTGTAGATCTCCTTGACCTTGCTTGCTTCAATGCTTTTCCTTGCCTTCTTGATTATTACAATACATGCCTTATGGGTCTTTAAATATGATCCCATGCTTACAAAAATAGAACTCTAGTTACAATAATTAGACACGCATCTTGTGACTATAATTAGTCGTTTGACATGCAAACACTCGCTTCACTTAACTGACTGTTCGTCAACAACAGTTCTAGAAATACACAGGCGACCGACATCGGTCCCTACTTGCCTAGTGTTGCCGATGTCGACCGATCTTCTACCATCGCCGGTCTCCTCCACTACATCTGACCGATGTCGGTCATACTGTCGACGCCGGTGGCTCTCATTCTTCAGCATCCTTCCTTGTGTCTGCAAACAGTTGAAGCTTTTAGCTCCACACCTTAACAATCTCCCACTTGGAGATAAATAGCTGCAACTTGTACCTATACCTATACACCATCTATTTTGCTCCTTAGGCTCTGTATCCCTCTTTAACATCACTCTTGAAGGCCAACCACCATGCAAACCTATGATGCAATACCTGTATCTTATGCCAAAAGAATTTTGCTGCTCCCAAATTCTTCATGACATACTTCTGAACCAACTCTACCCTTAGCTCAGAAAACTCCCTGTATATGAAACCCTGCAACAAGTAACATAATATAGTAACAAGATAATGTAGCTAATATTATCCAACCTGGTAAAGATAAAATACAATGGTCAAACCTCCATTGTTCTGCAGCATAATCAAGACCATATACCATAGCCTTCTGTCTCATGTGTCCATCCACTCTCTTCTCTAAAACGGGAATCCATCCCTCTATCCAGTGCTTCCTTCCAGCTGACAATTCTACCAACAAATACCTGTTTGGCTCTTCTCCAAGGACTCACATTCCTCATCCATGCCAAGCTCCCACTGTTTCTAGATTCTACCTGCATTGCTTCTTCCGTCTTCCTAGTTCATGACTATCAGTAAGCAATATAAAGAAGTTGAACAATGAATATGAGGTTCACATACCTTTTCTGACCTCCACATGGGTGTTTGAGACTTAAAGATCCACCCAACATCCATTTCAGTGACCAATATCAGCCATCTCCCAGTCTGCTCCCGACCGATGTCAGTTCCCTGCACTGACCCTGACTACCGACATCATTTCCTTGGCTGATGCCGGCATCCCTCCTACTGACATCGGTCCTTATGACCGATGTTAGACTTCTCTTGCCTGACCTATCGACCCTACTAGTCTGCACATGACTGATGTCGGTATCTGAATGACTGACATCGGTGCCAAGTGACTGACATCGGTGTTTGTGTGTTCCTGTAAGTGATGAAATTTTCATCTGCGAGCTCTTCTTGGATCAAACCTCTGTCTATGCTACCCTGCTCAAATTTATTCAGCCCTTATGACTGATCTCTGTCCTTCATCTCCTCCATAAACACCAAGGCTTCTTTGTTCCTGTCAAAAGCATCAAATTTCCTCTTTCTGCAATGAACTCTATCTATGCTTTCCAAATTTAAACACATACCTTTTGAATCAAGAACTTCCATTCCCTTCCTATTCACGTGACCAAGCCTATTAGACCACATCTTTGAATCTACACCAGAAGTAGAATCAGTAATACAAGTAGGTAGATAAAGAGTACCTACTTTCTTACCTCTTGCTAGAACAAGTGCTCCCTTGGTAACCTTCCAAGAGTCCGCTATGAGGGTTATTGTGCATCCCTCATCTCCCAACCTTCCTATAGAAATTAAACTCTACTTTAGAATTGGAACATGCATGACCTCCTTCAACACCCATGTGTTGTCAACCTACAATCTCAGCTGCACTTTCCCTTTGCCAACTATCTGACAAGGCGTACCATCCCCTAAATAGAGCACTCCAAAGTCTCCCTGTTCATACTCATAGAGCAAATCTCTGTTTGGGGATGCATGAAAAGATGAACCAAAATCTAAAATCCATGATCCTTCCTGACTATCCAAAGAAAGTATGAGAGCATCTTGTACCACAATATTTTCATCCTTTGCTTCTTCAGTACCTGCATGTTGATTCTCTTTATCTCTCAACCAACACTCCTTTGTATGTCCTTTCTTTCCACAAAACTAGCAGGTAATACCTTTGGACTCGAATCTCCTTCTTGACCTTGATTTCCCTTGCTCAACCTTCTCCCTTTGCCTTTCCCTACTTTCTGCACTTAGAGCATTCCCTAATGATTCACCTGTGCTTCTCCTGCATATTTCTTCATTCAAGATCACACTCACAACATCATCAACTTTTAAGATTTTAGAAGCAGATGCAAAATTACTTACTGCCATAACCAAACCATCCCAACTTTTAGGCAAAGAACATAAAATCAAGAGAGCCTTTACCTCATCATCAAAAACAATATTGACTGAAGCTAGTTGGTTTACCAAACCATAGAAATCACTGAGATGAGTATGTACTGATCCACCTTCCTGCATTTGCAAAGTAAATAGCTGCTTCATAAGATATACCTTATTAGAAGCTGAGGGATTTTCGTATAAATTCACCAAGGACTTTATCAACTCTTCCATTGTCTTGCACTGTGATAAGCTGGAAATCACAGACGATGCAAGGCTCAACCTTATGGAACCGAGAGCCTTCTGATCAAGAACGTTCCATTCTTCATCCTTCATATCTGTGGGCTTACATGCAACCCCACCCAACGGTAAGTATAAATCCTTCTGATACAGATAGTCCTCAATCTGCATCCTCCAATGTTGATAATTCTTGCCGTTAAATTTCTCCATTCGTAGCCTACTTTCTTCTACCATTGCTGAACTCCCACTCAATCAAAAAACCCTGTGAATGACCTGTAATTCAAAAACAATACCCTGCTTCTTGCAAACCGTAGCTCTGATACCACTTGTCAGGGGATCTAACTCTACCAATTAGAGCACATATGATTACTTCTCGTATTAGCAATTAAACACAGAATTATACCAGAATGATAAAGTAACTAGAAACTTGAGACAGCAAAGAATTTGAGAGACAATACACACTCTTGTATTAGATATTACTAGAAGAAAATACAAAAGGAAGATGCCACTTCTTCCTCCACCTCAAAGGCCTGCCACACCTCAAGACCTTCTTCCCTCTCTCTCTTGCTCAACACAAAACCAACTCTATAACCTGAGTTATTATCCCTCCTTGAATGCTTCAGCTGATCTCCTTGACCTTACACCTGTAGATCTCCTTGACCTTGCTTGCTTCAATGCTTTTCCTTGCCTTCTTGATTATTACAATACATGCCTTATGGGTCTTTAAATAGGATCCAATGCTTACAAAAATAGAACCCTAGTTACAATAAATAGACACGTAGCTTGTGACTATAATTAGTCATTTGACATGCAAACACTCGCTTCACTTAACTGACTATTCATCAACAGTAGTTCTGGAAATACATAGGTGACCGACGTCGGTCCCTACTTGCATGGTGCTGCCAACATCGGCTGACCTTCTGTCATCACCGGTCTCCTTCTCCACTGCATCTGATTGATGTCGGTCATACTGCCGACGTCAGTGGCTCTGGTTCTTCAGCATCCTTCCTTGTGTCTACAAACAGTTGAAGCTTTTAGCTCCACACCTTAACATCACAAACCTAAATTTGGATTTTTTTTATGAAAGGATAGGAGCACTAAAAAGTGGACACTTTGGTATTTGGCGCTATTGTTCATTCCTACCACTATTGTCAAAATCAATCACATATACCTAATTTTTTTTGGTAGTTGTGTTGTGCTTGTGTGAGCATGTCTATGAAAAATCAAGCATTGGTTGTTGATATAAATTGCTATAGAGCTGATTTAGTCTTCAAACCCTAACCCTCCATCATGCTTGATAAAATGATATTTGAGTCACTTGAGAAAGAGGGGGGTTAGTGTGTAATATTTACTAAACATGAAATCCACACTGATTATGTGGGCATGCTACCTACATACCAATACTCTAAAGAGGGATCAAGCCATATGTAGTTCTCCCACATAGTGTGCTTTGTGAAATAGTATGATTTATATGTAAATGACAAATTGATAGTGTTTGAGGTGGCTAAGGATTGGTATGAGGATTTGGGTATATTTGCTGCTATGTTGTGTGACTGTGTGTAGAGAATAGGGAAATTTGCCTTAGTGTTTTATTTGTATTCTTGATTGCTTTGTAGGTTTTATCACATCCCTTTTTGTAAATGAGATTTGAGTGGGATTTTATAGGGAATAATTGGTCATGGGTCATATGTATTCACACTAGTCTAACCTATTTAAGGATAAGTATCATATGAAAATGACCAGTGGGGCTCAAAGCAAAAAAGGATAGGAGTGCTAAAAATGGGACACTTTGATGCTTGGCACTATAGTACAAATGGGGAAATCTTATCCTACAGGCTTAAGACTTAGGGGAATATGATTGGCATAGGAAATACTACTTGGCTCAGGTAGATTTAGAGTTTAGAAGGTTTTAGATGATTGGTAATGAAAAAAAAGGTGTCTAGAAGGGTCATAAGAGCATAAAAAAGGACCTATGGATGGGGTGTCACAAACCACACTCAAAACCAATTTGGATATTTTATATGACTATATTTACCCCCCTTTATTCTAATGTTGTAGCAAAGCAAAATATCAGGATAAAGGAAAAATAGAAAGTGTACCTAAACTTACCTATAAGGGTGAATCTTATGAAGATGTGTGATGTTTAGTATGCATAGAGAGAGCACAGCATGAAGTGTAAATATACAAGATAAAATGAGGATTAGATCAGTTCTTACTAGACACATTATGTCTAAAATAAGAATTTACAAAGGCTAGGTAAAAAAAAAGGAAGAGAAAGGAATGAATACACCTCACTGGGTATGTGAACCAATACAAAACTTATTGTGATGTTGAGTGATGTTTGAGTGATGCTAAGTGATGTTGGGTATGTTTTTTACTAAGAGTAATATCATGAATGGAGATGAGTTCTCAATTCCCCAAGGGTGGCTCAAGAATACAAAGGCTGGCCCTTTGGATCCATCATCATCCACTAAGTGTGACGCTATGTGATCATGTATGTGTTAATCAATGTTTAGAATATGTGTCCAATCCCTCTAAGTAGGTGGCTCAAGAATACAAAGGCTACCTATTCCTTTAGATCCATCATTACCCATTAAGTGTGAACTATGAATTGATATCGGTATGAATTTGTGTCGTATGTAAAAGTAGGATGCCCCCTCAATGGATAGAGTGAAGTAATCAAGGATATGAGTGTCACTACACACACTCAAATAAGATCAATTGAATCATGGTAATGTAGATAAATTAAAAAATACTAGCATAGAATAACAAAATGCAAGACTAACATGGTACTATAAATGTAAAGCATGGATAATGCACACATTTGAAAACTTTTTGGTGTTTTGACTTATTTAAATGTTTTTTTTTATTTTGACATGTTATATTTTTTTTGGTATTTTTAAATAAGATATGTAAAATTAAGAAAAAATATGATATGTACAAGTAATCAAAAATAAACTATATACAAGAAAGATTGAGAACCTATGTACAAGTAAGTGAAAAGAAACTATGTACAATACAATGTGTTTAATTAAATACTAAACATGGATTCTATGTAGATGAATAATATTCATTGGATTTTTGAGTTTATTTATTTTAATTGAGGCTAAATGATACACTTTAGGGATAATATTTTTGATAATGAGGTATAGACCTATCCAATTCAGCTTGAATTTTATTTTGATTTCTTCTTTGGCATTGACATTGTGAAGATTTTCTCTGAGAGCAAGATCATTAAATTTTAACTCTCTGGTGTGAACTTATTTATTTTAGGATCATTATATATGTTTTTGGTATATTGTAAGATTTTCATTTTCTTGAATGCATATATGGTTTAAATGCTCGAGCTGGTATAGATGCTTTTTATGATACTAGTCATTAGTGAGGATACTTTTAAGGGAAACACACAAAGATAGGATTTATAATTCTAATGGTAAAACTAATTTTGTGCCATAAACAAGTGAATAAAGATTGGTTCTTATGGGCATATAAATACTTATATGATAATCCCATAATGCATGAAATAGTTGATTATGTCAATCATCTTTGAATTTGGTCACTATTTTTCTCAAAATGTTATTGATGGTTTCATTGGTAGCCTCTACTTGACCATTTCCTTGTGGGCAGTACAGAGTGGAGAACATGTGATTAATCTTATGTTTTATGCAAAATTTATTGACAATTTTTTTTGAATGATGTTCAATTATAAAATATGATTATTGCAGGTAAGCTAAAGCATGAAATAATATGAGTCATGAGGAAACTACAAATGCCCTCACCTATGGTAGATTTAAGTGGAATGGCTTCAACACATTTGGTAAAGTACTCTATAGCTATGATGTTGAAATTATGTCCATTGGTGGAGTCAAGGTTAATCTTTCTAATAAGATCAAATCCTCATAAGATAAATGGCCATGGAGAGACAATAGACTATAATTTTTTTGATGGTGCATGTTATAGGTTACTACGTCATTGACATTTATTATATAGATTTGCATATGATGAACATTCATCTTCCATGGTGGGATATTAGTATCCCTACTAAAGAAATTTGTGTGACATGAAATTTCCATTAAAGTGACCACCACGCTCACTATTGTGTATCTATGTAAGAGTAATTTTGGATTCTACTAAAGTCAAACATCAAAGCAATTATCCATCGAAGGATTACTTAAAAAGGTCTCCACCAATGATTACATAACAGAGTGATTATTTGTGTAACTTGTGTTTTTCATTTTTTGAGAAAGTGTCTAATGCAATAGATTTGTTTAGAAAGTTATAGATATTAGAGAACCACTCTAGAGTTATGGAACTATGCGTAGAGGCAGATAGAATGGGAAATCAAATCCATGTTGGATATTGATGGGATTTATAATCATTTAATTGTGAAAATGGATTTATCATCATTGATGTTGATAGGAATCATAGATGTGGCACTTTCCATTAAATCTACATGTTGGTTATCTTTTCTTGGTATACTTTTTATAGAAAAGTAGTCAAACTATGATGATAAACATTATACCATGTTTTGGTATAGGATAAGACATTCTTATTTTGTCTGATAGACATCATTGATTTGGTTGACCACAAGTTGGGAATCACCAAATACTTGAATACATATAATTTGGAAGGACTATGTGGTAAAGAGACCTAAGATAAGTGCCTCATATTTTGCAGTGTTGTTGGTACATGAGAAGCTTAATCAATATGCAATAGGAACTGTGTGACTAGAAGGGTTGCCAAATATAATGCCTACCCATGCATTGAATGTGCATTGAAAACCATCAAAGAACATGGTCCAAGTGTCAAAATAAGTATAATAAGAATTAAAATCATCTCTAAATGTGTCACTAATATGATTAGTGTCCAAAATGGGTGTGGCTACCAAATGATCTACAATGATTTAGCCCTTTATTGATTTCTATAAAACTATCTTCAAGTCAAATTATATTAATAACATGACCCATTTTGCAATGTTACCAGAGAGATGTGGTTTTACCATTATAAAATTCAATGGATATTCTTTTTTGATAACATAAGTCTTGTTATTGATCATGTAATATCAAAGTTTTTATGTGGCAAAAACTAATGCTAGACATAGTTTTTCCATTATGGAATATTTTTTTTCATAATCAACTAATGTGTAACTGATGTAATAAATTGATCACTTAGTATGTTGTTCATTTTTCTATGATAAGAGTGTTCCTTATGCATGACATGTTACTGAGACATATAGTAGGAGAGGCCTATTAGCTATAGGTGGTATTAGAATAGGTGGATTAAGAATATATTACCTGATTGTGTCAAAGATTTCTTGATAGGCCTGGTCCCAAAAAAATTTTATATCTTTCTTTAATAATCAAGTGAATGACTGAGTCTTATTAGCAAGTTGAGCTACAAAATAGTGGATTGATTATATCTTGCCTTGTAAGGATACAAGTTATTTTAAGTTCATGGAAGGTGGCATGTCAACAATTACTTTGAATTTCTTAGGGTTAACCTCTATGCCATACCAAAATAAATGAAACCTAAGAGTTTGCCTAATGTAACTCCAAACACACATTTATTTGGGTTTAATCAAACATTGTATTACCTAAGTCATTGAAAAATATATCATAAATTGATGGCATGATGTTATCATTATTTGGATTTAGATAATAAATCATCGACATAATCCTTGATGATGTGGTGAATCAAGTCATGAAATATATGCATCATAGTATGCTAATATGTGGCTCTGGAATTTTTTAATCCAAAATGGCTGGAAATATAACAAAATATACCTCAAGGTGTTGTAAAAGATGTTTTATTTTGATCTTCTTCAGTGATTTTAATTGGGTTGTATCTTGCAAAGCCATCCATGAATGATAACATTTCATACCCAGCTATGTAATCTATAATCATGTCAATGTTAGGCAAGGGGAAATCATTTTTTGGGCATGCCTTATTTAAATTTTGAGAATCAGAATAACATTGAATTTTTTTGTTCGGTTTAACCATAGGGACTATATTGGAAATCCATTTAGGGTGTGCTACTATTCGAATGAAGCCAACATCTAAGAGGTATTGGATCTCATCTTTGACTAAGAGAGACACCTTAGGATGCATTTTGTGAATTTTTTACCTAACTAGTTTAGCATTAGGGTATAGTGGAATATGATGGAATGCTATAGATGTATCAATTCTTAGCATATCTAAGTAAGACCAAGAAAATAATTTTGGAAAATCTATCAAAGTTTGATGAATATATGTATCCTCTTCCTTTCATAGGGTAGTGGCTAACAAGACAATGTAGGGATCTTGATTGGTTCCATAATTAAAATCAAATATTTCCTTGTTAAGCAATGTGGAATGATCTAGTGTGTATGGGGTTATAGGAATAGTATCATTTGAATCAACTGGTATGTCCTAGGGATAATATAAATTTTCTTCAAAGTAAGCATGGGCATTTATGTGTTGAGGAAATATGTTTTTATGATAGTAAGATGGGAGGTCCATATATGCTCTAAGAAATTATAGGAGGGATTCATCATTAAATAATTCATCTAATGTCAACATACCTAGTGAAACTATATAATCAATGAGATCAAGATAGACCAATGATAATGTAAAAGCATTATTAACTATATGGTCTACAGGTGCAATGGGTGTATAAAACATTATATGTTTTAAAGAAGCAGAAGAAGGTTTATCTTGAAGAAGGGTAAACTAATATCCTAGTCCTTGTTTTTCATGTTACATGGATACCTTGACAGGATTGATGATTCCTTGTTCATGCTTTCTAAGACCTTTGCCATGATACCCCATCTTATAAACACATTTAAGTTCAAAAGGAAAGGTAAATTGGTGATTTGATACTAGTGCTATTATAGAACTTGGAACCTTCTAATGTGTTGTATGCTCTAAAGGTATATTATGAGTAGTAGATTATGTAGGTATATTATCAAGATTAAAGTTTGAAATGTAATTCTATGGATATTTAGAAACTTAATAGTATTTAAAAGGTTCATTATCCATTTGACACATGTAGATGTAGCCTTTGAGACTAAATTTTAGACAATCATGGATTGTGGAAGGGACAACATGCATATCATGAATCCAAGGTTGACCAAGTAATAAATTATAATTGAGGTCATTTGACATGACTTGGTAAGTATTTGTTAATGTCTTAGGTCCTAAAGTAAGATTAAGTATTATTTGACCAATGAATTTTGATGGAATGTTGTCAAAACCTTTGATGTTCATGTTGAAATGGTCTAAATTTGTAAGTTGTATATTAAGATGTTTAAGAAAAAAAACATTACAAATGTTGAGTCTTAAACCATTATCAACTACCAATATTTTTACCCTTACATAATCAATTCTTAATTGAATATACAGGGCTAGATGTTTTTCAATGATGTGGCATGGGGGTAAATCCTCTTTCTCAAAGGAAATATGTTCTTCAGTCCATTACATTGTGTTGAGGATAGAGGCAACATAAGTTGGTTTGGTGGAAATAACAACTCTATTATTATGAAGGGTTGCATACAACACATGTTTTTAAGCATCTGATCATTGAAGGAGATTGAGAACTAAAACTATATCAAAAGGGGTGATAGCTTGAGTGATAAAGCTATAGCCATGGGTGTAATCAACCTTCCTATCTTCATAAACTTGGGTGAAAGCATGTACCACATGATCTACTTTAAGCATAGAGCTGGTAGTAGGTTCAGGATAAGATCTAGGTGAACCAAGTTTGAAAGGAGGAGGTATAGATATAGCCACTAGTGTTTTCTAGTGTCTAGTAATGATAAGAAGATACTCAAAAGTATCCAAAGAGTTATATACATATAGGTAGGAACCATGTATGTGGGATGAAATGCATATAATTGGAGTTATAAGTTTTATATCAATATGATTATAAATAACATTCCACATGACGAATATCAAACAAGGGATAGAGAGCGTGGAACTTTATACTAATGCATAATTTTTTTTGACTTGCAACATGACATTTTTAACATGTTTAGAAAGATAGAATTGAAAATTATTTTGCCTGAGAGAGAGTATAAAAGAAATAATTAAACCTTGTATTAAAAAAAAGTAAACCTTGATTTGAAGGAAAGGGATCATAACATGTTTAGTAATAAATTTTTTAATATCATCCCATATTATAAAAAATAAGCATGAAAGGGAAAAAATGAAGCTTTGTATTAACATATAGTAAACTTCATCATTCATATACATGATAGGACTAAGTATGGACTCATTATTTTTTTCAAGAAATGTTTTGAAATAAGTGAGATCCATTTTTTATTTTTATGTGAAATCTGATTTATATATGTAGGAAAAATTAGAAGAATATTGCTAAAATTAGCAAGAATGTTTCCCTAGGGTTTCTAGGGTTTTTGTGCACAAACAAAGTAAGTCAGGTTCACCAAATGATTTAACATTTTTAGGAATAATGAAATTGTAATATTATTTTAGTTAAGGGTCTAGATTAATAAATCAATACAAAATATAGAAATAATTACAATCCTTATGTGATTGTTTGTCTTTTTCACCTTTCTAAAAATAGAAATAAATAGGAAGAAATATAACTTAGCTAGAAAATAGACTGAGATAGATAATAAAGAGGTTGAAAATGGTTGTGCAGGATTGGGAGAGTGTTGTAAACTTGAATCTGGCTTTCATTCGGTGAAAGGATAAAGTCACCAAAAAGTAGATGCTTTAGTGTTTGGCATTATTGTTCATTCCTGCTACTATTGTCCAAACTGATCATAGAGACCTAAAATTTTATAGGTAGTTATGTTGTGCCTGTGTTAGAATGCTTATGAAAAATAAAATGTTTTTTGTTGATGAAACTAGCTATAGAGATGATTTTGTCTTCAAACCCTAACCCTACATCATGCTTGATAAAATGATATTTGAGTCATTTAAGAAAGAGGGGGGTTAGTGTGTAATATGTATTGAATGTGAAATCCACACCCCTTGTGTGGGAACATTGCCTACATACCAATACTTTAAAGAGGGATCAATATATATGTAGTTCTCCCACCTAGTGTACTTTATGTAATAGTGTGATGTGGATACAAATGCCAAATTGATAGTGTTTGATGTGGCTAGGGACTAGTAAGAGGATTTGAGTATGTTTATAGTTGTGTTGGATGTCTGTGTATAGAGAATAGGAAATTTTTCCTTAGTTTTTTATTTGTATTCGTATTTATTTTGTAAGTTTTACCACCTACCTCTTTGTAAATGAGATTTAAGTGGGCTTTTATAGGGAATAATTTGTCATGAATTAGATGTATTCATGCTAGGATGACATAATTAGGGATAAGGATTGGATTAAAATGACCATTGGGGCTAAAAGTCAAAAGGATAGGAGTGTCAAAAATGGGACACTTTAGTACCCAATGTTATAGTCTAAATGGGACACTCTTATCCTATAGGCTTGGGACTTAGGGGAATAAGATTGGTATAGGTAATACTACCTGGCTAAGGTGAAATCAAGGTTTAAAAGGTTTTAGATGACTGGTAATGAGAAAAAAAGTGTCTACAAGGGTCGTAAGAGCATACAAAAAGGACCTATGGATGGGGTGTCACAAGCCACACTCAAAATACCAATTTGGACATTTTATATGACTACATATTGAAACAAGACAAGTCTGGATTGTTGATTTATTTTCTTTGCATCACCTTCTCTACCAGTTTGAAAATAAATAAGTTTGTGTTACACATGATGGATTTGATGATAAACCCATATCAATAATTTCCAATCATAAATTACCAGAGAACATTGAACCATTGGGAATAAGCAAACATAAGAGGTTTTGAAAATTAAAGGACCCACCTCTTGATGCCTTGGTCCTTGAGTTAGAATATTTACAAATCTAATCATAATTAAATCAATAAATATTCTAAAAATTCAAAAATCAAAAAGAAAAAAAATCAAAAATACCAAAACAAATTGAGCATGTTCCTAGTTGTAGTATTTATTATACATATCTTGTTTGTACCATGTTATTAGATATCATATCATTAATTTTCATATATACACATATGTTTAACACATATTTTGAGTGTGATATAGGCATACCTAGATACATGATAGATGCACATATAGATGTTGGGCCTTCCCTCTCTCAAGTCATAAGAATGTTGGCAAAAATTTTATTTTTTTATCATGATGCACCTAGATTATATCAATATATGATCATTTTCCATTATCATTTTTGAACTTATATATTTACACATCCCTATGTTCATGTTAGTTTCCTATATTCCATATTTTAATTTGTGTACTTCCTTGAGTGTGTTCCTTGATTATTATTATTATTATTATTATTATTATTATTATTATTATTATTATTATTATTATTATTATTATTATTATCTTTCATTGTATCACCTGGTAGAGCATTTGAATATGCTCCATTAATTGTGTCCCCTATGCCTTTGTTTTCCTATCTACACATTTGAATATGTCATTCTATATTATATGTTGACATTTTAATATGTCATTTCTATGCTATTTAGACATTTGACTAAGTCATGTCATTTTTAATGTGTGGCATTTGAACATGCCCCTTATATGAGTTATCCTTGGACTATTTCTTGTTGCTTTGATTTTGAGTGTGCTTATGTGTGTGCTTGATTAATTTTTGAGCTTATACTATTAATCTTTATATGTTTCAATGATTTATATCATGCATATTATAACTTGATATGATCACATACTACATACCTCAATTTTATATCTACCTAGACATGTTCTTCCTATATGTTACATGATCCACACATAGATTACACAATTATCTTATGCTTTTGAGGTAAGGTAACTAGCAAATTCTACTTCCTCTCACCTCAAAATGGAGGCATATTAGTGGGGCCATGTCATAGATGAATGACCTACACACTTATTTAATACTCAACATCTCTAGATTAAAGTGGGGGAATGTTATGGAAACAAGTTCTCCACATTTACACCAGCTCTTATATTTTATAGATTTAGTAGGGGTATGTTATATAAATGTGTCCTCCATACTTGCACCAATTTCAAAATCACTAGATTTTGTAGTTGTATGATTTAAATACACATTTGTGGCATCATTATATATATTAGTACTATTATTATACCTAGATTTCAACTTGAGACATATATAAGGTACATATGACATGCAAAGGGAACCTAAAATTGTAAAATAAAATCAATTAATAGATTTAAAATACTATTAAGTATTTTTATCATGCTCAAGATGGAATTTTATTGATCCAATCTATTAAAATAGTTGGTACACCTTTGGAAGCTTGAGTTGATTAAATCAATCAATATTACTAAAATTATAAGTTATATTTAGTTAAATCATAAAACTTTACCATATTTATAGGTTGGAATTGATTAAACCATCCATTTTCACTAGATATATAGTGTGAGTTGATTAAATCACTCACATTCACTAGATTGTGCACATATTTGGGTTGTACGATTGAGATACATTAATCTCAATAGCCATTTTTCAACTCACCTTTACACTAAGGTTGGGGGAATGTGTCTTGTGTGTGTGTGTGTGTGTGTGTGTGTGTGTGTGTGTGTGTGTGTGTGTGTGTGTGTGTATGTACTTGGAGGTTTAGAATTTTCCTAATCTCAGCTTCAATGCTTCATAATGAGGCATATTTTCAAAAAAAAAATTCCAAAAAGATGGATGGTTGCACCAACACATAGGTCTACTTAGAATCTTTCTCTTCTTACCTTCAAGAATATTAAGCTCTTTCAATTCTAGAATTCATACATTGATTATATACTATAACATGCTCTTGTTTACAAGTTAGTCACTAGAAAATCACTCAAATTGGTCTCACACAAAGGCAAGGTGTGTTATACACACCTATGTACACATATATTTCATTTTTGCTATAAATTTCATAACTAGATTAAAGAGTGAGGTAAATTCAAATACTAAAATCTGATTTATATAGTACCTCAATCTTATACACTTGAAAAATACCTAACATGGTTGTACCTTTTAGTTTTAGACCTTCCCACTATCAAAAGGATTGTGATCACTTTTTCTTTATGCCTAATTACTTATCTCTTAGTCCAACCATTATT
Organism: Torreya grandis; assembly: GCA_037957365.1. Lineage (NCBI taxonomy): Eukaryota > Viridiplantae > Streptophyta > Pinopsida > Cupressales > Taxaceae > Torreya > Torreya grandis. The sequence goes on from JARHVA010006288.1 coordinate 818,810, forward strand.
ATTATGATGATCATGCCTTATATACTATGCAAAAATATCTAAACTTGATTATCATCCTTCACTAAATGTTTTAAACTTTTAACTATTTTCGAGCTTCTTAAACACTTACATCCTAGGTAGACACATTCGTTGATGCAAGTGTCCATTTTCCTATAAAGTGTACAATGCCAAAATTCATCTAATTTTAAAAATAAATATATCCTAAAGTTAAACCTCAGTGATTTAATGTGATATGTTTCTATAATGGATTGGTATATATATATATATATATATATATATATATATATATATATATATATATATATATATATATATATATATATATATACATACATATACATATATATATATATAAGATCAACCCTCATTCATTCTTCACCTAGAAATCACATACAACTCACAAGGAAATATACCAAGAAGTGCTCAATCAAGCATTAAAATAAGTAAACCTACCATATTTATCCCTATTTCCATATCAGTTATAGGATCAATATTTTTATAGGTTTGAACATTCAAATGGTATCCCATGAGCCATATTTTCTAAGTTATAAGATAGGTCATACATGTCTTTGGTTATCACACATTACACCCTTGTGCACACACATAGGGGAAAACTACATCAGTATGAGGCCCTCTTCAGAGTATTGGATATGTAGGTAGTGCCCATTGATAGAGGGGTGTTTTATGTCACCTCAACACCATGATCCCACTAACCTTTTTTTCCCATAATCACTTTTCGGGTGAAGATCTAGGGTTTGATCATTTGACAGAATGATAGCCTATGTGTACAATCTGAATACATCATAATAAAGGTGAGAAAAAACTAAAAGGATCCAATTTTTCGCATCCTAATCTAGTTACTATTTTGTATAAGACACCTATGGTAGAGTTAGACACCTAAATTGATGTAACTATCTAAATCCAACATGAGCATCTGAGGACACATAAGAGATATTTCTATAATGTGATTATTATTTTAGGATCATCTTCTACTACACTGCCATCATATTCCTTCCTAAACCTACATATTCATAGTAAACCAACTAGGTATCATTTATTTTTAATTTGTTACAATATCTATCAATAGTTTTACTTTACTATTTTTTAGTAATATCAATTATATAAATTAAAAATATTGTTTGTTTGAATTTTCTATTAATTGGCTTGCTTATTAGATTGGTTTAGCCACACCACAGGGCGTAGGACCAAGTACATGGGGGAAAATTAGGTTTTGGTTATGCAAAGTGAATGGGCAAATCTAATTTAGAAAGAAACAACTAAATGCATTAAATGGAGTGAAAGTCTTAATTGCAATAAATGAAAACTTTATTTATTAACATAAAATAGGGAAAATAGGTACAATGTGCCATAGTGCAAGTTTTACATAATAGTTATGTGAAGCATGTTATCTATGTTATGAATGTGTGGAGGATTGACCCTAGGTTAGATGTGTAGATTACATACTTATATAATTAGAATACAAGATTAGTTAAAACCACTATTAGTTACTAAGAAGATAGTTGCATCACTTCATATTCTAAGTTTGATGATAGTTAGTGAACCTCTTGGAGCACATCACCGAGGTGAGTAAACACATGGATGTGTTTTGGAGTCTAAGAGTCAGTGAGGTAAATGAAAATATGATATATAGTACATGACTACAAGGCATATGGGGTTGTAAGTTAAAAAGAGTGAATAATTTGATGAGTTGGCATAAAACTTGTGTGGTATGTGAGTCTATAATCTACAATGTAGAACTAAAAGGTACACTAAGTTGTAGATGTGAAGGGTGTAGAAGTTGGTGATATTAGTGTAAGACTTATGTATTGTGTGGGACTGTTAGTTTTAAAAGTTCATAGTAATGAGTTCACAATATGAAGTGTGTAGGGGTTAGTGTGTAGAAGTATATGATATGAGGTGGGGTTGTACACATGACTATGAGAAAAATTTGGGAAAGGAGTATGAAAGATTGAGTTAGAGATGCACACAATGTGTAGTAGAGTGAATAAGGAGTAAGATCATCTACATGGGAGATGTGTACAGATCATTTACCCTTTTTTGAAGTGTAATGGTCTCCATTACATTAGTATGTAGTTGTATAAACTACACCTAAAGTTGTTGTGAAGTGAAACACCTAGCTTGATCAATGTATTTCCCAACCTTGACCACTCATAAAATTTGATGTGTGTCATGGAAGGTGCATGTGGCTATCACTTAGATAATTTGGTCTTAATCTATGGGATGCAAGTGTTTAGGTTCTAAATTAGAAGGATGTTGTGTCACTATTGGCTTAAATAGTGAAAAATTATAAAGATTGATAAGTTTCTCATTGAATACTAGGTGCATGCCCAAGTATTAAGGCAAATAAAAAATAAAATCATTCTCACTATATGTGTGAAAAATATTTTAAGGACCATAGAGTAGAGGCTTGATCTTCTAGTGTGGATATTTGAAACACTCATAAATTTGTAACAAAACTTTATCATCAACTCAAAAGGCATGAGGTGTATGATGTGTATCATGGCACTCCTTGTACCTAGCTTGAGTATGAGAGAGAATATGCTAAACTTATTAATGAACATATTATATGTGGCACAAAAACTTCTTAGCTTTGTTCATTTCCCATTCTTATGTGTGTGATTCATTTCTTAATGGTGAATAGTAAGATATGTCTAGAGGTGTTAAAGGTTGAAACCCAAGACATGTTTGGAATAGATTGTGGCTAGTAGAGTTATGAAGTGCCTTGTTATACACATGTTAAATATACAAGAGATTGTCATCCTAGGTGTGAGCATGTGCCTAGTTTTACATTCATAGAAGATGAATAAGTGTGTGATTGACCACTTTGGTTTACCCATCTATTTCAAGATGAAAATCCATCGATTGATCTAATTATGTACCCATCAATTCCGACAATGATTTCCAAAAATGACTCACAAAGAACAAATCATGGTCAGAAATGATATAGGTTGGTAATCCAAAATAAACCCAAACATGGTTAAATAATGCCTAAATAATTATAGTTGTGTCAATATATTTTTTACATAAAACCATGATGGCCATCTTGGAAAACCAATCCACTACAATGAACATAGTTTCATGTTGTCATCTTATCACATGACATCAAGTCATGAAATCCATATAGATAGATTCCCATGGTTTGGATGGAATTAGTAGAGGTGGGTAAAGTCCTAGATTCATATTCATGGGATTGGAAATGCAATAAAGAATGCAAGACTTGATTTGGCACTCCATGTCTATGCACATGTATGACTAGTATAAGTTTGACTGCAATACAACTAGATTATTTGTTACATCAAAGTGTCCTAAGGTCTTGCCATAGTGTACCTCCTAGATGAGTTAGTTTACCTTGCATGAGGCTAGTGTAATTGGTTTTGAAGTCTTGACCAATTGAGTAGAGGGGAAACTAGTCTATGAATTTATGGTCATATGTGTCCAACACTCTGATCAGTGTGTGAACCAATAATTATGTAAGGTAGTCTATGGCCTTGTTGTCTTTCCCTTTCTTGTGTTTGATCACGAGATGGAAATTTTAGATGTAAGTCTTCCATTTCATATGGCATGCATTTTCCAACTTGTTCTATGACTCTAGGAACTAAATTAGTTCATGGTCCAAATGAATACTTATCTTCTTCTAAATAATGTAGTGTTTTTATTGATTAGTTACTGAAAAATAACATATAATGCCTTCTCATAAGTGGAGTACATTTTTACTATGTCATTAAACATCTTGAAGTGATAGATGACAAAATGCCCATGTTGTATGAGAAATTCATCAAGTGTGTAGTCAGATGCATTAGTGTGTATTTTGAATTTTTACATAATGTCAATTATTGTGAGAATAAGAACTACATAGAGGCATTACTTGATTAAATCAAAATCACATTATTATGTAAGTGTCTATTCAAACTTGGCTTTAGCACATGTGAGCTAGCTGAGAGCCCAAGAGATGTATGAGAAACCAATGATGAACCTATTTTAAAAGTTATCAAGTCCAAGAAAACTCCTCAATTATATCATAAATTACAGAGTAGGCTAACCTTAGATTACTTTGATATTCTCTAGATCTACTCTAACGCAGGTGTGATCAATGATTTATCCTAGGTATTGGATTTACATGGTACCAAATGTACACTTTATAAGTTATATTTTGTTGGTGAAAATTGTCTAAGATACATGAGATGCATTTCATATTCTCCTACCAAGTCTTGTTGAAGATGAGAATGTCATCCAAGTAGACAATGATGGAGTTGAGTAAGGTCCTAAGTAGATCATCCATTAAACACATGAAAGTGGTTAGTTCAATAGTGAGGTTGAAATACATGACCAAACATTCATATAATCCTTCCCAAATATTGAATGTTATCTTTAATACATCATTAGTATGGATTGAAACTTAATGGTAACCTAAATTCAAGTAGATCTTGGTGAAGTATTGTGAACCTCAAAACTAGTCTAGAAGTTTGTTAATGCACAATAGTGGATACTGATATATGATTTTATTGAGTGCATGATGGTCTATATAAAGTTTCTATGACCCATCTTTCTTAGGTATAAGGACTATCAAGATCCTTAAAGGTAAAGATATAGTCCTCATCTTGACCTAATCAAGAAGTTCTTGAATCTAGTACCAAACTTCATCATTATACAAATTTAATCTACAATAGAGGATGATATTTATAGAGGGGATCTAGGAACCAAATCAATGTGGTGATTTAATTCATAATTTGTTATAAGTATTTTAAGTTCTATGAAGAATTTGCTACTCTAATCCAATAACTTATAAAGATATTGCTATTATGATGATGTGCAAGTGTTATGTGTTGTTAGGGTGTGCTTAGAATTTTATTACATAGGTGTATTAGGGTATACCATGAGTAACATGAACTTCTACACATGTAAGATGAGCTTGTGATATTTCTTGTGGAGACTAAGGTGACTTTGGTCATGGGCACTGACTTAAAAATATTATAGAAGTGATCTTGCATGTGAATTATCTAATGATGTTTCTTAGACTAATATGTAGTTTCACAATCATACAAGTATAGTCTCCTTGATAGGATGTCACAAACCTCTAGAGTTGCGATGTCATAAGTAACATTGTCCTCCATAGGCTTAAATTTGTACTAAAAAGTGCATTACTACCAAAACTATATATCTTTCCCCTATTGGATCTACCATAAAGAGTATAGATTTAGATGCATAGTAGTGGTAAGACAAAGGCATTGAGATGTGGATTGCATAATGATGTTCTTTTAGATACCATTTTTGGTGTTGACATGGAGAGGCTAATCCTTCATCCAGAACTTAATGTGGAAGAGATGTTCATTCTCTTTAGAGATGTTGATCATAGTGGTGTTGGTGCTCAAACAAGAGGAATTTGGATAAATTTTATCTATTAGTGTGGATCTTGATGTATATTATGCAAGTATGGATTAATGTGGAGGGCATTTAAAATTGTCATGAGTGGACAAGCAATGGTGATGACACCACTTAGCCTCATACTTTTTCTTCTTGCATTTATCTAAATTTGAACGCATTAGAGCCTTCGAGGGTGGAGTATTATTATGGTGCTAATATCCTTTGTAATAAGTGTGATGTTTTTTTTGCCTATAATGCTATGATGTGGAGTTGTGTGAAGGTTGGTCCTTGCATGTTGTGTTGGATGAAGAGGTGACAGATTGCTTCATCTATTACCTTAGCTTCAATCTTTTAAGGGTTACAATATAATTTCCCCAAAGTGTTATAAGTCAAGAAATCCATATTTTCATGGATATAAGGTGAAAGCCACTAATATACTTCAAACACCTTATTTTTTTCTTAAGTTCTCGTGTAGGCATGTAGAGTAGTCATAAAAAAAGTTGGTGTAGTCTTCCATGGATTGAGCTTTATGTTGTCATAATGGTTTAAAATTAATGTATTCATATTCAAAGTGGCACAGAGGGTAGTATTGCTCCTTAAACACATCAACAAAAGTCTTCCAAGATTCAATTTTAACATACTCTTGTGCACACTATGAACTGAAGCTATCCCACCAATGAATGACTAGTATGGACATCTTCGGTACTTCAAAGGTGATCTTCTCAACATTGATGAAATAATTAATTGAAAAGTATGTCTCAAGTTGTCAAATATAATAATCTATTTATTTTGTGTCAATCATACCTTCTAATAGAGGGATGTCAAGATTGATTTGAACTTTGAAGGGGGTTTGTTCCTAAAACTATTATTGAGTAAATTGTGGATGTATGGTAGAAGGTGTCAGATTGAGTTGTACCATTAGTTCATATAAGTAGCCAAAATGTTTGGTGTGCTTTCCTTTATTGCATTAGTGATGATATTTTATACCTTGGGGTCTACCTCAGGTTGGTTCTTGGCATCAACCATCTTAATTTTACTATGATGTTCTTTTAGATATTTCAAAATAGAACTGATTAGCAACCCTTCCCTCTCAAGTTGTAGTCACATGTTTATAGGCATAGAAAGGAATATATTTTTTCATCTTTGATACCAATGATTTGTACCATGGGGCCCATGATCAAGCATGTAGGGGAAAACCAAGTTTTTGTTGTGCAATTTTAATGGATAAAGCTAATTCAAAAATAAATATCTAAACACATTCAATGGAGTGGAATTCTTATTTGTAGGAAATGTAACTTCTATTAATTAACATAGAATATGGAAAACTAGTACAATTTTTTATAGTTCATGTTTTATAGATTATATATATGAATTATGCTACATGTGTTATGGTTGTGTGGAGAATTGACCTTAGTCATGATGTGTAGATTACACACTTATACAATTAGAATACAAGATCAATTACAACTAATATTAATTTCCAAAAAGATGGTTGCATAGATTCATCTTTCAGGCTAGATGATGGTTGGTGAACCCCTTAGATCATGTGGTTGAGGTAATTTGACACCTAGATGTGTTTTGGAGTCTAAGAATTAGTGAGGCATGTGCAAATTTGAGCTATAGTGTAGGACTATGAGGCACATGGGGCTGTGAACTATGAAGAGTGTAGAAGTTAGTGAGTTGGCATGAAACTTATGTGGTGCATGAGTATGTAAGCTATAGTGTATAATTATAAGGTACATTAGACTACAAATATGAATGTGACATAAGTTGATGAGCTTAAAATAGGACTTATGCAATGTGAAATACTATGATTTATGAAAAGTGCAATGATGAGTGCATAGGGTTTAGTCCATAGAAGTTTGTGATATGGCACAAGACTTATGTGTATGAATAAGAGAAAACTTTGGGAAAGAAATGTGAAATATTATGTGAGAGGTGAATTCTCTACATATTAGACTGAATGAGGAATAAGTTTCATTGTGTGGGAACTACACATGGATCATTAGTTCACCACCCTTGTGTAAAATGTAATCTAATCCTCTTATCCCTATATATATCCCATATCTAAATTAAGGGGTTAAACATTTACATCATAAGTAAAAAAAAAATTCTACTTATTTCATTGTAGGTTTTCATGGATCAAGGCACATCATAGAATACAAACTTGATCACACTAATTGTATTTATCCCTTGGTATCACCTTATATCCTTTTACTCTATTAATTATGTTACAAGAATAATAGGGGCAAATGTAAATACTCATATTTGGTATTATAAACTTGAAAATGTGTATTTTGACATGCTTGACTTACACTCTCACACATGACTCTTATTTTATTTCCCTCATACTGATGCAGGAGCATCTACATTCAAATTTAATTTATTGTAATTTCCTTCTAATATGTTGTTACTAAGGCGTAAATGTAAAAAGTAAAAGTAAAAAGGTAATGGTTGGGCTGTTGAGAAAATAAAGGGGAAGTGGTTGAAATCTTTCAACTGTAAGATATCATTCTTTTCTAATTTAGTATGTTGTTGAAAATTAAAAACTGTTTTTATTTTGAGCCCAAATTGGGCGTAGAAGTTAGAGGAGAGGCTCTTAAAAAGAGCAGGATGTAGAAAGAGATGAGGGGGGCATAGAGAAGAGAGGAATGATAGAGAGGAAAGGTCCTCTCATTCAAGGAAGAAGATAGAATGAAGAGAAGAGAGGAGAATTAGTGAGGGAGGACCTCACTCAAGAGATGATAAGGTTAAGGAGAAGGAGCAGATTTGATGTGAAGAATGTATGAAGGAGTAGACAAGGCTTTGGAAGCCATGGAACATTGATATTGAATTTTAGAGGAGCCTTGCATCATTTGGTATCAGAGCATAAAAGGAGAGAAAGATTGCTCCATGGAACAAGCTATCAAAGAGGTAAATGAAGTGTTAAGACCTGATTTTGATAATTATTGTAAGCATGAAGCTGCTAATGTACAGGTGCAAGAATTAAGGAGGATGATAGAGCCCTCAAAAATATAATTTAACCATCTATATGTGATGCCTAAATGGTGGAAGAAGAAAACTCCAAAGCAAGAGGAAGTGCTAGTACAAAAGCATGGATGCAGGATGCCTACATGGCTTGTGAAGTCAAATGATAAGAAGAAGAAACAAGTGTGGGTGCCTAAGAAGGCAATGAGAGAATATGTGAGTGTTGAGATAACAACACCAAGAAGTCAATGGAAGAGGATTAAAGGAGATTCAAGCAGCCAAGAGAATGAAGATGAGAAAGAAAACTTCTCAAGGAATAATGAGGTAGAGCATGAGGATACAAAGATGAAAGGTAAGTCAATTGCTTGCAATGAATGGAATAATGATTGTTTTGAATCATTTAATGATATTTTCATGGGAAATGAAGAATGGAAAGTGGTTGTGTGGAAAAATATGCATCAAGAAGAGAATTCCAAATGGATGGATGATAAGGAAAGGAGAAAGTATGCAGCAAAGCAATGCCAAACAAGATGGCTTCAAAGAAAATTTGAAGAGAGTAAGGAGACATAAGGGAATGGTGTTTCAATTGCTTTTGATAAGTGTACTAATGAAGAAGTTGGTTTATGTGAAGACAAGCTAAGAAAAGATGAGATAAGAGGTAAAGGGCAAGTAATCCTTGTGAGTGATCAGCCCAAGTTTGATGAAGAGAATAGTGAGATAGATGAGAACTCACTAAAGGAAGAGTTGAGAATTTTGGAGGAACTATTTGGTAATTCAAGAGAACTACATATAGGTACAAGCCATGGTGAAGACACCATTGGGAAGAGTGGAACAAGACAAGAGCAGAGCAAAGAGGCAAAGATAGTTTTCATCAAGGAGCAAGAATGTGAAGACAGCCAAGAGGCTTTATGGCCTAAAAATTTTGATTCTGAGGTGGCTTTGAATGTTTTGTATGCAGGTATTAAAGATGTAGAGATGAATGAAGTCCATAGTTTAATGGACAGAATTTTAAGAGAAAGATTGCTCCATGGAACAAGCTATTAAAGAGGTAAATGAAGTGTTAAGACCTGATTTTGATAATTATTGTAAGCATGAAGTTGCTAATGTACAGGTGCAAGAGATAAGGAGGATGATAGAGCCCTCAAAAATAGAATTTAACCATGGATATGTGATGCCTAAATGGTGGAAGAAGAAAACTCCAAAGCAAGAGGAAGTGCTAGTACAAAAGCATGGATGCAGGATGCCTACATGGCTTGTGAATTCAAATGATAAGAAGAAGAAAACAAGTGTGTGCACCTAAGAAGGCAATGAGAGAAGATGTGAGTGTTGAGATAACAACACCAAGAAGTCAATGGAAGAGGATTGAAGGAGATTCAAGCAGCCAAGAGAATGAAGATGAGAAAGAAAACTTCTCAAGGAATAATGAGGTAGAGCATGAGGATACAAAGATGAAAGATAAGTCAATTGCTTGCAATGAATGGAATAATTATTGTTTTGAATCATTTAATGATATTTTCATGGGAAATGAAGAATGGAAAGTGGCTGTGTGGACTAATATGCAGCAAGAAGAGAATTCCAAATGGATGGATGATAAGGAAAGGAGAAAGTATGCAGCAAAGCAATGCCAAACAAGATGGCTTCAAAGAAAAGTTGGAGAGAGTAAGGAGACACAAGGAAATGGTGATTCAATTGATTTTGATAAGTGTACTAATGAAGAAGTTGGTTTATGTGAAGACAAGCTAAGAAAAGATGAGATAAGAGGTAAAGGGCAAGTAATCCTTGTGAGTGATCAACCCAAGTTTGATGAAGAGAATAGTGAGATAGATGAGAACTCACTAAAGGAAGAGTTGAGAATGTTGGAGGAACTATTTGGTAATTCAAGAGAACTACATATAGGTACAAGCCATGGTGAAGACACCATTGGGAAGAGTGGAACAAGACAAGAGCAGAGCAAAGAGGCAAAGACAGTTTTCATCAAGGAGCAAGAATGTGAAGATAGCCAAGAGGCTTTATGGCCTAAAATTTTTTATTCTGAGGTGGATTTGAATGTTTTGTATGTGGGTATTAAAGATGTAGAGATGAATGGAGTCCATAGTTCAATGCACAAAATTTTAAGAGAAAGATTGCTCCATGGAACAAGCTATCAAAGAGGTAAATGAAGTGTTAAGACCTGATTTTGATAATTATTGTAAGCATGAAGTTGCTAATGTACAGGTGCAAGAGTTAAGGAGGATTATAGAGCCCTTAAAAATATAATTTAACCATGGATATGTGATGCCTAAATGGTGGAAGAAGAAAACTCCAAAGCAAGAGGAAGTGCTGGTACAAAAGCACGGATGTAGGATGCCTACATGGCTTGTGAAGTCAAATGATAAGAAGAAGAAACAAGTGTGGGTGCCTAAGAAGGCAATGAGAGAAGATGTGAGTGTTGAGATAACAACACCAAGAAGTCAATGGAAGAGGATTGAAGGAGATTCAAGCAGCCAAGAGAATGAAGATGAGAAAGAAAACTTCTCAAGGAATAATGAGGTGGAGCATGAGGATACCAAGATGAAAGGTAAGTCAATTGCTTGCAATGAATGGAATAATGATTTTTTTGAATTATTTAATGATATTTTCATGGGAAATGAAGAATGGAAAGTGGTTGTGTGGACTAATATGCAGCAAGAAGAGAATTCCAAATGGATGGATGATAAGGAAAGGAGATAGTATGCAGCAAAGCAATGCCAAACAAGATGGCTTCAAAGAAAATTTGAAGAGAGTAAGGAGACACAAGGGAATGGTGTTTCAATTGCTTTTGATAAGTGTACTAATGAAGAAGTTGGTTTATGTGAAGACAAGCTAAGAAAAGATGAGATAAGAGGTAAAGGGCAAGTAATCCTTGTGAGTGATCAGCCCAAGTTTGATGAAGAGAATTGTGAGATAGATGAGAAATCACTAAAGGAAGAGTTGAGAATGTTGGAGGAACTATTTGGTAATTCAAGAGAACTACATATAGGTACAAGCCATGGTGAAGACACCATTGGGAAGAGTGGAACAAGACAAGAGAAGAGCAAAGAGGCAAAGATAGTTTTCATCAAGGAGCAAGAATGTGAAGACAGCCAAGAGGCTTTATGGCCTAAAAATTTTGATTCTGAGGTGGATTTGAATGTTTTGTATGCAGGTATTAAATATGTAGAGATGAATGAAGTCCATAGTTCAATGGACAAAATTTTGAATCAAGAAGAACAACAAGAAGATCTAGAACACATGTATGAAGATGAAGAAGCATGGAAGCAGGAGATGACAGCTAAGAAAGAGATGAGGAGAAGAACATACCAAAAATGGAAGAAAAGCAAGATGAAAGACAAAGACAAACAAAGACAAGCATTGGTATTGGCAACAAGACCTTGGGATGCATGCATATAGTGGAGACTAATGCATGGAGGCAGCAGTTCATTTGAACTAAGGTTCAAATTCTTTCTAGAGGGAGAGTATGATGCAGGAGCATCTACATTCAAATTTAATTTATTGTAATTTCCCTCTAATATGCTGTTACTAAGGCGTAAATGTAAAAAGTAAAAGTAAAAAGGTAATGGTTGGGCTGTTGAGAAAATAAAGGGGAAGTGGTTGAAATCTTTCAACCGTAAGATATCATTCTTCTCCAATTTAGTATGTTGTTGAAAATTAAAAACTATTTTTATTCTGAGCCCAAATTGGGTGTAGAAGTTAGAGTAGAGGCTCTTAAAAAGAGCAGGACATAGAAAGAGATGAGGGGGGTGTAGAGAAGAGAGGAATGACAGAGAGGAAAGGTCCTCTCATTCAAGGAAGAAGATAGAATGAAGAGAAGAGAGGAGAATTAGTGAGGGAGGACATCACTCAAGAGATGATAAGGTTAAGGAGAAGGAGCAGATTTGATGTGAAGAATGTATGAAGGAGTAGACAAGGCTTTGGAAGCCATGGAACATTGATATTGAATTTTAGAGGAGCCTTGCATCACATACTCATAGTAATTCTCTCATATATAGGCTTGACTCTTCAAAATTTTCATTAGTGTTACACATCGTATTCCTAATCTCTACATAAATAACTTAATATAATTCTTAGAATAGGTCTACACATAAGAGATATTTCTATAATATGATGATTATTCTAGTATTATCTTCCAATACACTTCCATCCTATTCTATCCTAGACTTGCATGTTCAAAGTAAACCAACTAGTTATCATTTATTTCCAATTTGTTATATTATCTATCAATAGTTGTACTTTAATATTATTTATCAATATCGATTATATAAATTAAAAATATTATTTTTTTGATTTTTCTATTAATTGGATTGCTTATTAGATTAATTGATCTACACCACAAGGCCTAAGACCAAGTGCATGGGGAAAACTGAGTTTTGGTTATGCTTAATGAATGGGTAAAGCTAATTTAGAAAGAAATAACTAAACACATTTAATGGAGTGCAAGTCTTAAAATAAATAAAACTTTTATTCATTAACAAATAATAGGGAAAATTGGTATAATATGCTATAATGTATGTTTTACATAGTAGATATGTGAAGCATGCTATCTGTGTTATGATTGTGTGGAGAATTGACCTTAGGTCAAATGTGTAGATTACATACTTATATAATTAGGAGACAAGAGTAGTTAAAACCACGAGTAGTTACCAATAAGACAATTGCATTGATTCATATTCTAAGTTGGATGATAGTTGGTGAACCTCTTGGAGCATGTGGCTAAGGTGAATCAACACATGGATGTGTTATGGAGTCTAATATTCAGTGAGGCACATGGAACTATGAGCTATAGTGCAAGACTATGAGGTATATGGGGATACAAATTAGGAAGAGAGAAGAAATAAATTAATTGTCACATAACTTGTGTGGTGTGCAAGTCTGTAAGCTATGATGTAAAACTAAAAGGTACACTAAGTTGTAGACATAAAGGGTGTAGAAGTTAGTGAGCTTAGCGTAGGACTTATGTAATGTGTTGGATTTTTAGTTTTGAATTTCACAATAATGAGTATGAAATATGGAGTGTGTAAGGGTTAGTAAGTAGAATTCAATGATATGGGGTGGGGCTTGTATACATTACTATGAGAAAAATTTGGGTGAGGAGTATGTAAGATTAGGTGAGATATATAGTCCATGTATAGTAGAGTGAATAGGGAATAATCTCATCTATAGGGCATATGTGCATAGATGATTTACCCTTTATTGAAGTATAATGTTCTCCATTACATCAATATGTAATTGCAAAAACTACACCTGAAGTTGTTGTGAAGTGAACCACCTGGCTTGATCAATGTATTTCCCAACCTTGACCACTTAAAAAAATTGATGTGTGTCATGGTAGGTGCATGTGTCTTTCACTTCAATAATTTGGTCTTGCTCTATAATATGCAAGTGTTTACAATCCAAATCAAAAGGATGTTGTGTCATTGTTGGCTTAAGAAGTGATGGAGTGTAAGGATTGATAAGTTCCTCATTGAATATTGGGTGCATGCCCAAGTATTGAGATAGATAAAAATGAAGGTGTTCTCACTAGTTGTGTGCAAAATATTATAAGGACCATAGCATAGAGGCTTGATCTTCTAGTGTGGAACTTTGAAGTGCTCCTTCTAAAGTTGTAACCAAAATTTATTGCCAAATCAGAATGCATGAGGTATATGATGTGTATCATGGCACTCCTTATACTTAGCTTGAGTGTAAGAGAGAATATGCTAAAATTACTAGTGAATAGATTAGATGTGGCATAAAAACATTTCATATTTGTTTATTTCCCATTCCTACGTGCGTGATTCATTTATTGATGGTGAATGCTAAGAGATGTCTAGAGGTGCTAAAGGTTTAAACCCAAGACATGTTCAGAATGGATTGTGGCTAGTAGTTACATTTTTACCATGTCATTGAACATCTTGAAGTGATATGTGATGAAATGTCCATGTTGTATGAGCACTACACCAAGTGCATATTCAGATGCATTAGTGTGTATTTTAAATGTTTGCATAATTTTGAGAATTGTGAGAACATGCACTACATATAGGCATTGTTTGATTACATAAAAATCACTTTGTTGTGCATGTGTCTAGTCAAAATTAGATTTGACACATATGAGCTAGCTGAGATCCCAAGAGATGTGTGAGAAACTAAGGATAAACCTATGGTAGAAGTTATCAAGTCCAAAAAACTCCTCAATTCTATGAGATTGTGTGGATTACGCCAATCTTGGATTAATTTTATCTTATCTAGATCTATTCTAATGTAGGTGTGATAAATGATTTAGCCTAGGTATTATATTTACACAGTACCAAATTTACACTTGCTAAGTTAGATTGTAACTTGTGTTGGTGAAAAGTATCTAAGATGCATGAGATGTACTCCATATGATCCTACCAGGTCTTGTTGAAGATGAGAATGTCATCTAAGTATATGATGATGAAGGATTTGAGGAAGGGCCTAATTAGATCATCCATAAAACACATGAAAATGGTTGGTGCATTGGTGAGGCTGAAAGGCATGACCAACCATTCATACAATCCTTCCTAAATCTCAAATGTTATCTTTAAGACATAATTAGGATGGATCAGAACTTGATGGTAACCTAACTTCAAGTCGATCTTGGTTAAGTATTATTCCTTTTATAACTAATAGGGACTATTTCGAATAATTTGGACTTATACCCACTAAAGTGGAGTGGAGATAATTTTCTCCAAAAATATTTTTCTTATGTTCCAAATAAAATGGATTGTTTAAAACCATTTGGGCATATATCATTTTGAATTGATTGGACTATTTTGACGAACTTGGACTTATACCCACTAAAGTGGAGTAGAGAAAATTTTATTTAAAAAATAAATTTCTTGTATTCTAAATAAATTGGAGTGTTTCAAATCATTTGGACATAGATCATTTCGAATAAATTGGGCTATTTTAAATAATATGGACTTATACCCACTAAAGTGGAGTGAAGAGAATTTTCTCCAAAAATAAATTTGTTATATTAAAAATAAATTGGATTGTTTCAAATCATTTGGGTTAGGGCTATTTTGAATAATTTAGACATATACCTATAAAATGGAGTGAAGAAGATTTTCTCCAAAAATAAATTTTGCTTATTCCAAATAAATTAGACTATTTCAAACCATTTGAACATAGATCATTTTGATTAAATTGGGATATTTTAAATAATTTGAAATTATACTCACTAAAGTGGATTGGATAATATTTTTTCCATAAATATGTTTTCTCTATTCCAAATAAATTGAATTACTTCAAACCATTTGAGAGTAGATCATTTTGAATAGATTGGACTATTTCAAACTCATGGCAACCTTATGGGCCATGCATCGACCTCCTTCGAGACTTATTCTTCATAGGCAAGGTTATGCATGATGCTTTTCTACACCATATGTGTAACCAAACAGTTGTGGAATGCATATATGGAGGATATTTTTAAAGGTATTTATCACTACTAGCACCAAATGCTTATTTTGAAAAACATAGGCTAGTTTCATAGAATTAGGATAATACTATGGAAAAGGTGTTGAATTCATGGCTTCTCCCTAAGGAAACCATGACATACAAAGGAAAAAATCCCACTTCAATAAATAAGTTTAGGATGGGAGTGTGGATTGGCATGGCACCTTGGGTGAAACTATAAGCTACAAGCTAAGAGAACATATCATTCATAAGGATAAGCTAGCAGAGCTTAGCCTTGAACAAATCAACAACTAGTGAAACTATGATCTAGTTAGTCACACAGCCTCCTTCAAAACCACCATTTTTTCATTTCTTTGTTTACCATCTACTTTAGGCCTTGTTTTTATAGTTTCCCTTCATGTTTTTTATTATGTGTTCATTTTTAGATCCTTCTGATCTATTTTTTATCACTATACCATGTTTTGTTGGTCTTTCATGAATGTTTGATAAAATTACTAAATCTTAATTCTATAACCCAATGGATTGGCACTTGGTCTTATGTTCTACGATTCTTTTCAAACCTATAGGGGGTATGCATCCCTAGGAGAGAGCCAATGTTAGCACCCAAAATTTTACTAGGCCCTTGTCAAGTGTAAATGCCTAAGTCCTTAGCCCAACTTCCATCTCTAAGTGCTCCTTTGAAAGGTTAAGTTTATGTGAAAATTGGCCAAGTCCTAATCTGGTCTTTAATTGGCAAATATGTTTTTCCCTTAGACCTTTTTAATATTTTTACATGAACACAATGCTTGATGAAAATATGTCTTTGGGTATTTTATCTTGGTCAAAAATTTCAAACACTTTTTTCCATCAGATATTTTATCTTCTATAAAAATTCTAAAGGAATTTAATGACTTGGCCAAATCCTACTTGCATTGGGCTAAGTGTTTCACAAAAAATATAAAGATTCATTTCTTTCAGACATTTTATCCATGGAAAAAAGTTCAAAGGGCACTTGCCCTTCAATAATTTTTCTATGGAAAAATAGCCCAAAATAATTACATATTATCGAGAAGATGTAAAGTCCTTATTTTTTTTTTACTTTCTGCCCACCACAAAAGGTCTGAAGGGTGCTTACCCTTTAGCAAAATTTTAAAGTTCCAATTTCTTTGACAAAAAAACTAAGTCCAATTCCTTCAAGAAAAAAGTGTAGGGTCCATTTTTTTTGAACTTCTTATCCATGGAAAAAATCTAAAGGGCACTTGCCCTTCAGGCCTTTTTCCCATGACAAAAAAGCCCAAAAGTAAAGTCTGAATTCTTTCGAAAAAAATGTAAAGACCTTATTTTTTTCAAACATTTTGTCTGTGGAAAAAATTACCAAGGGCACTTTCATTTTGGGCATTTTGCTCACATAAAAACATCAACAGAAAGTCCTTTCTTCAACAAAAGTGTAAGCTCAATTTCTTCAAATAAAATGACAAGTTTAATTTCTTTGGGGAAATTATTTCAGACAAAATGTCTAAAACAATTCTTTCAAAGACTAAAGGGATAATGGAAAAAGGAATACCTTCAATGTATCTCCTAAGAGATAACTTTCAAACATGCACAAGAGTGGATTTACCCTTCAAGATAACTCCTAAATTGGATTCTTTCAAATCATTTGGGCATAGATCACTTTGAATAAATAGGGCTATTTTGAATAATTTAGACTTATACCTATAAAATGAAGTGAAGAATATTTTCTCCAAAAATAAATTTTATTTATTCCAAATAAATTAGACTATTTCAAAACATTTGAGCATAGATCATTTTGATTAAATTGGGATAATTTACATAATTTGAAATTATACCCAATAAAGTGGAGTGGAGAATATTTTCTCTATAAATATGTTTTTGCTATTCCAAATAAATTGAATTATTTTAAACCATTTGAGAGAAGATCATTTTTTAATAGATTGGACTACTTTAAACTCATGGCACCCTTCTAGGCCTTCATACCGATCATTGATCCTTTAAAGTACCTTCCATTGATAGGACAAATGGCACCATTTGAATGGCCAAATTATGGATGAAAATATATTAATCAATCTAGTTCATTTATATAATAAAATATCTTGATAATTATTTATTATTCATTGGGAAGATCTTCATGACCAAGTGTCAATATACTAATAGATCAAGTTGGGTAATTTTATGATAAATCGATGGAGTATCCACTTGCACTTAACCAAATCAAAAGTGATTCTAAATTAGAATTGATTAATTTGAAATTAATTGAATTATATTTGAAATAATTTAGAATTGATTTGTATGAAATTGATGATAATTTTTACTACTAGAATTATAGTTTATAATTAATAAATAGACTTGAAAGAATCATAATATGGTGAAGTTACATCTTTTTAAACATTGGTTCATAATTGCTGACATGGATTTTTTGCTTTCTCCCAAGAATGTGATGATAGATGTTATTTTTATTCTCCAATCCTTTTCATATTTCTAACTTCTATTTCCAGTATATCTACTTAACGTAACATAACTCATTTTCAATTTTTGATTTGTAACATAATTCTAAGAATTAAAATCAATGAACAATGTGTTGGCAATTGAAAAATTATCTCTAAAGGTCCCTTTAAAAATAACTTCATATAATTTCTTTATATTTATATTGAACATCTTAGAATATCTTTTCTCCCAAATAAACATGAAATTTGAACTTGTGTAACCCATGTCTTAAATGAGTATTCTCAAATGATTGTCCTCTATCATTAACCAAATGCCAACATGAGAAAAAGACTGCAATGCCACTTTCAAAATTTATTTGGAATGATCTCTAATGTAGTATGACATATTTTCTATTTTATAATATTTTTTTCCCATATCATGCATTTGTATATCTTTTGTTTTGTGCACAATAAATAATAAGTCATCCAACCCCAAAATCAATAGTTTTTTAGAAGTCAGTTTTAGCTCCTCTTTTGAAATGTCTATAATTTGTTAAAAAAGAAATGAATCATTTATTTATAATATTATATTATAAT
This sequence comes from Torreya grandis, assembly GCA_037957365.1. NCBI lineage: Eukaryota > Viridiplantae > Streptophyta > Pinopsida > Cupressales > Taxaceae > Torreya > Torreya grandis. The sequence continues at coordinate 837,610 of JARHVA010006288.1, forward strand.
AAATATAATGCGAAAATTTTCTAAGAAAATGTTTTACATGTTACTAGATTGGTTGTTGATGCAATTTTGATTTGCATTTCTTATTGTAACATAAAAACATAATGCATTTCATTTGATTCATTTTTTTTTTGCATTTCCTTAAATATTATAAATATTCATATGAACACATATAAAAATAAGTACATGCTTAGGCACATTGTAACTATACTCATTATACACAAATGTACCATTTCTATTGCTAGTTTTGTAACATATATATGCATATAATGTAGGAACTAGCAAACCATTCAAAGTGGAAACCACTTATAATGCCAAATGATAGAATTACTTATAGTATTGAAACAATTGGGCAAATAACCAGTGACAATATAATGCAAACATATAGATATAACTATTAAACCATTTAATATTGAAACATATAGATATCCATTCAAACACATATTAAATAACAAAGACAAGAACTGATAACTTATATTATCATTCATATTAACTCATTTAGTAATTACAGTCAATATTCATAAAACACATTTTAGATGAATAGCGATGAGATGTCATGCTCAATCAAACAACATAACTTCCTGAATACTCACTCACTCATTCCTGCCAGAGCTGCATTACTATTGGCTACCATTGATGGCATACTTCTCTCATAGTCTACTAGCCTCAGCTAGGATGCTCTTAGGCATGTAGATACATGTATTTATAACATCCATTGGAAGAGTCTATATGTAGATAGAAGTCAATGGAGGATATAGGAAGAGCTCTTAATGCATTAAATTATAGCAATCCAAAGATATATCTTTTATAGATAGCAGGATCTCAAAAATTAAAAGAAAATAAAGTGAAGTAAATGATGATAGACAGTTAGGACACAACTTGCATGCATATGAATTTTACATTACATCACCAACATATAAATGTTCATATTGAATCCTTATAACTTGACCATGACTTTATCAAATTATGAAAGAGTCCCATTTTTTCATAACTCATTTCTTATAGACATTGATAGGAATTTAATATAACTCATTTTTTTATCAACCAACATCTATATTCTTATAGTAATGATATAATCAATTTTTCTTATGCATACCAATACATATTTATATGTTTATACAACCCATCACAACAAATTAAATAGGATTTACTCTTCTAAGCCATAGTTCACTATCACTAAATTTAAATGAATATATACCTTAATAGTTGAACCCCCTTTATAAACTTCCAATAAGACACATCAAATTAAGAAATATTTAAATCAATAGCAATATAATTATTTTTGGCACAATATAATTTATTGTTTTGTATTGATAAAGAACACATGGATACTCTGCATCACAATTTATTGTATTAAAGACATAGTATATCATATATTGTGTTATTTTAGATTGTGACTAAATTAAACATGTAAATAATATTTTAATGGGTAAATTAAACATGTAAACAAAATTTAATTGGGTAAATACAACCACATTCAAGTCAAAAAAATAATAAAAATGAACCCACACTTTCAAATCCCAAGCTGATACAAGTCTATATTTTATTGTCTTCTACAATCTCTTATCCATAAAGAAAAATTTAATTATAATGTGTGTTGGATGAATATTTTGTCGATCAGCATACTAATAAACAAAATAGGTCTAATCATCCAAAGTAGGAAGATTGGTTGACCAAATGTGTAGGTTTACCACATCAAAAAGGGACTAATCTCTCCTCTCATCAAGGGGAGGTTCCATAATGTCTTTATCCTACCCTTGAGTATATATATATATATATATATATATATATATATATATAAAATAATACTCAAGGGTAGGATAAATCATCCATCTCTCTTTTTGCATCATCTCTGAAAAAAGAGAGATGATTTATCCTACCCTTGAGTATTATTTTTAGTTCATATATATATATATATATATATATATATATAAACAAATAATACTCAACGGTAGGATAAATCATCCATCTCTCTTTTTTCAAAGATAATGCATGCAAATCAAAAGAGAAATCTTAGGGAAAATGGTAGAAAGCACTCCTCTTCTTTCAGAAGTACCATTCAACAAACCACAAAAATCTTCTTGGTAGTAATTGTCAAATGTAGCCAAAGTCATAGTAACCAACAAATTGAGATGTAGCACAAAGTCTCCACCTGAATTGCCCAAGAGTGAGATACGAAGGACAATGAGGACACAAAGTCATCTCAAGGTCCCTTACACAAAAACAAAAAGAAAACACACTAAAGGCAATTGTGGGGGCATAAAGTCTCTCCACAGTTGGCTTCAGGACACCTTCTTGACTACTTTCACTAATTTTGCGTATTGAGTTAAGGGAACATAAAATATATTAAGGAAAAAGACATAAGAATAGTTTTTCCAGCAACAAAGATATCATAGCACAAAGTCTAAAAAGTCACTTAATTTCTTATTCCAATAACAAAATATGATCAACAATCTGAGCTCAAAGTCTCAGTAATGCCTTTCAATTTGAGTAGAGTTTTGTTTTTGATAATTAGAGAGAGACCCCTCCACAATAACAAGAGATTCCCTTATATAGCCTCTTCAAAAAGGACTTGGGAATAGTAACACATCATGTTGCATTGAATTTTGTTAAGAAGACATGCTAAAATTTAGGGGCATTTACCCATTTGCTTTTCTTAATGCAGAGAAAAGGGTCACGCTATTGAAAGTTTGCATCTTTCAATATCCACATGGTGGTCTTCTTCTAGAAACATATCTGATGTGCAAATGTTTCTGGTCATTCTTGCTCTTTATTCTCCTCTCAGCGGTTCTTCTTTTTGGCCTTGGCCTTAAAGCCTTTGAATGCATTCAGGTCTATGCTTAAATCTACAAGGATCAATGGCTATTTCATTGTTGTAACTTTGACATCTGTAGGCACGTCACTTTCCTTGGTAATTCTTTCAGCTTTATCATTTGATCTTTCTCGGAGGGGACCTACCCTTTGAGGTAATGAGAAATGGTCCACTTTGAGTTGGGAAGAAACCCCTGCAAGGGTATCTAACCTTCGGGTGGTCTTCAGATGGCCTTCAAGATTCTTTCTTCTGGTGGGATTTATCCTTTATTTCCTTTGGACAAAATTTCTGAAGGAATTCCTTCGAGCAATTTGTTCGAAGGAAATCTTCTTTGCCTTATCTTTCTGCTAGTCTTTGCTTTGTTTTTTGGGTGAATTCATTCAGACAAATTGTCTTGAGGATTTCACTTTTTCCTTTGCCTTGTTCATTTTCCCAAAGGAATTCACTTTATCTATTTTGATGGGGGAACTTTTTTGAAGGAGATCCATTTGTTCTTTCGGCCTTTGAATTGGTCAATTTGCCCCCTTTCTATCTCGAAATTATCCTTTCAAGTTTTTTGCAATGGTTCACTTTGGTTTTTGAGTGTCCTCCATAAGGGTTGTTTGTCCCTTGGAAATTTTCCTTAGTCAATTTTATGTGAATCTCAAATTGTGACACATGGCAGCATCTGCTGCTCTTAGAAACAAAGTGAAATGAGGCTTGAAAGATGACACTTAGCAGCATCCCCTGAGTTTTATCAGGTCTTTGTTTCCTTCCTTAATCACTTTTGCCATATAAATTCCCTCTACAAGGGTAGTGTCTTTGAACTTGTCACTTGAACCGATTGATTGAACCAACTTTGGTTTAACGGTTCAATGGTTCATTCCCCTATTTCTATTAACCGCTTGAACCAAGATTCTTTTTAACAAGCCTCATTAGACCCATGGAACCTTGAACCCATTAAACCTTTGAACCAAAGTGATTCAATGGTTCAATCGTTCAAGCATCAAAAACTTGTTCTTCTGATTGAACCTGCCTATAGAAGCCTTTAAACCTATTGAACCATTAGGCCGTCACTTCCTTGTTCTTTCTAAGCTCTTTGATCTTCATCACACTGGTTGAATCTTTGAACCTATGAACTCGTTGAACCCTTTGGTTCAAGGTTCAATGGTTCAATCGATTCATTCTTTTTATTTGGCTAAGTCCTTTTGATCTTTTTTTACCAAACACATTGAACCATTTGGTCATTGAACCTATTGAACCATTAAACCCATTGAACCTTTGAACCAAAGTGGTTCGACGGTTTGACGGTTTAATGGCTCAATAAGTTCAATGACCAAATGGTTGAAATTTAAACCTTGACAAATGTGCTTAACTCTTGCTACTGATGTTGAACCTTTGAACCCATTGAACCAAAATGGTTCAAGGTTCAATGGTTCAATGGTTCAATCCTTGCTTAGAAGCTTGCCGATGAACTCTTTTGGTTGAGCCTTGTCATTGAACCAACTTTGAAATCACCTATGTGCTGAGAGCTTGCTTCTTTCTTGTAGAGTCTATACAAATCAACCTATGAGGTCCGTTAAACTTGGCCTACAGAGTCCGTAGATTTTCTTCCTGTAGAGTCCGTAGATTCAAGCCTGAAGAGTCTGTAGTTTCTTGAGAAGCTTTGAAAAATGAGGAATTTGAATGCTTAGAACAAATTTTGAGAAGGGAAGAGATTATTTTGGTCTGAGCAACCAAAATAGTTCACATGTTGTCCCAAAAAATGAGAAGTCTATTTTTGGGGACAACAGTTGGCTCCAATTGGGGAACATCTATCAATTATAAAAAAATTAAAGGGAGTAGAATCCAGAATCTCCAGTGTCTTCATGTGTACGATTGGGCTATGGAGTCATGTTACCCAAAAATGGAAGGCATCAAAAATGGAAATAAACAAAACAAAATAGAATTAAAAACTATACAAATATACATATGTACAGATGCAATGATCTGATACTTCAAGAGTTGAAGTGTTTCAAATGTTGCCCATTGTGAGGCAAAGAAAAAAGTGTGCCATCTTGATATTTTAGCAAAAAGCTATTTTCACCATTGTGTTGATGAATTATAAATGGGCCTCTCCAAAGGGAGTCAAGCTTTCCATGCATCCCTTTTGGTTGTCTCCTTTTATCCCATAGTAGGACATGATCCCCAATCTGGAAATCATGATTTTTGGCCTTTTAGTCAAAGAGTTTCTTTACCAGACTTTGACGAGTAGCAATTCAGTCCACCACCATGGTTCTCTATTCATCCAACTCAGTTAGGCACATGATTCTCTTATCAAGAGAGCTTTCATATGTCTGATCTTCAATTGCCTTTGCCAATTTCAAGGCTGGCAATTCTAAGGTGATTGGTATTTTAGCATTGATACCATAAAGAAGTTGAAAAGGAGACATACCAATTTTCCTCTTTGGTGTGATTCTATCTACCCATAGAGCATCAACCAATGCTTTATGCCATGTCCTTTGATTGTCATCTGCTAGCTTCTTGATGATAGTTACCAAGTTCTTATTGCTTGATTCAGCTTGTCTATTCCCTTGTGGAAAATAATCAAAAGAATAGGAGAGTGTAATTCCATAATGGAAACAAAATTGTGTAATCTCCTAGAAGGTGAAACAAGCTACATTATCAGTAATAATTTTGGTTGGAAATCCAAACTTGGAAATGATATTCTCCTTGAGGAAATTGCATACAACTTCTGAAGTAGCATGCTTAGTTTGGATTGCTTCTACCCACTTGGTGAAATATTCAGTTGATGTAATGACATAATCATGTCTAGAGCTTGAAGATGGGTTTATTGTCCCAATAAAATCAATCCCCCATTGTTGGAAAGGTTCTTCTATGATCACTGGCTTGAGAGGCAGGGCAACTAACTTGGGTTTTCCAACAAATTATTTGCAAAGTTCACATTTTCTCACCCACTTATATGCATCTTGGAAAAGAGTTGGCCAGTAATACCTGGCTCACAAAATCTTGTGAGTAGTTACAGGAGCAAAAAAAGTCCTCCACAAGATAGACTGTGGAAAGATTTCAAAATTTGACTTTGTTGCTCTTTGTCTACATAGCAAAGGAATACTCCATCTATGCTTTCTTGTACAAGCCATTGTCCCAAAAGACAAAATTGGTAGCTTTTCAACTTGATAGTCCTCCTTTATTTATAAGACAAATGAGTAGGACATTCACCATAAGTAAGGAAATGAGCAATACCTGAATACCACTCATTGGTAGTGGAGATAAAAAGGACTATTGGTGTGTCTTCCACTTCAACTTCTACATGCTGTGTATCTTCTGGCTCATTATTAGCAATTAATTAGCATATGCCTTTTCCCTTGACCAGATTTGTTGGCTTGATGTCTAGATCAAACTCTTGGATCTTTGCAATTTAATTGCCTCTTTTTGTGCCAAACTCCTACTGAGTTAATATGGACTTGATTGTAGTGTCAAGAACTAAGGCAGTAGTGTGTGAATTCAAGATATAGAAGTGGAAATGTTTGACTGCTTTCACCACTTCATAAGCATGCTTCTCTACATTTTAATACTTCATCTCATGGGTTTTGAGAGGGCAACTCATGAAAGAAATAAGAGATTCCATACCTTCTTTGTCCTGTTGAACAAGAATTACTGAAAGTGTGTGTTTAGAAATAGCTATATATGATGAAATCTTTGTTGTAATCTAGACAGACCAAGGTAGGGGTGTGGGCAATGGCAGTCTTGATATCCTAAAATGCTGACTTGCCTTCTTTAGTCCAGCTGAAGGTGGTCTTCCCTTTCATCATATTCACAATGTGTCTAGTCTTCTCAAGAAATTTGGGGATGAACCTCCATAAGAAATTCACCTTTCTGAAGAAAGAGTGAACATAATTTTTACTTGTAGGCAAATTAATCTCTTGAATAGACTTGACTCTATCTAAGTCAATCTTTATGCCTTCTTTAGACACAATTTATTTGAGGAGTTTCCCCTCTGTTACTCCAAAAATAAAATTTTTAGGGTTCAAGGAAATACCATTCTGGCAACAGTGCTCTAACACTTGTAAGTGGTGTACATGATTAGAATGGTGCTTTGAAAAGATGGTTAAGTCATCAAGGTATACCACTATGAATTTACCCATCTCATCTTTGAAATCTAGGTCCATTGCTCTCTGAAAGGTGGCACCAGCATTTATCAAGCCAAAAGGCATTCTTTTATATGCAAATGTAACCCAAGGTGTGGTGAATGCAGTCTTGTGTTGGTCTGCTTCACCAAATTCAAATTGATTATATCCTAAGAAGCCATCTAGCATTGATAACATCTCTGAACCTGTCACTATTTGAAGCACTTGATCCATAATTGGCAAAGAGTAATTATCTTTTAAAGATGACTGATTCAGATTCTTGAAATCTACACAAATGCATATTTTACCATTCTTCGTCCTTACAGGCACTATGTTTACAATCCATGTGGAATGATGGATTGGGAAGATGATTCTAGCATTTAACATTTTTTGTATCTCAGATAGAACAACACCTGATATTTTTGGATTGTACTGTCTAGATTTTTGCTTATAGGGCATTGAGTCAGCCTTGAGAGGAATGTCATGGTAGATTTCATCAGTTCTGAGAGACTTCAAGTCATCATAAGAATATGCTAAGACATCCATGTATTGATGGAGTAAAGTGGTGAACTTGAATCTTTCTTCAGGGGTGCAACACTTACCAATGTTAACCATCTTGGGATTTTCTTTAGTAGTCAAATTTACTTGATCGAATCCCTGAGAGAAACTTGAATCTATTTGCTGTTGTTTGATGAATCTATCATGCTTGTCAAACAATTTCTCAAGAGAAACCAAGTCTTTGGAAATTTTATTTCCTTTTAGCTGTAAGAATTCTTCATTTATATCTGAACTAGATTTAGAGGCTGATTCATACTTATGAGATTCACTGCCTTCAAAATATAGTTGTTTGAAATTGTCTTTTCATTCCAAGAAGGCAATGATTTGATGATTTCATTGAATACTTGCCAATGATCAGCATTGTCAAGAATAATTGGTCTATATACTAGCTCAATAGTATACTTGTCTTCTTTGAAATTTGAGTGAGGAACTAAAAGAGTTCCTGAAACAACAAGTGCATCAATTCTATCATTAGATTCCTTGGGTATGGCAAAAATGTTGAAAGCATCAAAGCTTTCAATTTGGTCCCAAACCAGGTTGTGATAGTGGTGTAATTTTTCATTCTTGGTTTGGTATAAGTTTCTCACTTGACAAACCACTAATTCAGCATCCCCTTTGGCATGAAGAAACTTGATGCCTTTGTCTTGAGCAACCTTCAATCCAAGCAATAGAGATTCATATTTAGTTGAATTGTTAGTGTTGATAAATTGTAATTTGTAAGATGAATAAAACATATCTCCTTAAGGAGATATCAACACAATCCCAGCTCTTGAACCTGTAAAGGAGTAGCTGCCATTGAATTTCAGAGTCCATACCTCATCAGATACTAATTTTTCTTTAGACTTTCCTTCATTAGAGAGGGAGAGTCCTTCATTTGTATTACAACCTACTAGTTCTTTTACTACTCTAGTTGAACTAATTTTTGGGTTGACACTTTCAAGAATTTTATTAGGTGTTTCATGCACTTCGTCTGTAGATAGAAAGTAGTTACCCATACCTGAGGATTCAAAAATAATTTGAACTTCAGGGGCTTATGTTTGGGTGACCACATATTTTGCCTCCTTTTTAGGGAGCAACCTCTTCATTATGCCTTTGACAGGGATTCTTGCCTTAGATAGGTCCATGCTTAGTTCTCCTCCCACATCCTTACATAAATTTCATCCAAGCAAAATGCCATAGGATGTTAGGACGTCAGCGACCAAGACAATCATCTTGATTCTCTTATCTAGAAATGTTGAAAATGTAAATTGGGCATCTTTGATTTGCCCCAGCAATGGTACTTACTTTATTTCCATGGAGAAACATCTCCCAAATGTCTTAGTCAGTGTGAGGCCAAGAGATTTAACTACTTTAGTAGGCATGACATTGTCATATGTGTCTAAGTCTATAATACAATTACTTAGCTTATGACCATTTATTAATAGGGAAACATAGAAAGGTTCTATTTTTCCAGGGTCAGTTGGAGGAATAATGACAAGATTATTCAAAATGGGCATGTTCTTTGGGGAATCAGAAGTTACTTTTTTAGCTTCATGTCCTACAGGGATGGTTTGGTTCTTGACACATTGGACCAAATTATCCAATTAATCAAGATGAGACTATAAATATTTAAATTTAGACATTTGTATTTTTGTCTTTTTAGCATGATCGATTATGTCAAATGGCTAAATTGAGCTAGGTATAGAGGAAGGTATTTCAACCTTTTGAGTTTTAGGAGGGATGGGAGGAGGGATAGTTTATGAAATTAAAGTAGAAGGTGAAGGTGAAATTGATGTACTTACTTTTTGGGTGATCACTGGATTCTTTGACTGGTAACACAAAGTGGTTCCACACTTAGCAATTGTAATTGCTAGTTGAGGTTGCTCCTTTGTCTTCCCTCTATTAACTTGCTGGACTAATTAGTTCTTGGACATGGTAAACATTGCATATGATCCATCAAAAGCTTCTCATTTTCTTCTAAGTTTATCCTAGTAGTTTAAGAAATTAATGTGGGAGTCGCCAGCTGATTTTTCTTGATTTTCTACAAGGAGATCAGCGTCATTTTCTTGATTCAATTCAGGCTAGAAAGAGAACTCAGATTCTACTTCAAGATATCCCATTGCTGAATTGGTTGGAGGAGCTTCTAGGGTAAGTTTCCCTTATGGGGGAGGAAGACAATTTTGTTGCCCTTAATTCTTGGCAACATTGCCCTAATATGACTAATTTACAAATGTCCTTCTTGGCATATCTCTATATGAAAGAGCAGAAGACATTCCTTGTGCCATTTACTTTTTGAGAGAAAGTAACTCATTTGCCAACTTCTACACCATTGGATCTGTGGTGCCTATAGATGAATATTCAAAAGATGATGAAGGTCTATTTTTATTTAGATCTCTTCTTATCTTCCTTGCTAAGATGAGATCATCTTCTACCTTAGTGGCCAAATGTTGAGCTGTAGCAAGATCTATTTGACCAACATGTCTCAAAAGAAAACTTACTTTTGGTAATTGAGAATTAATGAAGAAGCATTTGAGATTCTCAGTTGTAGGTCAAGCAAATATAGGAATTCTATACCTCAGTTTGTCAAACTTGGCTATGAAGTCCCTCATTGGTTCATGAGGCTCTTTTTTCATCTATGTAAGTTGAGCCAAAATTGCATGTGCATTTTCTGTAGGTTTGAATCTGGCTTCAAACTTAGCTTTGAGGGTATTCCAATTAGTTATTGACTAAGCCTGTAGATGATAAAACCAATTTGTAGTAGCACCTTGTAATGTTTCTACAAATAACCTGACTACTACATCTTCAAATTCTACTCCAATTACACCACAGGCTATGTTGAAGGCTGTAATGTGTTAATTAGGATGAACTTTTCCATCACCATAGAATTTGGGGAAATTCTTTCTTGAACTGCAGGGAAGCTCATGTAGAGGTGGAGTAAGATTGAGAGGACCAAAAGAATTACCCCATGGGCCTTGAACTGCCATTATATGACTATGAAAAGGAGGAATAACAAATCTTAGAGGGGTAATTATTGGAAAAGCTTTATCAACAATAGAAGTGGATACTTTGTTTGGCAATGGAGATTTGACTTTAGTAGGAGGAAAGCTCTTGGTTCGTTGGAGGTGAGATGGTGAAGGAAATAGATCAAAATTACTTTGTTGTACCAACTTGAATACAGGGTCAACAATACCTTTAGCCCTTTGGCTTTGTGTATACCTTGAATCTACCAGATTGTGAAACAAAAATGGAAAAGAATTGACCTTGCTTTAGTTTGAAGCTTGAGGCTTTAAACTGTGCATTCTTTCCCCATTAGTTTGGAGGTGAATGGTAAGGTTATAATAATAATGGGTAAAACACAAAAATGGAATGGAGTCTATAATGGATAATGGTAGAGATTGATTTCATCTAAAACTTGAGGTTTCAGAATGCACATAACTATATCTCTAGTAGAGTCACCAAAAACTATTGGATGAATATTTTGTCGATCAACGTACTGATAAACAAAATAGGTCTAATCATCCAAAGTAGGAAGATTGGTCAGCCAAATGTGTAGGTTTACCACATCAAAAGGGGACTAATCTCTCCTCTCATCAAGGGGAGGTTCCATATATATATATATATATATATATATATATATATATATATATATATATATATATATATATATATATATATATATAAACAAAAAATAATACTCAAGGGTAGGATAAATCATCCATCTCTCTTTTTTCAGAGATGATGCATGTAAATCAAAGGATAAATCTTAGTGATAATGATAGAAAGCACTCCTCTTCTTTTAGAAGTACCATTCAATAAACCACAAGAATCTTCCTAGTATTAATTGTAAAATGTAGCCAAAGTCATAGTAACCAGCAAATTGAGATGTAGCACAAAGTCTCCACCTGAATTGCCTGGGAGTGAGATATGAAGGACAATGAGGGCACAAAGTCATCCCAAGGTCCTTTACATAGAAACAAAAAGAAAACACACTAAAGGCAATTGTGGGGGCACAAAGTCTTTCCATAGTTGGCTTTAGGATGCCTTCCTGACTACTTTCACTAATTCTGCTTATTGAATTAAAGGAACAAAAAATATATTAAGGAAAAAGACATAAAAACAATTTCCCCAACAACAAAGATATCACAACACAAAGTCTGAAAAGTCACTTGCTTTTTTATTCCAATAGCAAAATATGATCAACAATCTGAGCTCAAAGTCTCAGTAATGCCTTTCAATTTGGGTAGAGTTTTTTTTTAATAATCAGAGAGAGACCCCTCCACAATAACAAGAGAGTCCCTTAAATACCCTCTTCAAAAAGGACTTGGGAATAGTAAAAATTCATGTTTCATTGAATTTTGTAAAGAAGACATGCTAGAATTTAGGGGAATTTACCCATTTGCTTTTCTCAATGCAAAGAAATAGGTCATGCTATTGAAAGTTTGCATATTTCAATATCTACCTGGCGGTCTACTTCTAAAAACATATCTGATGTGTAAATGTTTCTGATCATTCCTACTCTTTACCCTCCTCTCAGCGGTTCTTCTTTTTGGCCTTGGCCTTAAATCCTTTGAATGCATTTAGGTCCGTGCTTAAATCTACAAGGATCAATGGCTATTTCATTATTGTGACTTTGACATCTGTGGGCACGTCACTTTCCTCAGTAATTCTTTCAGCTTTGTCATTTGATCTTTCCTAGAGGGGACCTGCCCTTCAAGGCCTTGAGAAACAATCCACTTTGAGTCGGGAAGATCCCCCTGCAAGGGTATCTACCCTTTAAGTGGTCTTCAGATCACCTTCAGGATTCTTTCTTCTGGTGGGCTTTATCTTTTATTTCCTTCAGACAAAATGTCTGAAGGAATTCCTTCAGGCAATTTTTCCAAAGGAAATCTTCCTTGCCTTGTCTTTCCATTGGGCTTTGCTTTGTTTTTCAAGTGAAATCCTTCAAAAAAATTGTCTGGAGGATTTTGCTTTGTCCTTTGCCTTGTTCATTTTCCTAAAGGAATTCACTTTGTCTATTTTGTCGAGGGAACTTTTTTGAAGGAAATCCCTTTGTTCTTTTGGCCTTTAAATTGGTCCATTTGCCCCCTTTCTACCCTCTACAAGGGCTGTTTGAGCTCCAAATTAGCCTTTCAAGTTTTTTGCAATGGTTCACTTTGATTTTTGAGTGTCCTCTGTAAGGGTTGTTTGTCCCTTGGAAATTTTCCTTAGTTGATTTTATGTGAATCTCAAATTTTGATACATGGTAACATCTGCTACTCTTAGAAACAAATTGAAATGAGGCTCAGAAGATGACACTTGGCAGCATCCACTGAGTTTTGTCAAGTTTTTGTTTCCTTCCTTAGTCACTTTTGCCATGGAAATTCCCTCCACAAGGGCACTTGTGTCTTTGATGCTTGGGACACTCCTTTGAACTTGTCGCCTGAACCGACTGATTGAACCAAATTTGGTTCAATGGTTCATTCCCTTGTTTCTATTGCCCCTTGAACCAAGATTCTTTGAAATAAGCCTCGTTGAACCCATTAAACCTTGAATCCATTGAACCTTTAAACCAAAGTAGTTCAATGGTTCAAGTGTTAGAAACTTGTTCTTTTGATTGAACCTACCTGTAGAAGCCTTTGAACCTGTTGAACCATTGAACCCATTGAACCTTTGAACCAAAGTGGTTCAATGGTTCAACGGTTCAGTGATTCAATCCTTCTTATTTTTTATAAGTGTTTTAAAGCTGTTAAACCTTGAAGCAGTTGAACTTTGAACCTTGACAAATGTGCTTAACTCTTACTGCTGATGTTGAACCTTTGAACCTATTGAACCAAAATGGTTCAAGGTTCAATGGTTCAATAGTTCAATCCTTGCTTAGAAGCTTACTGATGAACTCTTTTGGTTGAGCCTTGTCATTGAACCAACTTTGAAATCACCTAAGTGTTGAGAGCTTGCTTCTTTCCTATAGATTCCATAGAAATCAACTTGTGAAGTCCATTGAACTTGGCATGCAGAGTTCACAAATTTTCTGCCTGTAGAGTCCATAGACTCAAGCCTATAGAGTCCATAAATTCAAGCCTGTAGAGTCCATAGTTTCCTAAGAATCTTTGAAAAATGAGGATTTTGAATTCTTAGAAAAAAATTTGAGAAGGGAAGAGATTACTTTGGTCTGAGGAACCAAAATAGTTCACATGTTGTCCCAAAAAATGAGAAGTTTGTTTTTGGGGACAACAATGTGTTTAAATAACTAAAGATAATCAATATATTATAGACTTGTCTGAAATTTTATAATTATACATTTATTGAAAGGGGTTTTCACCTTTTTATTTCCTTTTTGTAGTTTGTATGGGTGCACTCTCTCAGTGAAACTTTGGTTCTTTATCCCTTACAAGGTATTATATAATGTAGTAACTAAAAATTCTCATCATCAATTGGTTTTATATTTGTATTTTAAAAATGTGCCTTATTTTAGATTTTTACCTTGTGTTGTTTTTGTGGAGGCACCAACCAAAGAGCTATATCATGGGTTGTTGTGTTGGAGACACAAAGTTCTAGAGCTGCATTATGAACTATTTTAAGTAAGACTTAAATAGATGAATAAATAGTCTATTAGTATTATGAATCATTAATAAATAAAAAATTATATGCTTAAAAAAATTTGCATGATCTTATTTTAGCTTCTTCAATTTGTAATGTGTCATGTTCATTGATATGATCTTCTATTAGTATTGTTCCTTAACTTACATATAATGCCATTAATTCTAGACACCAAAATATTGTTAAGATGTTATATTTGGAAAATGAATCATGATTATAAAATAAATTAAAAATGTTATGCACCTGGTAGTGATTGAAATGGTTTTTGTTGTATTAGTTTCTCTAATTTTGTCAAACAATTTTGAAATTTAACATTAAAAATTGTTTTTCCTTTAGTTTCTATAATTCAAGATATTTTTCTTTGAAATTTTGTATAAGCATGTACAAATCTAGCTCCTATATATACCCCTATCACATCACATGCATCCAAATAATTGAAATTAGAGATAAGTTTCTCCCAAAAGACGTTATCTAGTTCATTTTTTAATGGCCTTCCTATTTTGTGTGAACTAATCATTTGAAATGTTGGTAAATCTTCATAGATGTCAAAACCTTCCTGTAATCTATTTTGTTGTAAATGCAGGATGAAACCTTGTAGTTGAAAATGAGTGGGATCCTAACAAAAATTGATACATATAATATGTGTCCAATTAAATCCATTACTATCTGGACTCCTAGTATGACACTCATATCTTTCATGGAATGGAAATCACCAACACACAAATTCTTGAGAGAGGTTTGAATGCTAGAAAAATGTTCTAGTTTATGGATGATGAATACATTGAAGGCCCCAATAACAACTTTATCAATCAATACTTGAAGAAATAGATGAAGATGTTTTTCCTTAAAAACTTCAATGAGATTCAAAAGAAATTTATGTTCACTCCAAGAATGAACATTTCACTAAAATATTATAAAATGGATTGCCAAAGACATGGGGGCTCATAATGGCAGCTAAATACTTCTATATCTATTTTAGGAATATGAAAACCATCATTATGTAGATATTTTTTAAATATTCTTAATGAATCTTGAGATAATGCTTCCCAACCTTTTTATTTTTTTAAATATCTTCTCTCAAGACATAAATCATCAAACTTTTTCAAAGAAATTGTATAATTCTCCATTACCACTTCAGGTACGATTTTTTTGTCTAGTGGTAATGTTGTATCATGGTTGCTGAAATAATTTGCAATTTTTGATAATATGTTACTTTATAGCTTCACCTTTTTGCACCAAGTATCCATGTTGTTGTACATAGGAGTTTTTGAGAAGGAAATAAACCCTTTTTCCAAAAATTTGCTAGTTTTATTTTTTGTTTGTCTGAAAGCCCTTGAATATTTTTAAGTACTATTAATCAAATTTAAATCATGTTTATCTAAAATAGATAAATTACCACTTTTAAAAAAATCAAACACCTTATCAAAATAATCCCAAATGGGTTGTTCCATGAAAATAAGGAATTTTATCTCCTACAATTGTTGTGTTAAATAGTTCATTTATGTGAATAAGTGTTTATCTTGTTCATGTATTTCTTTCATATTTTTTTTCCCTATTTCAAGATTATTTTAACTTCTCAGTTTGATACGGTTACATGTAGATTGAACTCTTTCTACAAATCAATCCTTATAAATTATTTCATTGGATGCATTATATTGGTTACATATTTTGTGCACAATATGGAATGAAGTACAAGTTTTTTAAAATCTTGCCCTTCTAAGAGAAATTTTATTTCTCAATGATAGTGAATTATATTCCTCCTCCAAAAGAATTATCTATTTTGTTTTAATTATGTGTTGGCCATGTTCAATTTTGAACCTCATGGTTTTTTTCTCCATTACATCTTCTAGGAATTCCTTTGATTCAATACTACATTTAAGGTTGCTTGAATCAAAAGGAATTAACAAAGAATCCTTCATTGGAACCTCATTATGTTTTACAAATGAATGAATTATATCATTCACCCCTCTTTCATTTATATTTATTATTTTGATATTAGCATCCCCCAATTTTTTAAGCTCTACAGGAATGTTCAACGCATAATTGCTAGAGGAAATATACCATGTAGAGAATTCATTGTGTCTAATCAGAAGTTTGTGTCAACAAAAGTGTTCTAATATTTTATTTTATCTTATTTTATCCAATGGTGTGAGTTCTTATATGACCTATTTTAAATATGCATAAAAATATGTTTCCCTTGCTTGTCTTGTTTTCTTTAATGTTTTTTCTATCATGACTATAGGGTATCTTAAATACTTGTTTGCATGGTGGCAAGTAGAAGTTGTTTCCCCTTGTTCATATTTTTTTTTCAACATATTTTGTATTCTAATGACCAAATTATCTCTATCTATCAACCTAAATATTTTAAAGTTGTCATAGATATCCAATGAAACCCAAATGTTTCACAAGAAGATGAAAACATATTTTCTATCAATTTCATTTTACTAGGTATAAATCTATTGAAATTAGTTATAGCTTGATGGATAATTCCATATTCTCTATTCCATACATATAGTTGTATTTTTAGGGCATCTTCAAGTCCATCCTTATCATAGGCAAGGATTATTCTAATAAGAGAAGATTCTTTTCCCAATGTAGTGCTAAACAAGTATATATTTACATTCATGTTTGGCAAACCAAATAATTCAAAATACCAATCAACAAGAGGAGTTTTGTCACCACCATAAAATGGAAGATCTTAATGTGGATTTAATTTTAGTTTCAGTATTTTAAATAGTATTCTATCCAAATTCTCTTGGAGTGAGGCCTTCTTCAGCCTTTTATCCAAATTCTCTTTGAGTGAGTCCTTTACCTTTTAAGTGTGGAAATTCCTTTTTCACCTGAAGACATTCTATAAAGCAATTGAAATGATTTAACTATTGATATTTTGTAGAATGCAAGTTTCATATTGCATCAATTCATGATTTTTTTGTGATTAAGCAGTGATTAAATGTATATCAACAAATGTTAATTCCAAACTACAATATAAAATACATATTAAATATTCATAATATATACATTAGCTTATACTTACACTAATAAGGTATGACCAAATAAAAAATAAATTATGTGCACTAGTCAATATAATCTAATGGGAAAAGAATCCACAAACATTTGTTTCAAAGGAGAAAGATAAGAGGAAGTATGTTTCTAATATGTGTCAAAATACCCATCAACAGGTAACTTCAAGGTATCTCCTAAGAGATACCTTTCAATCATGCACACGAGTGAACTTTTATTACAAGACATATCATAAGAGATACCTTCAAGTTAACCATGATGATATTACAAGTGTAATTCAAGGCCCTAAAAGGAATCTCCTAATGGACATCTCAAAGGGTGTTATACATACATTCAAAGGGATGTTAAATGTATCTCATTGTAGAACTTTCATTCACCTTAAAATCACTACTAGATGATAACTTGATAACTTGAAGGGTCTTTTAATACTTGGGATAACACACATTTTAGGTCCTCTTGTGCACATGCTCTTTGCACATCAATTTAGTTTAACAATTTTATATGTTATGTTAATAGTTTTAGATATAAATAATTACCTTGTTGTACCTCTAAAATTTTCCTTTAACTTGACGTTCTTTTTAATATATTCAATGTATCTCTTAGGAGATACCTTCAAGTCACCCATGAAGGTATTATAAGGCCCTCGAAGGAATATCTTATTAGATACCTTGAGATTAAACTTGCCCAATATTACTAAGGTTTGTAATATCTTCAAGGTATCTCCTAGAAGATACCTTTAGGTTACCCATGGAGTCTCCTAGTAGATATTATTGATACCTAAAACTCTCACTCTCAGTGAATAGTTTCTTATGTAAATCTTTACAGATGTGGGATGACATTGTGATCTATGAAGCAAACCTTTGGTATTCTTGAGATGATTAGAATAATCACTATGGTGATTTGTTTCTCCCTCCAAACTACCTCTATAATTATTTTTAAAAATGGGGTCCACTTTTCATGAAAAGGATAACTACCCCAAAACTTTAAAACATGGAGTATGATCCACATATACCTTAAGGTTGAACTTGCCTAGTGTTATTGAGGTGTATAAGGGATTCATTAAGATACATTTCAAATAGGCACAAGAGTGGATTTGTTCTTCAAGGTATCCTCTATGAGCAACCTTTGCCCTAGATCTCTAAGTTTTCCTATATAAAACTTTCCTAGACTACTTGATTGTGTTTGTTTGTGTGTGTGCAACACCTACTCACAACAAAAATTAGTTTTAAAAATACTTGTCCATAGAGAATCCATATTCAAATGTAAATATTGAGACCATAGGGACTTTTTTTTTGTTCTACCCTTCCCCCTATTTTGGAAGCTTCTTAGAGTGAAACTTTATAGATAATTTTAAGTTACCCATTAAGATACCTTCATGTTACCCTTAAGGAGATAATTTCAAGTCACCTATTAAGGTATTACAAGGTCTTTGAAGGAGAATTGTAGTAGATACCTTGAGGTAAAACTTACCCATAATTATGCTGGTGTAAATGATTTAACGAGTAAATACATGTTTTAATTAAAGAAGGTAGTTAATAATACATTGATTATTGTGTATAAGGTCTTATCTAGATCTTATCAAGGAGTAAAGGTGTCTTTATTCCATGATTCAATATGAAACCCATAAAAATTATAGACCTCATAAGATCATATATATAGAGTTGAATAAGGAAAATCCATCATTGCACCATTTTATATTGAACAAGAATTATACTCAAGAGCTTTGCCATAGCTTCAAGGAAATACAAGGCCCTTGAAAGGAATCTACTAAGAGATACTTTGAAGGGTGTTATCATACACTAAATGGAATGTTTAAATTATCTCTTAGGAAACCAGCACTAGATGCTTATTTTGACAAACACATGCTAGTTTTTTGGAATCAAGATAATACTATGGAAAAGGTGTTGAATTCATAGCTTCTCCCTAAGGAAACCATGACATACAAAGGCAAGAATCCCACTCCAATCAATAAGTTTAGGATGGGAGAGCATATTGGCATGATACCCTAGGTGAAATTATAAGCTACAAGTTGAGAGAATAGATCATTCATAAGGACAAGCTAGCAGAGTTCAACCTTGACCAAATCAATGACCAGTGGAACTATGATTCGATTAGTCTCATAGGCTCCTTGAAAACTACCACTTTATATTTTCATTAATTTGTTGCCATTCTAATTTGGGCCTTGTTTGTATAGTTTTACTTTATGTTTTTTTTCATGTGTTCATATTCCAATGAATTGACACTTGGTCTTACATTTTAGGGTTCTTTGTACACCCGCAGGGGTATGTATCCTCAGGTGAGATCCAATGTTAGTTTCCAAAATTGAATTTGGCCCTTTTCAAGTGTAAATTCCTAAGTCCTTATCCCAAATTTTATCTCCAAGTGATCCTTTGAATGGTCAAGTTCATGTGAAATTAAGTCCTAATATGGTCTTTGCTTGGTGAATGTGTCTTTCCCTTAGACTTTTTTAGGTTTTTTACACGAGCATAATATCTAATGGAAATAGGTATTCAATATTTTCCTCTCAGTCAAGAAATCTAAAGACTTATTTCTATCAGACATTTTGTCCACTACAAAAATTTTTAAGGAATTCAATGTCTTGGCCAAATCCTACTTGCATCAGGATAAGTGTTTCACAAAAAAACTAAAGGGTCATTTCTTTCAAACATTTTGTTCACTTCAAAAAGTCCAAAGGCTACTTTCCATTTGGGCATTTTTATGTGGGCAAAATTTCCAAAATAATTACATATTATTGGGAAGATATAAAGTCCTTATTTATTTTATATTTTTTTCCCACCATAAAAGGTATGAAGGGTGCTTACCCTTTGGTAAAAGTACAAAAGTTTGATTTATTTGACAAAAGAGATATGTCCAATTCCTTCAAGAAAATTTTAAGGTCCATATTTTTTAGAATTTTTTCCTACAAATTTTGTTTTAAGGGAACTTACTCTTTAGGCATTTTTCCCACAGCAAAAAATCCTAAAAGAAAAGACCAAATTCTTTTAGAAAAATGTAATGTCCTTTATTTGTATCAAACATTTTATCTATAGTAAAAATTTTGAATGGTACTTTCCCTTTAGGCATTTTTCCTGCACAAAAAACTTGATAAAAATTCCTTTCTTTGGTAAAAGTGTAAGCTAAATTTCTTCTAAGAAAATACCAAGTTCAATTTCATTGGGAAATTTTTTTCAAAGACCAAAGGGCTAATGAAAGCAAGAATACCTTCAATGTATTTCCTAGGAGATACCTTTCAAACATGCACAAGAGTGGAATTCCCCTTCAAGGTATATCCTAGGAAATACCTTTCAAATAAGGAAAAGAGTGGATTTCTCCTTTAAGTAACAAGAGGAATTTTCCTTTACATAGAAAGCAGTGCTTGTAGTTATATAAACAAGTGGTCAACAAGTGGAATCTCCTATTTTGGCACTACTGGGTGATATTTTGAATGCCCTTGCAATACCTAAAAGGTATCTCCTCCTAGGAGATACCTTTAAAACATGAAAAAGAGTGTATTTACACTTCAAGGTATCTCTTAAGATACCTTCAAATGGGCACAAGAGTGGATTTCTCCTTCAAGGAACAAGTGGAACCTTCTTTTACATGAAAACACTACTGGGTGATATTTTGAAGGACACTATAATACCTTTAATGTATCTCTTAGGAGATACCTTTAAAATGTGAAAAAAATCATATTTCCCCTTCAAGGTATCTCTTAAGAGATAATTTTCAAATAGGCATAAGAGTGGATTTCTCCTTCAAGGAACAAGTGGAATTTCCTTTACACGAAAGGCAATACTAGGTGATATTCTAAAAGCCCCTGTAATACCTTAAATGTATCTCCTATGAGATACATTTAAATAATGCACAAGAGTTTATTTCCCATTCAATTTATCTCCTAGGAGATAAATTTCAAATATGGACAAGAGTGGATTTTTCCTTTAAGGAATAAGTGTAATTTTCCTTTGCATGGAAGGCACTAGTGGGTGATGTTTTGAAGGCCCTTACAATAACTTCAAGATATTTCCTAGGAGATACCTTTAAAATATGCACAAGAGTGGATTTTACCTTGAAGGTATCTCCTAAGAGATACATTTCAAATAGGGACAAGAGTGTATTTCTCCTTAAAGGAACTAATGGAATTTTACATTACATGGAAGGCACTATTGGGTGATATTTTGAAGGCCCTTGTAATACCTTCAAGGTATCTCCTAGGAGATACATTTTAAATAAGGACAAGAGTGTATTTTTCCTTAAAGGAACAATTGAAATTTTTATTTGCATAGAAGGCACTATTGGGTGATATTTTCAACACTTTTGTAATGCCTTCAAGGTATCTCCTAGAGGATACCTTTCAAACATGCACAAGAGTGGATTTCCCCTTCAAGGTATCTCCTAGGAGATAAATTTCAAATAGGGATAAGAGTGGATTTATCCTTCAAGGAACTAGTTTAATTTTCCTTTACATGAAAGGCACTACTGGGTGACATTTTAAAGGCCCTGTTAATACCTTGAAGGTATCTCCTAGGAGATATATTTCAAACAAAGACAAGAGTGGATTTTTCCTTTAAAGAACAAGTGTAATTTTACATTACATGGAAGGAACTACTGGGTGATATTTTTAAGGCCCTTGTAATACCTTCAAGGTATCTCCTAGGAAATACCTTTAAAAAATTAATAAGAGTGGATTTCCCCTTTAAGGTATCTCCTATAAGATACATTTCAAATAGAGACAAGAGTGGTTTTCTCCTTCAAGGACTTACTATAATTTTCCTTTACATTGAAGGAAATAATAGGTGATATTTTGAAGTCCCTTGTAATACCTTAAAGGTATTTCCTAGTATATTCCTTTCAAATGTGTAAAAGAGTGGATTTTCCTTTCAAGGTATCTCTTAGGAGATACCTTTCAAACAAGCACAAGAGTGGATTTATCCTTCAAGGAACAAGTGGAATTTTCCTTTATACAGAAGGCACTACTAGGTGATTTTTAAGGCCATTGTAATACCTTCAATGTATCTCCTATAATATACATTTAAAAAATTCACAATAGTTGATTTTCCCTTCAAGGTATCTCCTAGGAGATACATTTCAAACAGGCACAAGAGTGGATTCCTCCTTCAAGGAACAAGTGTAATTTCCCTTTACATGGAAGGCACTACTAGGTGATAATTTTAAGGCCCTTGTAATACCTTAAATTTATCTCCTAAGAGATACATTTCAAACATTCAAAAGAGTGTATTTTCCCTTAAAGGTATGTCCTAGGAGATATATTTCAAATAAGCACAAGAGTGGATTTCTCCTTCAAGGAATATGTGTAATTTTCCTTTACATGGAAGGCATTACTGGGTGATATTTTGAAGACCCTTGTAATACCTTAAATGTATCTCCTACGAGATACATTTCAAACATTCAAAAGATTGGATTTTCCTTTCAAAGTATCTCCTAAGAGATACATTTAAAATAGGGATAAGAGTGGATTTTTTTTTAAAAGAACAAGTAAAATTTTACTTTACATAGAAGACACTACTAGGTGATATTTTAAAGCCCCTTTTAATACCTTCATGGTATATCCTAGGATATACCTTTCAAAAATTCATAAGATTAGATTTCCCCAATGTATTTCCTAGGAGATACTTTTCAAATAGGCACAAGAGTGGATTTATCCTTCAAGGAACAAGTGAAATTTTTCTTTACATGGAAGACACTATTGGGAGATATTTTGAAGGATTTTGTAATACCTTAGAGGTATATATTAGGAGATACATTTAAAACATTCACAAGATTTAAAATTCCATTCAAGGTATCTCCTAGAAGATACCTTTCAAATAGGCACAAGAGTGGATTTCTCCTTCAAGGAACAAGTGGAATTTCCTTTATGCATAAGTCACTACTAGGTGATATTTTAAAGTCCATTGTAATACCTTCAATGTATCTCCTAGGAGATACATTTTAAACATGCATAAGAGTGTATTTACCCTTCAATTTATTTCCTAGGAGATACATTTCAAATAGGGACAAGAATGTATTTTTCCTTCAAAGAATAAGTGCAATTTTCCTTTACATGGAAGGGACTACTGGGTGATATTTTTAAGGTCCTTGTAATAGCTTCAAGGTATATCCTAGGAGATACCTTTAAAACATGCACAAGAGTGGATTTCCCCTTTAAGGTATCTCTTAGGATATACCTTTTAAATAGGCATAAGAGTGGATTTCTCCTTTAAGGAATAAGTAGAATTTTCCTTTACACAAAAGGCACTACTAGGTGATATTTTGAAGGCCCTTGTAATACCTTCAAGGTATATCCTAGGATATACCTTTCAAAAATGCACACGAGTGGATTTTCCTTTCAATGTATCTCATAGAATATGTTGAGGTCAACATACCCCCATTTCTAAAAAATGGGAACCTATGTGTCAAATTGTGACAATTTGTACCTTGAAATTAAATATTCACTTGATCAAAGTGTCATTAATATGTTTACATATTATCTGTATTTGAAGATCATCCATACCTTCAATTGGTTGGATTATTTTTTCATGGCTCTTATTTGACCTTGTCTAAGTTTACTAATAATTTTTCTTCATAATTTAGGTTGCATGTTTGATGAAGCCCTTCTTGAATGAGTTGTGTCTAAATTTTATGGTTTAATATAAATGAGACAATAGCCTTAAGACTTTATCCTATGTTCCATATATCTTTTAGTCCTAACTTAAACATTGTTCTTTTTCATAGGATCAATGACTTGCATTTAATTAGGTGAATTTAATCAAACTGTGGGAGATGGGCTTGATGAGCCAAGGATCCCAATCCATGGGACCAATCTTGCTCAACCCCAAAGATCAAAATCAGTGGTCCACATTCACTCTGATCACCTCAATCCAATGGTGTGAGATCAATGTTAAGACTAAAAGGGTCCTTTTTACTATAACATAGACTTAACCTAATTTTCTACCCTAAGGTTTTAATTATATTTATTAATACAGTAAAACCTTAGGCTAAGATTTTATGTTAAGACTTTAATTATTTGTAGGGTCCTTTAATATGTTGTAAACTTAGCTTAATAGACCTTAGACTAAAGTTTATTCATATTTATTTGTATTAATAAAAAAATTATTCAAAATATTCACATATATTCTTGGGATTACTTAATCCTTTTATAATTATAGGAACTAATCATGTTTGACTACTTAGATTATGATCTACAACCTACATTCACCCAAATGAGATTAATCCTACATAGCAAAATTGATGATTGAAAAGTCAAGTCGTGGACCCTAGTTTAAACATTGGGCACATTTTAAAGATCAATGGTCTTTGTTGATTCATACCTACATGATCTAATAGTGTGAGATCAATTTATAATTTTCAAAGGTCATAGAAGTACTAAGCAATCACCAAGTAGCATATGCAAGAAAAAGAATGAACCAGGAAGTGATAAATGGCAAGCTTAGAAAATAATCTTGAAGACATGTTTAAAATTAGCAGTTACATTCCCATCAATGATGTCCATGTAAACATCAAATGATGGTCGTGAGGACATAAATTTTAAGACACTAAGAGCCTCAATGATGTATTTAAAATTGACAATCACATGCCCACCAAATATAATTACATAGACATATTATGATGGTCACAAGGACATTAATGTTAAGAGAGATGATTGGATCCAAATTCAAAGGTAACGATCAATTTTTAAACATTAATGAGCAAGTTTTCCATGAAAATTCCATATAGATGCCACGATGATGCCACATAGACATAAAATGACAAATTTGAATATCTTGTGGGATCAAAGAGGACAAAGGTATAAATACAAGGTTTTGAATGAAATCTAAGGCACAAGCTCACTTAAGTTGAATATCTGCCATCATTAAAGCTTTGAAAGGACCTTTAAAATAACCCTAACATCTACAAAATCCTTAATTCAATCCATAATTCATCACAATTGAGTTTGGGAGATCAAATCATCATCTAAGTGAGTTCATTTGAGTCTAGAATCAAACTATAGACCACCAATGAGAAATTTGAACAAAATCATAACCATGGTAGCCAAGCCATCATTAAAGCTTTGAAAGGACCTTTAAAATAACCCTAACATCTACAAAATCCTTAATTCAATCCATAATTCATCACAATTGAGTTTGGGAGATCAAATCATCATCTAAGTGAGTTCATTTGAGTCTAGAATCAAACTATAGACCACCAATGAGAAATTTGAACAAAATCATAACCATGGTAGCCAAAAAAAGTGTAAAACTCTATTCGACCTCAGACATAGAGGGGAGAATACTCATGGACATAGAATTTGATGCAATAGATTTAAACATGAGAGACAATAATTGGTCCAATATTTTTTGGATGATTGAGGATCTATCTACAATCATCAAGGAAGATTAGAAGAACACATAAATCAAGAGGAGGTACTATGACTTGATTTCCATTCAAATGATGGGCCTTCATCACACTACAACAAAACTAGAGGTACTTCATTACATAGATGTTCTCTCCATTATTTTAAAATATTGCAAGATTGAAAAGGGCATGTTGGTTAATGAACATACTCATAAAACTATATCTTATATTTATCCCATTAATTTTGAGAGCTACTATAAGTTTCCCAATCCCCAAGTAGATGTATCCGCAATCAATTAATGGGCCAAGAAGAATGACCTAAAAACTATCCTCACTCCATGGCTATACTTTATAAATCAAGTCTTCTCTGATCTCAATAACAACATCCCTATTAGCCAATTTTGACCTAGGATCAAAATATTTATCACTTTAATGAATAATCTATGTGGAAGTCCCACCACCACTTATGTTGATAGAATTTGGGTGCCCTTAGTATATTTTATGGTTGAGAAGGAAATCAGCCCTCCCATTGGTGAGGTTTTTAGCACATGTTTGTGTAGGAATATTTTTACAATTAGGAAAAGGACTAGGAACTAGTTCTACATGATGTATTACCTATTAGATGCCCTCCTTACCACTACCAAGATCCCTAATTTTAGAGGATGGTTACCTAAGGAGACACAAATAGTATCCCAATTCTACTCAAAGTTACACAGTTTAAATTACAAGGACCACATTCATTTCATCTATGATTGTGTCTATCTAGCCTTGACTAAGGCTATAACTGGAAACCTAATGGCAAGAGTTAGTCCTTTGGTGAAAAAGTCAATTTTATCCATTGGTGACATATGGTTTTACCTATATTTCATAATCATCAGGATTGAGGGGACCCAATGGACCCCATTTAGGCTACCATTCCATGTGCCAAATAAGTTAGCTAAGAAAGATATAGCATACTAGATATGCAATGGTTTAGATGGTGTGTGTAAAAACAAGAGGAAATACTATGACATACCCTACCCATGACCATTGGTAAGACTATATTTCAGAAATGGGATAATATTAAGGTTATTTATAGACATAAAGCCTCTTTCAAACTATAACATAATGAACTAAGATAGTGGGATCCCAAAGGAATGGTAGTGGGGAATTTAAAACAAAAAATGATAAGTGTGCCATATGAACATATACATGGTGTATATGACTCAATAAGCATAAAGTCATCATCCTTCACTGAGGTCTTGGTAAGATTAACAAAGCATAAAATCAATGCAAAGGCTAGATTTATGAGAGATAATAAAGGGAATGATGATATATGGAAACCTAGTTCAAGTAAATACCATTTTCTAGGGACTCAATACTCCAGACCTCCTCCCACACAATCATAATCACAAATAAATATCCAAAAGTCTAGGGCACAAATTAAATAGAGACCAAAAAAAGGAGACCTAGTGAGGTAGCATCATCTTTAGCCCAACCAAAAGAACCAAGGTCACCAACTTAATTCATTGACTTAGTGGTATTGTATCCTAGTGAAATCGTAGGAGATGCACAAAAAATGCTATATAGTGCTTATCAATCAAATGAAGAAGATGTCCAAGTAGGGGAAGCTTGGGCTGAGGAAGCAAAGGAAGATCAGTGGAAATAAGTGATAATGGATTTTGTCCCTGTTACCACACCTACCCCAAAGAGTAAAGTTGAGTTACAATTAGCTATAGCAAGAAATAAGAAAGCCAAATTGACCTTTACTCATCATTTAAGTGAGGTCAAAATATTTAGTGAAGAGGATGTGTTACAAATCCCAACCATCCCTGAATGGTTTTAATATGGAAAATTGCAAAAAATCCCTACTCTGCACCATCCTTGGGCAATAACAAAGTCTATCAATATAGCTATGAATGATGAGCTTAAGCCATGGATTGTGGCTTTTTAAAAATAAGAATAATAAATGATGATGGCTTTAGGAGATCCAAGTGTCACACAAATATAAACTCTATAACCTCCAAAAGTGACTCAATCATTAGTGGGAGTTTAATTTAATCTAGAGACTGCTAGCCTAGAAAGAGTGATTGAAAATAAGTCCATAGTCAGAGGTGAGGGATTTACCCTCAAAAATATATAACCATTCATATTTTTGACCCCTATTGAAGGTTGAAATCCAAGAGAAGACATGATATTCAAAGAAAAGATCCTTGATATAGCCCAGGCCTAATCTTAACAATTACAAACCATGATCAAGGGCCTCTTATATAAAAATAAGAATATGAAGGAAGTTATTGTCTTATGAATCCATGAAGATAGATTTAGGAAGTTTGAGGAAACCATGATTGGCATGTTCAATTATTTGAAGTTAGTTAGAACTAGGAAGGAAGAAATGGAAAAGCAAATCACTAAGGCTATAGGACAAGTTAGCCAATGGAAAGCTTCAAGCTATCAAGTAAAAGACTTGATCAAGGCCTTGACCAAGAACCTATTCCCTAACTTTATGACTATTATATTAACATATTTGAATATTGTCATGTCCATATTGATAGACAAGATTGAAGCCCTAATAAATTAGGCCAAACAAATAGAGGACCTAGCTAAGGAGTTCAAACTATAGGCAGGTGGAATGTTGCATATCTTGGATAGTTTGATTAAGGAACCCACAACCCTAAACTCATTGAGTCTTATAACTGATGAAAAGTTTAGGTACATGACCTTTCATTCTATGTAGGAGGTGAGAAGCTAGGGGCAAGGCTAAACAACAAACAACAACAAGAGGACCATGGACCTACTTTTGTCATCTAAAGAAAAAATAGGAGATGTCAGGGGCATCAAGAAATAAATGGAGAAACTTAATAAGGACCTTAAGGACCTATAAGATCATGGAAAGGAGCTCTTTTTGAATCCTATTATTGACCTCTAATTCATCAATGAGCAACACTTAGGATGAATATTCTTCAGCAAAAATAGGGAATTACATCGACATAGGGACCTCAAGTTAGTTATAAATATGATTTTATATAAATTTATAATATTTTAAAAATATAATATTATTTTTTTTAAAGTCATGAACAACTTGTAATCACATTGCCTATAGGTCAGTCCACTTGGAAAAGTTTAGTGTATTCTAGAACTTTTGTAGAAAGGATAGTTGTCCTTACACTTGTACAATTACAATTGGATATGACTGATTAACATACTTCCTTACATTCTATAAAAGGAGTATTATCATTTTTAAAGGGGGAGTTTTTGATCCAAAAACTTGTGTAAATTTTGAGAAATTAATGCAAGTGAGGAATTATATAAATATTATTGATATTTATTTGTGTTATTTGTTATTACAATTTAGTTTCACTTGTTTGTTATCATTTCTAGATTTGAATGGTTCTTGTGAAATCTTAGTGTGCATATTTTAATTGTAGATTTGTTAACTTGTGCCAATGCTAGGTTGACTAAAATTTCTCAAGTTCATTTTGTTTCCTTTATTCTTCTTGCATTTGGGCTAATTTTGTTTGTTTTTAGGGTAAATATTAAAAGTGAACTTAGTTCTTATTTGTAGTTTTCTCATTCTTTTTAACTAGATGTCATGGAAACAGGGCAATAATATATTTCAACTCCAAGGAACCAAATGGCATGGTAATAGGCCAATTATATATTTTTCCACTCTAAGGAACCAAATGTCATGGATATAGGCTAATAATATATTTCTATAATTATAAAACACCACTGTGTTATGCATAAGACCATGATTTATGGAAGCAAAGAAACTTATTTCTTCTTTTCAACCACTGTATCATATGTATATGAAGAATAAGTATCATGAGATATTGAGATCCAATATTGCTTCTTGCCACTACTTTTTAATTATATTAGATATATTTCATTATACTAGTATTACTACCTCCCTAAGGCTTGCATCCATTCTTTCCACCAACTTATGGAAAAAAAAAAAAAAATCTTTGAAATGAACATGTTATTTCAAGTTATCATAATTTTGCTCTCTTATTATGATGATAGTTCATGGATTTTGAGATTAAATGTTGATATAAAAATTATTACATGGTTTTATTTATAAATACTTAACATCTTACATCATAGACTATGGAAATACTATCTCTTTAAATTTGTTACAAACTAGCATACAAGAATTCTTACACATTAAGCAAGATCCTAGTAAGTCAGCTTCCTACTTAATTGAAAGGTGGATGAAAGTAATTTATTCCTCTAATAATGCCCCACACATGGACCAAAGAGACTTGTATGATATTTTGTTACACTCTCTTAACAAATAAACTAGAGAAATCATCTAGAAGTTTCCATACATATCTTATGAATAAGCTCTAGAGAGTGTGCTTAGAATAGACCAAGTGGCCATATATAGTGATCATAAGACCTATGGATAAAATCATATAATTTTTACCCCTAACCAAAATAGTGGGGGTTATAAGAAAACTAATAAAAATAACCCCAACTAATGTCCAAATATTTTGAGCTATAACTAGAATTCTACCATAGATTGTGCAATGGACCAACCCAAGAAGAACTTTTTTGTAAACAATAATCAAATTCAAATTATAAACAATACCAAAAATAATGATAATGGGTATGTGATAAATATAAGTAATTCACCTATAGTACACATAGTATATTTTAATTTTCCAGCACTTCATGTAAATTAATATAAGAATCGATACCAAAATTAATATCAATATCTTGACTAAAACCAAAATTATCAAATTTAAAACCAACATTTATATCCAAAAAACAATCGGCAAAGGTTTGATCAACATAATTAGAAGAGTAAGAGATTATGATCCTAATGCATATTATATTTTTCATAATATCATGACACTCCCACATGTAGGGAGTATTATAAATTCATCCATCAACTCCCTAAGCACTAATGAAAAACATTTAGAGACATGATTTTGGGAAGAGAAAATTTAAATCCTCAACCTTACTTGATAGGTCCTATGGCACCTCAGTATGCCAGATTATGCATATACAATAACCTATTACCTAACCACCAATAACATAATAATCAAAATGTGCCACACTACAACCCTATAAACTAGCCCTTTTCAGTCAAGACTCATGATGTCAAAGCCTTGATCTATACACACAACCAAACCCCAATGTGGTCCCTTACCTAGGATCTTATGGAAAGATAAGGATGATAGGTTTCATAAAGTTAGAAACAAATTAGGACACAAAAATCAATACTCATACAATGGAATATCAACCACATGTTCCTTATCTCACCAATGTCTAAAAGAATGATGTTCAAGTAAACCCTAAACCCATGGGGAACTATGACCATGTCTTTGATCTCATAAAGACTGTTTCCCATATTTCCTTCATGAAACTACTTACGAAATATCCTAAAAATTATATGACATGACCTGATGACTTAGGTATTGGTCAATTAGATAATGGTTTTATAATATTTTTTTTGAAATTATTGCTTGTACAGATTGGAGGTTTCATTACTATAGAAACATTTTTGAAACTAACTCCCAAGAATCAAGTTTTCATGCATTTTTCATGATTTCATTTGTATTTTTGATAATTTTATAATGATTTAAACTTTATAATTTCCCTATAGACATTTATAATTGATCATGTCAATCTCCACCACCTCCAAGTTAACTCAGACAAGCTCTTAGTTTGGTGTCAGTTAACTCTAAATCATAACTTATTCATCTTCCTTACAAGTATTTCACTTTAATTTGAATTTTGAATCCAAAAATTACATTAGATATTGAATCTTAAAATATTTTATAGATCCACAATTAACCTTCTATTATTTTTAAGAACTTAGCCTCAATTTGTCACTGTGAGGACCCTCTTCCATCTATCACTCAAGACCTTACTCTTATACCTCAACCTAACCAACTAACTATTCCATCCCTTCCCATTCAAATCCCTCATTTTCATCATCCTAACCAACTAAATCATTATACCACTCATCACATTATCTTTATAGTGGTTGTCTTGTCTAGGCCTCAAGAAGTCATATACACAAATTATAAGTATATTCATTATACTAGTAATATTAAACATAACTTTTTCATTATACTAATATTAAAGCTACTCAGATACTAAATATATTTCATTATCTTGACCATTTCATTATTTTCTTATAGTTAATAAAAAATATATGTTTTTCCATCACATTCCTCATTTGGGTCCCTATTGAATACAATTAAGATCTAAATAATCCTAATCTCTGTCATTTCATTGTCTTGGCCATTTCATCACAAAAATCTAGGTCTATCCAAATATCAATGATTTTATAACTTAAAGTAGTAAATAATGAATAAAATGGTCATGTCAAGCCAAACAAATCACACATTTTGGATACAATAAAATAATGCATTACATAGATTAAATACCTGATAAGAAGCACCTGTATAAATGATAGTGAAAAATGGGGTCAATGCTTCCACCACTAATGCCACAGTTAACCTAATAGTCAATAAAATAATGTTTTTTGGCCTTTAAAAGGAAGAGAGAAAAATTGGCGGAAAATAATGGAAAGAGAAAAAGATAAACTTAACCCTAATTTTGAACCATGCAGGAATTTTTAATTTTATAATAATTTAAAAGTTTATATAAAAATTTGTAACATATTTTAAAATTATTTTAAAAAATTATATATTTAAACATATTAAACATTTAAACAATGTACATTTTTTAATAAAAGTATTTAAAGATTTAAAAATAAATAATAAAATCAAATATTTTTTGAATATAAAAATATTTACAATTTTTTATTATTTATTATAATTATTCTAATTAAAAAAAATTATTTATATTTGTTCATTGAATTAGATGATTAAATTATCTACTAGGGATTTGCCTCCCTAATTTTTAACCCCCATAAAATACCTTTGAGATAATTTAATTCACCAATTCAAATACCTATCAGAGTGAGTCACCTTTCTTGAATTAAAAAACTAATATTTGGAGATCAATTCGACCCCAAAATGGTAATTAAAATAAGTGACATAAAATTGTACCTAATAAATCAAATACCTATACTTGGGGAAAGATTTTATGTGGTTATCTAAATTATGGTTATGTGAGGGCATAAGCAGTCTACACCATACCAATCTATAAACATTAACTTTTAATTCATGACAAGTTATGTGATATTTCAAAGTAGAATCAAGCTTAAAAATTTGGCCAATAACACAAGTACTTCAACTTTGAATCCTAATATTAGGGTTAAAAATATGGGTCTAAATCACATCCATGTAAAATCAATTAAATTTAACTTAAAAAGTGTAATCCATGTAACTTTACTCCTCTTGAAAAAAAAAAATTAATACAAGTATCATAACATTTATCAAGATCAAAATCTTTGGCCAATGTGGATAATGGAAAATCTTCCTGCGTATCTAATCCTTTTTGTGGGGTCTATGTCTCCCCATTGGATTCCCCTTCCGCTTTTCATGTGTTGGGGCAGGATCTTGAAAAGGAGAAATATAATGTTGATTCTAACAAGGAAAAGTCCTCAAAAGGGCTGAAGGTAGGGTTCTCAGAATGAAGGACTTGGTCATCTCTATTTGGCAAGAAACCTACTGAAAAATCTCTTTTCCTGCCGGTGACTGCTAAGTCTTGCTAGGAGAAAGGTGAGTTTCAAGTTTTTATTCCAAATCCTTTAGTCAATTTTTCTGTGTCCTCCATGGATTTCACCCTAGTGGGCAAATTTTTAGGAGCAATACCAGATCTAGAATCTCTTAGAAAAATGGTTAAAAGGAAATGGGTTATTCGAGGAGAGGTAGATATTACACCAATGTCGAATGATTTCTTCTCATTTATCTTCAACTGTAAGGAAGACATGAATACTGTTCTTTGTGGAGGACCGTGGTCTTTTGGTAAATGCTCTCTCACTATTAAAAAATGGGAGCCTAACATGGATCTCTCAGATTCTTTTTTCTTAACCACTCCCATTTGGGCTAGACTTCCTGGTCTTCCTTTAGAATTTTGGCATGAGGACATTTTTAAAGGTATTTCCAGTTCTTTTGGTGAACTTGTGGCATTGGATAATGCTACGGCTTCTAGAACCAAACTTCAAAGTGCAAGATTTTATGTTAAAGTGGTAGATCTAAATCATCTCCCAGAAAAGGTGGAACTAATATCCAAGCTTGGTAAAAAAACTCAAGAAATGTTTTTTGAAGATTTGCCCAACTCTTGCTATGCTTGTAAGAAACAGGGGCATCTAGTTAAAAATTGTCCCTCCAAAAGTAAAAATCATCCTAGTAGTGTTTTAGATGGGAAAAATACCAAGGTCAAGCAAAAGAATGTATGGAAACCCAAAGAAGATCATCACCAAGAACAAAAGAATAATGAAGATTCTAAAGCTCCACATGCTGAAGCAGATAAAGAGCCTTCTTTTGAAGATTCTAATGTTCCACATGCTGAGGTGGATAAAGATCCTTCTTTTGAGAAAGTAAAGAAGGACATGGCTTGCAATCACATACCATAATACCTGAACAAAGAATAGATGATCTGACAGATCTATCAAAACAAATCATTATCTATCTTAGGATAGAAGATTGATGGAGAGATGTAGATGACAAAATTGTGCTAGAGGAAGGTGAATTCTTGGCTGAAGCTAGAAATAAATTAGAGGTGGGAGATCTTCTTTTTTCTCAATCTAGGGAGATCTAGGTGTTATCTCAGGCTAATAATGACTTTCCTTTGGATGAGCCTCCTCCCCAGAAGTTGTGAAAGATAATGGAGAAAACTCAAAGCATAAACTAAACCAAAGAAAAAGGGCTGAAAAAAAGATCAATACTAAGGGGGTAGAAACTAGAAGTAGCAAAATAGATCAGCAAACTAAGGTAAAACCTCTTGCTTCTACTCCAAATAAATCTAGAAAAAGATCTGAACAACATTCTAAGGTGAAACTAGATGTTGGTTCCCCAGATAAACCTGGAAGAAGATCAACTAAGAAAACTAGAGAGTTAGAAAGTATGCAAAATATTATTAATGGTAGGCAGGCAACTATTTTGGATTTTACCCCTAAAAAATAGATATAAAAATCATTACTTGGAATATTAGGGGGCTGAATAGTATTCATAAACTGGATATTGTTAGAAATTTTGTTAGAGAACAAAAGCCTAATTTTCTCTTGCTACAAGAAACTAAGATGAATAAAGATAAAGTGGAGTAGATTAAAGCTTTTAAAAATTATTCTATAAATGCCAATAGTTCAGAAGGTGCATCAGGGGGAACTCTGATGTTATGGAAGAAGAATCTTGGTAAAAGAGCAAATGAAGAAAAAATATCCAAGTAAGAGGACAAGGCAGAGTTTGAGGAAGAAAGCCTTGAAAGCTGCTGCTACTTCAGCTATTAACTCCATCCAGGTTACTACTACGATTAGGAAGGAGGCTGTCAAGATGATCATGGAACTGCAATAGAAGCGTAGGGTCTTCTTTATTGGTTTTGTTCTTATTCAAGTCCTTATTGTTGGTTGTTGTAACTGGTTCTTATTTTTGGTCCTATTTTTTGGTTTTTGGTCTAAAACTTTATTTGAGGTTCCAGGTCCTTTTAAAACTTGGGTACTTTTATTGGACTATGTTTGTGATTTTAGGTCCCTATAAAACTTGATTTTGATGCTGCTCTTCAGTAGGTTTCAGGACTGCTTTTCCTGGTGGTTGTTAATGCTTTATCTTTTTTGATTCTATTAAAGGGTTTTGGGGTCCCTTCAAAACCTGCCTTTACCATAATCTAAAACATTTATCAAGATTATATAAATTATATTACTGATGAAACACAAGATTTAATTATATCTCTTAGAAATATTTTCAAGGTCATTTTGACCTTTAACTGATACATCCCAATATTTATGCATCTAAATTCACTCATTCCATTTAATGTCACTAATATTATTATTAGTCGACATTAATTTTGCTTATCTACTTTATCTTATTTCATCCTATTAATTTATCACCCCTTTCTAATTATTTATCCAATGTTCCCCTTCATTATTTTCCATCTACTAACCTTATCCATCCCCACCAATCAATTAATTGATATCCTAAATCTATATTATCTTATCCTAAACCCCACTTATCTATTATTTGGTAATTTTTAATTCATTTATGGCCCACCTACACTAGCCTATTCCTAGGCTCTCCTACACCCCTAGTCCCTAATCACCCATGTAATCCCTATCTAAGCCCCTACCTAATCCTAATTAGTCCCTAAGAGGATTCTAGAATTCTCTAATTCTAGAATCCTCTCTATTTTCACCCCTCCTCTCTAGAAGCCTCTAAATCTAGAGAATTCTAGAATCCTCTCTATTTTCACCCCTCCTCTCTAGAAGCCTCTAAATCTAGAGGCTTCCAAGAATAATCCCCAACACTTAATCTCCCCAAGCTAACTTTGAATCTCAACCATTGATCCTTCCTCTTTTTATTTAAACAACTCCATTCTTCCATTGGAGCTAACTACAAATCATCTAAAAAATCCATGTCTAAATATTAAAGTAATCAAGTAGGCTAGTCTCCATGTTAATCTAATTCATCATCAATAGTCCATGATCATGCCAACATAATATCAAAAGTATGTCTAAGATAATCAATCCAATCCTCTTATTTTCATATTTCATTTAATCATGATTTACAGCGTTTAGCTTTAGGATTATAATGTTGATTTGAATTATCAATTCATCTATTACAATTAGTTATAATGGCTATAGAGATTACTTAGGTAGTTTGATGTTTGAATAGATTTATATTACTATAAAGTGGTACATCTCATGATGATCAATGCCATTTTCAGCTACCTTAGAACACTTACTATATATAGACTTTTTATTTATAGATTATATATAAATGTATATTTGTATGATTTAGGGAACTTCATTTCAATAAAATAGTAACATACTCATTTGGGAAGATTTTAAACTAGGGCATTTTGATGACTAATTGGTACATCCCAAGATGATCAATTCCGTTTTCAACTACTGACTTGTTTGGAGAGAATTTCTAAGGCATTTTGATGATTGATTGGTCCATTATAGGATGACCAAGATCATTTCCAGCTATCACAAGAACACTTTATATTTATATAGTATATCTATAAATATATTTCCATATATTATTATATACTAGACTTGAATCTTTTTATAGATATATTTAGATCTTAAAATTTTTATTTGAGACAAAATCTTGTAAATCAAGGTTAAGGAACGAAGGTGGAGATTTTCAAAATCTTCATTACAAATGATTAGATCATTGGAGGAAAAAAATTCTCTAATTGATAATAACACCTAAAAGGCATACAAATTATGTTCTTGATTCAAAATATGTCTTACGTAACCCTCTTGTGTTAGAGGTATCATTTCATCCCTTATTACCTCACTATGTGGAACTAAAAATTTTGACTTATGAGAAACAATTGGGTGACCTTAAGCATGATCGATAAATGAAAATCCTTACATTAAACAAGATAGTAAAGTTTGGGGCCACTAAATTAGCCTCATATAATACATTAAAATTTAAGATCAAGCCATCTTACAATTTTAATGTGAATGATCCAAAATGTCATGCCAATCTAACAATGAAAATGATGGTGCCACAATGAGCTATATTACAAAATGCATATCACAAAAAAAATACTAGATTCACAAAGCCTTTGGTGCTTCTTATTATAAATTTGACTAAGTGTTAACTCATATCAGACTCTCCCTACACCTGTAAGCAACCCCTAAAGCATATTTGGTCAATCCTCTATTGATATGAGTCCCAACAAATTGCACTTGATAGGTCTCTTACCATGGGTTTTGGATCATATCTAAGGGATCATTAGAATTATAAAAATGTTCAATAATCCCCTAAAAGACATACAATAAAATTATAGAAGTTTAAATATAGAAATAGAAGTAAAATTATCATCATGTAACTTTGAAAATGATAGTAATGATTTAGAAATAATAAGATCTTACATAATAAATAGAGTTTCATCCACATTTTTTAAAGATGTAACATAAACAAATTGTCTTTAAATAGAAATTTGACTCCTTAATTTTTATCCCCTCCTAGAATACCTTTAATATAATTTAATTCACCAATTCAAATATCTGTGAGGGTGAGTCACCTTTATTGAATTTACAAACTAATATTTGGAGATGAATTTGATCCCAAAATGGTAATTAAAATAAGTGACACAAAATTTTACCTAGTAACTCAAAGACCTCTTGGGAAAGGATTGTGTGTGTTTATCTAAATTAATATAGCCATGTGAGGGAATAAGTATTCTACCTCAGAACACTTACTATATATAGTATTTCTATGTATAAACTTTTCATTTATTAATTATATCTAAATATATATTTGTATAATTTAGGGAATTTCATTCCAATAAAATAGCAATAGACTCTTCACAACAAATATACTTGATGGGTCTCCTAACATAGGTTTTGGATCACATCTAGGGGATCCTCAAAATTATAAAATGTTCAATAAACCACTACAAGACCATATTACATTAAAAATTATAGAAGTTCAAATATGAAAATAAAAGTAAATTTATCATCATGAAACTTTGGAACCAATGGTAATGATTTAGAAATAATAGGCTCTTGCATAATAAGTGGAGTTTCATCCACATTTTTTAAAGATGTAACATTATTAATTATTAGGATAAATAAGTGGACCTAGTGGTATAATAGTAGCATTACATATTGGAATAGACGGTGTCCTTTGAACATATATGTCCACTTCAAATTTTTATCATATTTCTAAACTCATAATTCTTCTTGGTCACTTCTAATTTTTTTAACATCATTGTAAAAAAAACAATTTCTCTAATGCAATCACCAAGACAAAATCTGATCACCCATAAATTAGCTCCTTATCTAGTGAATACATATGTCCCTTGATCAAAACCAAGGTAGTTGTAATTTTGACATAGAGATTGTGCTAATGATTTAGAAATAATAGGCTCTTGCATAATAAGTGGAGTTTCATCCATATTTTTATAATATTTAACATAGGAAAATTATCTAATAGGGATTTGACTCCTTAATTTTTATTCCTCCCAAGAATACCTTTGAGATAATTTAATTCACCAATTCAAATACCTGTAAGGGTGAGTCACCTTTCTTGAACTTACAAACTAATATTTGAAGATGAATTCGACCTCAAAATGGTAATTAAAATAAGTGACACAAAATCATACCTAATAACTCAAAGACCTCTTGGGAAAAGATTTTGTATGTTTATCTAAATTATGGTTATGTGAGGGCATAAGCAGTCTACCTTATAACACTAACTATATATAGTATTTATATATATAGACTTTTCATTTATAGATTGTATCTAAATGTAGATTTTTATAATTTAAGAAATTTCATTCTAATAAAATACAAATAGACTCATCTCAACAAATTACACTTGATGGGTCTCCTACCATGGGTTTTGGATCATATCTAGGGGATCATTAGAATCATATAATGTTCAATAATCTTCTACAAGACCATAGTACAATGAAAATTATAAAATTTCAAATATGAAAATAGAATTCATTATCATCATGGAACTTTGGAACCGATGGTAATGATTTAGAAATAATATGCTCTTTCATAATAAATGGAGTTTCATCCACATTCTTTGAAGATGTAACATTATTAATTATTAGGAGAAACAAGTGGACATAGTGGTATAAAGTAGGCATACACATTATAATAGATGGTGTCTTTCGAACATATATGTCCACTTCAAATTTTTATCATATTTCTAAACCCAAAATTTTTCTTAGTCACTTCTAATTTTTTAGTTTCCATTGTAACAAAATCAATTTATTCATTGCAAACACCAAGACAAAACTTGATCACCCACAACTGAGCTCCTTATATAGTGAATACAGATGCCCCCTAATCAAAACCAAGGGAGTTATAATTTTGATGTAGAGATTGTGCTAATGATTTAGAAATAATAGGCTCTTGCATAATAAGTGGAGTTTCATCCATATTTTTTGAATATGTAACATAATAAAATTGTCTAATAAGGATTTGACTCTTTACTTTTTAGCCACCCCCTAAGAAATACCTTTGAGATAATTTAATTTTCCAATTCAAATACCTATGAGGGTTATTCACCTTTCTTTAAATTACAAACTAATATTTAGAGATGAATTCAACCCCAAAATGGTAATTAAAATAAGTGATACAAAATCATACCTAGTAACTCAAAGACCTCTTAGGAAAGGATTTTTTGTGCTTAGCTAAATTTTGATTATGTGAGGGCATAAGCAGTCTACCTCAGAACACTATATATGTGTGTGTGTGTGTGTGTGTGTGTGTGTGTGTGTGTGTGTGTGTGTGTGTGTGTGTGTGTGTGTGTGTAATTTATATAATTTAGGAAATTTCATTTCAATAAAATAACAACAAACTCATCATAATATATTAAACTTGATGTGTCTCCTACCATGGGTTTTGGATCACATCTAGGGTATCATCATAATTACCAAATTTTCAATAATCCACTATAAGACCATAGTACAATGAAAATTATGGAAATAGCAGTAAAATTATCATCATGGAACTTTGGAATCGATGGTAATGATTTAGAAATAATAGGCTCTTGCATAATAAGTGAAGTTTCATCCACATTTTTTGAAGATGTAACATTATTAATTATTAGGATAAATAAGTGGACCTAGTGGTATAATAGTAGGCATACACATTGGAATAGATAGTGTCTTTCAAACATATATGTCCACTTCAAAATTTTATCATATTTCTAAACCCAAAATTCTTCTTGGTTGCTTCTAGTTTTTTAGCATAATTGTAAAAAAAGAAATTTTTTATTTGTAATCACCAA
This sequence comes from Torreya grandis, assembly GCA_037957365.1. Lineage (NCBI taxonomy): Eukaryota > Viridiplantae > Streptophyta > Pinopsida > Cupressales > Taxaceae > Torreya > Torreya grandis. Next base: position 877,833 of record JARHVA010006288.1, read on the forward strand.
GACAAAACCTAATCACCCACAACTAAGCTCCTTATCCAATGAATATAGATGTCCCCTAATCAAAACCAAGGGAGTTGCAATTTTGGCATAGAGATTGTGCTAATGATTTAGAAATAATAGGCTCTTGCATAATAAGCAGAGTTTCATCCATATTTTTTGAAGATATAACATAAAAAAACTATCTAATAGGAATTTGACTCCTTAATTTTTATCCCCTCCCTCCAAGGAATACTCTTTATATAATTTAATTCATCAATTCAAATACTTGTGAGGATGTGTCACCTTTCTTGAACTTACAAACTAATATTTGGAGACACATTCAATCCCAAAATGGTAATTAAAATAAATGATAGAAAATCATACCTAGTAACTCAAAGACCTCTTGGGAAATGATTTCTTTTGCTTATCTAAATTAATATAGTTATGTGAGGGCATAAGCAATCTACCTTAGAACACTTACTATATATAGTATTTCTATATATAAACTTTTCATTTATAGATTGTATCTAAATATAGATTTGTATAATTTAAGGAATTTCATTCCAATAAAATATTAACAAACTCTTCGCAACAAATTATACTTGATGGTTCTCCTACCATGGGTTTTGGATCATATCCAGGGGATCATCAGAATTAGAAAATGTTCAATAAACCACTACAAGACCATAGTATAATAAAAAGTATAGAAGTTCAAATATGGAAATAGAAGTAAATTTATCATCATGAAACTTTGAAACTAATGGTAATGATTTATAAATAATAGGATCTTACATAATAAGTGGAGTTTTAGCTACATTTTTTTTTAAATGTAACATTATTAATTATTAGGAGAAATAAGTGGACCTAGTGGTATAATAGTAGGCATACATATTGGAATAGATGGTGTCCTTCAAACATATATGTCCACTTCAAATTTTTATCATAATTTTCTAAACACATAATTCTTCTTGGTCACTTCTAATTTTTTTAGCATCATTGTAACAAAAATAATTTCTCCATTGTAATCACAAGGACAAAATCTGATCACCCACAAATTAGCTCCTTATCTAGTGAATACAGATTCCCCTTGATCAAAACCAAGGGAGTTATAATTTTGACTAGAGATTGTGCTAATGATTTAGAAATAATAGGCTCTTTCATAATAGGTGGAGTTTCATCCATATTTTTTGAAGTTACATAAGCAAATTATCTAATAGGGACTTGACTCCTTGATTTTTAGGCCACCCACCCCCCTAGGAATACCTTTGAGATAATTTAATTCACCAATTTAAATACCTCTGAGGGTGAGTCACCTTTCTTGAACTTAAAAACTAATATTTGGAGATGAATTCAACCCCAAAATGGTGATTAAAATAAGTGACACAAAATCATACCTAGTAAATCAAAGACTTCTCGGGAAAGGATTTTATGTGCTTATCTAAATTATGGTTATGTGAAGGCATAAGCAATCTACCTTAGAACACTTACTATATATATTATTTATATATATAAACTTTCCATTTATATATTGTATCTAAATGTAGATTTGTATAATCTAGGGAATTTCATTCTAATAAAATAGCAATAGACTCATCATAACAAATTACACTTGATGGGTCTCCTATCATGGGTTTTGGATCACATCTAGGGGATCATCAGAATTAGAAAATATTCAATAATATTTTATAAGACATAGTACAATGAAAATTATAGAAGTTAAAATATGGAAATAGAAGTAAACTTATCATCATGGAACTTTGAAACTGATGGTAATGATTTAGAAATAATTATTAAGCTCTTGCATAATAAGTGGAGTTTCATCTACATTTTTTGAAGATGTAACATTATTAATTATTAGGAGAAACAAGTGGTGGTGGTATAATAGTAGGCGTACACATTGGAATAGATGGTGTCTTTAGAACATATATGTCCACTTCAAATTTTTATCATGTTTCTAAACCCAAAAATTTTCTTTGTCACTTCTAATTTTTTTACCACCATTATAAAAAAAACAATTTATCTATTACAATCACCATGATAAAACCTGATCACCCATAATTGTGCTCCTTATCAAGTGAATATAGATTCCCCCTGATCAAAACCAAGGGAGTTACAATTTTGACATAGTGATTATGCTAAGAGGCTATCTCTTTACACAAAGAATGCAAGCTATCATAGACTAAATCATTACATGGTGATTCAAATTTTGATAGGCTTGCACCCATAATTATTTTAGATGAACTTATTTTGACATTGTCATGGGTTTGGAGCAACTAGTAGGTTTAATTGTAAATTTACACTCTTTCACTTTACTTAACCCCTCTTACCCTGCCACACACATACATAAATTATAGTAGTTAAAAAATATAATTGACATATAATATATACCATAATATTTTTATAGATTAAACTAATTAATTATATATAAATTATATATTTTGTAAAATATATTTTAACATTAATCAATATTATTATATCATATAATACATATGTTGATATAGGTTATAAATCAATATTATATAGCATAAATTTTAGTATAATATATTTAAATGCATCTATATATTGTTAATAGTATAGAAATAATATTATATTTTTAATAAAATTAAGAATTTTTATGCCTTTAATGTAGTGTATAATGTCATGTAACATGAAAATGGGTTGAGTTTATATTTTATTTAGAATTATGAGGTGAAAAATGCAATCATCAGTATGAATTTAAAACTATGTGGTGCTTCACCATGTACAAAACAAATGAGGTATATTACTTCGAAGAGCAGATCTATCAAACATTAATAATGTTTGGTAGGCAATGGGCATTAGATTAAAAGTTTTAATCACATATGAGGAAGGTTAATTCATGTATCATGAAGAATAAAATTTGGTGTTATAAATGACACTTGGAATAGGACATAGGGTAGTAAAATAGATGAGCAATTGATTAATTTCAAGTAATACAAATGATTAATTTTCTAGGTGCCTTAGTTGATGAATCACAAACATTAAATTTGATGTTGTAGATGACACTTGGCAGAAAAGTAGATGGATAATAAAATAATTTCAAGTAAATATGAATGATTAATTTTTTAACCCTTTGAACTTGGTTATAAAAAGTTTATGAATTGTTAAATTACATACAAATTATACAAAGGAATCAAGTTTGTTCTACTTTACAAAATGACCATCAAATTTTAGTTAACGATCAAGTTTTTTGAGCTATAATTTAAATTAGTGATACACAATTATTATATTATATAGATTCAAATTAAGCTAAATCACCAATGAATATCTATCCTAGTGAGTTTATTTCTCCACTCAAATCCTTTGGTTTATTTCTATAATTTATTAAGACCAGAATGATTGCTTACAAACTTCAATTTAAAATTCTGACTATGAGATGTGTTTCTTGGTGCTTTTAACTGCATGTCATTTAGTCCTAACTAATTAAAAAATTATAGGTGTAGAGATAGTTTCCATTTTCACAAATGTTCTAGAAATACCCTCGACTTTCCCAGTGGACTGATCTATAGGCAGTGTGTTTTACAAATAACACATGCCTTTACAAATAGAATATTCCACTTTTAAAATAGATAATGATGCAAAAGCATCAACTCATCTAAGAAAATTTTGTATATAAGGGTTAATTTTGATCAAATAAGTCCTCTTTTGAAGGATAATAAGTAGAAAAATTGTAAGGTTAGGACCTATTTAATGAACTTAAAAGGTATATACTATGTTGTAAAAGTTTATTTACCTATGAAAAGGTGAAAATCACCTCATGAGTTATCTAGAATGCTACTTTGAAGACAAACTAGGTATATTCTAATCTATGAAGGAGACTTTTTCTTCTTTATTACCAATAATCTTATATTATTGCATTGGTTAAGGGAAGATAGGTTCAGGAAGAGACTAATAAAAGAATCTACGTGTATATAGAAAGGATAGAGTCTGTCAAGGAGGTATATAATTAGGTAGAGGAGTTTAAAAGAAGTGAATAAAGGTCTCTAGGCCTATATATGTATGCCATTAGATTACATGTTAATTTTTAAAACCTATCAATAAAGGGAAGGATATTGTGCATTCAAAGACTTTGTAGATCTCATGAAGTATGACTAAGTCTAGTATAATGAGGAAGAATGTGATTTGTTTCACATGAAAGATAAGAGACTAAAATGAAGATAATATAAAACTATTTATTATGCATTTGATGAAATATTTTTACCATTACTAGCTTCTCATGATGAATAAAAATAATGAAATCATTTACAGTCATGTATAGATGTATGATCTCACATATGGGTCTACGGTAATAGACTGAAGGAACATTTATCTAATTATGTTTGATCTTGACATAATTTCATTAATTGTGTTATTATTTAAGTTCAAACCTATGGATATTGTGGTTGTATGTTAACACAAAACTTCATTATAATCTTAGACATTATGGTAATTATATTCCTAGGAGGCACATTATATGGACAACAGAGAAATCTAAATCAAAATTGAATTTTTTGAATAGATCCTGGAGCATAGAAAATTACTCATTTTTTCTATACAAGAAGTTCATACCTAAATTGGGCTTATACAAACTAGCACAACATTCTATATATTTGAAGATAGAGCCCACGTAGGTATTTGTTTTAATATGAATCAATATATTTGTTTTTAAGTACTCACAACCAATACTAATATGTATGAACCTCTATCTAATATTTAAGAACAAAATTTCTTATAACTTGAGTGATCTCAAACTTTGTATGAGTGTCTAAAAAAATAGTGTTGAATGTGATTTCATGGTATAGATTGTCTGAGAGAAATAAAGAATTTATGTTCTTAGTCTCTATTTCTTATTGTCACAATTCTATGTTGAAACCTAGTTGATGAAATAAGATCTGAGTTATTAGATTTGTGTATGTTGATAATGATGATCGATATTAAAGGAAATTCAAATAAAGTAAGATAGGGATAAAGGTAAGGATAAGTTGTATATTCAAGGTGTGTTTGCCTCGAAGACCTATCAAGACTATGTATATGACTTAAATGTCTATCTTCAAAGTAAGGAATCAACATATTATAGAACTGTGGTTAAAAAAATTTATGGATAGGTTTCTCTAGAAGAGAATGAAAAAGATGTGATAATATTATCATTATGTTTAAATGTATGCATAAATCTCTCAAACAAAGAAAGGAATCCATAGATAAACAATTGTAGGAGGACCAAGAGATCCTAAAGGGAAGATTTGAATGATGAAGTAAATTCTAAGTGGAATTTTTTTTGCATGAATGATTAAGGAAATATATCAAAAAGGGTAAAGTGAGTTGAAATTCAATATTATGTCATGAAGCTCATTTGTCTTATTAAGACCAATATTTGTCAAAGCTCATTAATTGGATAAAGTATGAATATTAAATCATTGGTATTTTAGAAATAGATATGAGACTATGTGAAAACAATATTGATCCAATAGTTTTAGTGAATAAAAATCATGTAAAAATAAGTGGAATGGGTAGATTTATGGCTTAATGACAAATTTTGAAATAATCATTGATGTTTTTTTTTCTTATAGTGTGGATGAAAACCTTTGATTGAAAATTATGGATTACCATTAGATAAGGTTTAGCCACAAGAGGAATATTTTAACTTTGAGAACCCTCTGGTTGATGAAGTGCTCCATTATTGCTACATGGTCTTCATTGATTTTTGATGCTTCCTAATACATGCATTATTATATCTCCAATCTACTCAAGGATATAGGAGAGGTCCCCCATCATTGTTGTAAATCCTTTTAGACTACTTGCTAATAGACTTTAGTTTGACTTATCTTTACATAGGTGAAAATTCAGCTCCCTTTAGGTCAATCATAATGCTCACAGGGTTTGGTTATGGTCATCACCTTACTAGGGCATTCTTGTAGGTTCTTATAGTGCTCCAATGGTGGCTATGAGCTCAAACATCATGAGTTTAGATCCCTACCTTTACATCACCAAATCCACAAGGTCTCTAATTTGGTGCATTGCTCTTATGTGGATTTGATGTGTCATTTCCATGGCATCCCCATGGCATTATGTGCATCACTATTCAAAATATGACCATTGCCTTTAAATTTGGATCCAAGCAGTTGTCTTAAAATTAATTTTTTCATGCCCATCATTTGACATTGGAATGAACATCTTTGATGGGCACATGACCATAAATTTTAAACTCATCTTCAAAAATCTCTTATATGTTAAAACTATCATTACAACCATCATTTGACATCCACATGAATGTCTTTGACAGGTGCATGACTATCAATTTTAAACACATCATCTAGGATCTTCTCTATCTTAAAATTGACATCCTCATGACTATCATTCGATGTTCACATTAATTTCATTGATAGGTGCATGAGCATCAATTTTAAACATGTCTATAGGGTTTTTTATTAAGCTTGTCACTTGTCACTCCTATATTTGTCCTATTTCCTCTGTGTGTTATGTGGTGAATGCTCAATGATTTTGTGCTCTTTGTAATAGGATATTGTGCATCATTTTATCTCTATATTGGGATCCAATGATGGTGACACTTGTCACCCCCATGGAGCTCCATGTAACATTTGAAAATTTAACATTGCATGCATCATTTGATCAATTGTGCTAGGCTCATACAGACCATATATCTTAGGAACATGCTCAAGATTTAACTCTTTAGTCGAGGTTTAACTTTTCAATACTTATCATGATATATTATATCCATCTCACACAAGTAAAGGTGGACCATTGAATGAATATTTGAGGGATGTACCACCATTGATTGCTCAAAATTATTTTATTGAGAAGGTGACACTTATTATCCTCTCGCTTATCCTAGGCTCTATTGAAGTCTTGACTTAGCTCATGTCATTCGATCAATCTTGTTCAAGTGAATCTGGATCATTGATCCTACAAAAAATAATGAAATATAAGCTTAAGAGCATGTATAAAGGACTTAGGATAAAATATTTAAGCTAAATTCTAAACATATTAAAGGGGACCCCATGAATTAAAATGTACCAAGGCATAAAGACTTTAGACCAAGGTTAGAAACCTAAAACAAAAGGACTTTATGAATAACAAAGACATAGCATAAAGTCTTAGCCTAAGGATTTTATCATATTAATAAATATTATAAACCTTAGGATAAGACTTTAGGGTAAGCCTTATAACAAAGGGACCATGCGACTATTTAGACCAGGATAAGATTTTTAGCCTAAGTTTAGGTTATGTTGAATAACATGACCAAGACTTAGGATAAAAATTAAACTAAGTCCATAGTTAAAGATTAAGTGGGTCCATGTTTAAGCCATGTCTAATGTTTAACCTAGGTCTCATTTTGAATCAATTTTTCTGAGCAACGTATATTGCACAAATTTTTAAAGAATGTAGGACTAAAAAAAAACTTAGAGCAAGCATGGAAATGACAAGTGTCAAAATGAAAGGCCATGAATTAAAGCTCAAACATCTTCCTAGATATCAATGGTATGTGGTTGAGCATACACATTCTAATCAATAGTACATGGAGAAAAATACATAATCTATTAGATCAATATCAGACAGAGTACATTCATCTAGGTAAGGAAGATTCAATGGTACAATATGAAGGTGGATGTTTCAATAAATCCAAATTAAATGTAGAAGTGACAAGTGTCACAATCATGAGGAGTATCATAAGATAGCCAATGGAATTTGATCACTTGGATTGAGATCAATGGCATGCATTGATCCATGCAAGGAAATTTGATGGTCCAAGGTGAAGAGGATTTTTTCAAAGGGAAACCATCACTTTTAAATATTAATAAACCAGATGACATGGAGATGTCATGATGAAACCACATAAGCAAGACATGATAGATTTGAAGATTTTATGGACCCATGAAAGGTAAAGGTATAAATTCTTGATCCAAACAAAATATAAGGCACAAAACTCATAATTTGGACTCGATTCTGCCATTAAAGATTTGTATAAACATTCAAAAAATCCATATCAAGTACAAGAGCACTAATTTAACCCTTTGATAATTATAATCAAACCAAGAAGAGTTGGATTATTTTCTATGCAAGGATAATTTAATTTGGGAGAAGAATTAAAGTCCACTAGTGGGCAATTTGATGGAATTCATAGTCATGGTAGCTTGAAAAGGTGTTTTAAAGGAGGATGTGGAGCCTTACTTGACCTTATATTACATTATATAATATATATTTTAAATTAATATTATATATTTTAATATAATATATATAAATATCATTTTAATATATTAAATATATCACTTGCCTTCAATTTGACTTGACTACTCTCGAGCTACATTTGCATTCAAAAATAGGCGAGTCCCCAACAAATTTGAAATTCAAATTTACTTTAGAAAATAGGTTCAATATAATTTTCACATATTTTTTAGAGGAACAAAAAATTTTGAACATATCTAACCAGATATATTCATATTCTTACATATTCTTAGTTTTTTTAACATGCACTATAGAGCACTAATAGATCAGAATAGAGCAGGTTGTAGAGTGTCCTAAGCATTGACCATATTTGTTATTTCCATTTTTGTAGATCCTTATTTTTATTTATTTAATCTTACTCTTATTCAATATATTTTTTTACTCTATCTAAAATGTGTGATTTATTTGTGTTGACTTGCCCTTTTTATTCATTGTTTAGCACTTTATGTTATGAAATCACTAATATTCAGATAGTCTACTTGGATTATACCCCCACCTGTAATTAGGATTTGAACTATGAAATTCACCAAAATAATTGACTATAGCCCCACTTGCAATTAGGATTTAAAATTATGGAGTTGGGTAAATGAAATAGTTCAATTGAGTAGCCAACTTATTATTGATGAGTTTGTGTCTACTCCTAGAGTAAATAAATATAGTCAACTTATATTTCTTGAGGAAACTAACCACCTTAATATTCAGAGGAGTAATAATAACTAAAAGTGCATGATAGGAAATAGTAGGTTGAGAATATTTAGATTCATCCTTAGGTCCTTCTAGACTGTTGATGTGTGTCTGTGTTAAGGATGTAATGCAAATAATAGAATAACATTTCTTAGATTAGGGGGACAATAGGAATATGGTAGTGATACCTTAGGGATTCACTCAATTTTGATAGAGAGATTATGTGGTTACAACTTACCACCTTCTAGTCTACAAACAAACCTTATTGTAGGGACAATAGGAATATGGTAGTGACACAATCTACCTAAATTTGTTATGATGTGAATTACTTTTTATTTGCCAATATAAGCCTAAAATATTAAACAAATAAATGAATATACACAATGATCATTAATCTAAAGTGATTTATGTTTTAAAATTTCAAAAGGAGGGAATAAGGTAGGGCAAAAAAGAAAGTTCCCTTGCAACAACAAAGACCAATAGATCTCCTTTGATTTATGTTAGCAACCCAAATAACACCTAATTGAAATTAGACTACTCAGATCTAATTCATATCTATACTAACATTGGAATGATTTAAGGTTGTGGGATGCGTGTATCTAGACTAGACCTTTAGTTTTGAGGCTAACTCCTCTAAATATGTGAATTTAAGATAATTAATAAATCTATTAGATGTTGGGATGAAAGGAGTAAGGAAGAAACTAAAATGATTCTTCAAGCATAACAATATCCTATAAACTTTGAAAATATGCAAGACCTTATTGCTTCAATGTCTTAACTATCAACATATTTTCTGAGTCTTTTAAGCAGCTATAGGTGAATATTTCATGGAATTGAATATTCAACTAATTTTGGCTCCTTGAGATCTCCTCCAAAGTCCACAAATTAATTCATTCCTTTTATATTGTTATCTTCTTCACATATTCACCATTCTTTCATTATGAAAACAAAACTCTCCTATAAATACAATTGTGCATGATGTGATGTCCTTTGTATAGACTGTGATAGGTTATAAATATGCTTTAGGAGTTTTGAAAATACATAAAGTACCCATGAGTTGATCTATGTGTGATGATTTCTTAACAATCTCATTACCTTGCTTGAAAGTTTATACCATTGAAGTCTCCATTAAGCATAGATCACCCACTTGACTATAGAAATGCTCTTGAAGCTAGTCATAGATGTACACTTGTGTTTTTGTATCCCTATTTAAACCTCACATGTATCCATCTTGAGCTTTGTATTGAGGTTATTCATCTCAATAGTTCATGCATTTGATTGTCCAAACAGCCTCCACAAGCCTAGAAAAGGTCTTAAGATTGTCACACCCCTTACTATAGCATATTTCAACTTGAAATGAAGCCTATAAGTATCTCAAGGATACTTGATTTATTGATTAAAGGTTATTTTATTGGGCTTGTTGATGCACTTATCATGTTCCATGTATCACTAAGGAGTAAGGGGAAAGTAAGAAACTCAATTTTAAGTCCTAAAAAACTTGGGGCTTGACTTATTTATACAACTACTACTAGAAATAACATAAATACTAGAGATGTGATTACCACTTTGAAAGTTTTCTAGTAGACCCTACTATAGGGACAACATATGTTTATGCAGTGACATTTATTCTTGTGTTTCTTTATAAGATTGTTTCAATCTTTATTAATTATTGCCCAAAATGTAAATGAATAATGGAAATTTACAGCATGAACTAAGATAAAGTGATTCATGTGTGGATCCAAGAGTGATTAGGGTAGGTCGAAAAAGACATTTCACTCAATATGATCAAATATACCAATTCTGCTAACTTTTGAGGCAAAAACACATGAAACTATCATCTACCAATTCTAGCATAATACTCAAAACTAAATAAATGTAGTGGAGCTCTGCATGGCCTATTCCTAATGAGAGGAAAATTATCTTCCTCATCCTCTTGTGCTTCCTCATGGTCAGAATTGAACATGCTCTCATGATTTGGTGGGAGATGGGGCTTCATAATATCCTATTTTTTCTTCTCCTTATCAAGCCTCATTTCTAGCTCGATATTCTTCCTTGTAGCATTTTTGAAGACTATCTCATCATTCATTACATCCATATAAATCCATTCATGCACCTCTTATTAGTGTTTATATTTCATAGACACATCCTTTTTTTAATAAGTGTCTTGTAATGACATTATTGGGGTCCCATGCCCTAAAATCATCCTTAGGCAATACATATGAGTTTTTATGCCTTGTAACTACTACAATGTCTTGCCACTTTATGATTTTAGTTCTACCAGATTATAAGGAGTCTTATGGGGGACTATCTTCAAGATATTTATTTTGGAATTAAATTTCATTCATATTCAAATTTAATTTTGATTTGCCTTTGATTTGCCATTAATTTTAGCTTTAAAGCTAAATTTTGTTGCCTTTTAACACATGGCACCTTTGGATTATTCTCAAGGGATCTCAAAACATAGCTTAGTGTGACGTATTTTTTATACTGTGATACATGGAATATTTATATTCATGATTATATATTTTGTGGAGCCCTATAATTTTAGTTGGTTGTGGGAGTGCCATGCATCATTCTCATAGGTAATCAGAGTTGGCATCAGGGTTCTTGCCAAATAAAAAAGTACCATAGTTATATAAAATCCGTTAAAAGGACATTTGAAATCAACATATAATGCATTCCAAGTCCCTTAAAGGTATCTCATAGGAGATACCTTGAAATACATTTCCAATCATGTGCATGTTCAAGGTATCTCCTATGAGATATCTTGAAAGAAAATTCTAATAATGTGCATCAGGGTTCTTGCCAAATAAAAAGTTATCATGATTATATCAAATCAATTGTAAGGACCTTTAGAATAAATATTTAAGGTATTTAAATTACATTTGAGTTATATCCTAGGATATACCTTGAAATAAAATTCTAATCATGTGCATATTCAAGGTATCTCCTAGGAGATATCTTGAAAGAAAATTTCAATAGTGTGCATCAGGATTCTTGCCAAATAAAAAGTTATCATGGTTATATAAAATCCTTTACAATGACATTTGTAATAAAAATGGAAGGTATTATAAGGACCTTATAGGTATCTCCTATGAGATACCTTGAAATAAAATTCCAATCATGTGCATGTTTAAGGCATCTCCTAGGAGATATCTGAAAGAAAATTCCAATAGTGTGCATCAATGTTCTTGCCAAATAAAAAGTTGTCATAGTTATATAAAATACATTTCAAAGAAATTTGAAATCAACATGGAATTCCCTTCAAGGTATATCCTAGGATATAGCTTGAAATAAAATTTCAATCGTGTGCATGTTTAAGGTATATCCTAGGAGATATCTTGAAAGAAAATTCCAATAGTGTACATCAGGGTTCTTTCCAAATAAAAAGTTTTCATGGTTATATAAAATCCTTTGCAAGGAAATTTTAAATCAACATGTAAGGTATTATAATTCCCTTGTATTTATTTCCTAGGATATACCTTGAAATAAAATTCCAATCATGTGCATGTTCAAGGTATCTCTTAAGAGATATCCCGAAAGAAAATTCTAATAGTGTGCATCAATGTTCTTGCCAACTAAAAAGTTGTAATGGTTATATAGAATCCATTTAAAGGACCTTTGAAATCAAAATGGAAGGTATTTCAAGGCCCTTTGAGGTATATCAGAAGAGATACCTAGCAATTAAATTCTAATTGTGTGCATGTTCAAGGTATCTCCCAGGAGATATCTTGAAAGTAAATTCCAATAGTGTGCATCAGGGTTCTTACCAAATAAAAGTTATCATGGTTATATCAAATAATTTTCAAAGACCTTTGAAATAAAAATGTAAGGTATTCCAAGGCCCTTTTAGGTATCTCTTAGGAAATACCTTGAAATAAAATTCCAATCATGTGCATGTTCAACGTATCTCCTAAGAGATATCTCAAAAGAAAATTCCAATAGTGTACATCCAGGTTCTTACCAAATAAAAAGTTATTATGGTTATTGTTGGATAATTTTTGGCCCACATAAGAAGTTCTTGCATGGTTTGATGAATTAGTAAATTGAAGGCTTAGAAAGGGGGTCTAGGATTGCAAATTGGAAGAGACCATACATGTTCTCATGTGTTTTAAATATTTGGAGCATGGACCATATTGTAAAAACCCCATGGGATGTTAAGAGTGCTTGGAATAAGTTTGTAAATTCAAGGGATCCATTTTGTTTTTCATTGTGTTCATCTAGGTATTTTGGGTCTAGTGGTATAATTTTTGAGTAGGCACTTTATTGATGTCACCATTTCCACATGTGGATGAGTTAGGTAAAATTGATCATATGGGTTTGTTCACATTTATGACAATTTTATATGAACCAAGTTTTAGTTCCTCTACCAAAGTGTATCAAAATTATGGAGATATGAATTTGGCCTCTCATCCAAATTCCATTATTTTTCCATACTTAGCCATTTTCAAAGAAGTTAAACTAGAGCCAAGTGAGAATCTCGACAAGGCCATGTCTCACACACTTGGTATTTTTAGGGTAAAGTGGTTAGATGGGTTTGTTCATCTTGGTATTTAGTTACTATGCACTGAGTTCTAGATCCTCTACCAAAGTGAAAATAAATTTATACATGTTCAAAGTTAGCTCCTCAATTAGATTTCACTAAGTTTTCCATACGTATCCAAATGAGATTGATCATTGTCAGGATGTCGCACAAGAGTAGATATGGACTAGCCAACTTTAGTATTTAATATCTTCACCTAAAAAGATCTTAAGACCAACATATCAGATGGGTTTGTTCCTTTTAACCACAAGAACATCTCTTGAAAGTTAGGTCACTCCATGACTTTTACGTTTCAATATCTAAGCCTTCAAAAATGGATATGTGCAATCAGATGTTCACACTAACATTAAGTTTAAGCTTGATAAAAGCATATCCTTTTTAACTTAAATTTGATGGTTATGTGATTATTAATGATGATCATGGGAACATCATTTGATGGGAGTGAGGACATAATTTTTAAGATCATGAACTAGCCATTGGCTTTCAAATAGTTTGGTCTCAGTTTATCTAATAGTCTGTATGGCATCATACATTCATATCTAACAATGAGTAGAAGTCAAAGGATCAACAAATCTCAAGAATAAATATGTGCATGATAAGTGTCAATGATTCATTTAATTGGTAAAGTATCAATGTCTCATCGGCATTTATATCAATCAAAATCAATGGAGCGAGATGAGTCAATGTGTCAATGCTATTATTTAAATTTTGACAACCAATTATAATAAGGGTAAGCCCAAGATTCTCGATGAAGACTGAGGGGCTATTTTTGACAATGTAAAATAAGTTTTTGCAAGGTCTCCTTAACTCTATTTAAGCTCATTCAAATACCATGGATCAGTTGGTAGGATGTAATCAAGTATGAGAAACATAAGGGACCTCCATTAGAGCTAAATATTAATCTCTAGATTGATAACTTGTAACATGTAGGGTTCTTTCTCATGACTGGTTCACCATTTCTAATAAATGATCCATTTATAATGAACTCTTGGATCTTATAGAGATAAAGTGGGTCTATTTAGATCCATATGGAGTCTAAAAGAAGCTTTCATTTATGGGATTGTTTTAATATAAGGACTATGGGAAAATAAATAACCTTAGATGGGTTTTCCATCTATAGTAGACCATGATCATGGAGAAGATATGGGTGATTAATGAAAATGGTCTCATCTATCAATGTGTCCATATCATCAAAAAAGTAGGTAATCCATTAGTCAATTATGGCATGATTATTAGTTTCAATATTTGAGGATTTGATCCTCATGAATAGGTCAAGTGGACTTAGGGTCCCAAGATGGTGAGTTGGTACTTGGTGAGATAGTTAGGTGCATTTGATTATGCTCAAAAGGATTTGGTCATCATGTAAAAAAATACTTATATTTAGTGGGACACTTTTAGACAATAAGAGGAGCTTTGGGACAAGTGGAATAGTACGAGATCTGTTTGTTGATCAAGGCATGCAAACAAAAAGTAATTAAGTGCTACCACCTCACTTCTTGATCTTGAGGACTTTCCTCCACTCTTCAAGGAATTTTTCCGTCTCTCTTTCTCCCTTATACGATATGTAGAGTCTTTTGAGCCAAAAAATTGATCCTCTCTATATTTTATCTACTCCCTCTCTTGGGCATGACCAAACTATGCCAAGATGGAGCTTGTAACCTTTTGATATGATTACAAGATTGTGTTTTAGATTTCATTATTCTGGTATAGTGTGTACATGTCATATTTTCATATGTGGTATAATTTTCTCCCTTGTCAAATTATGATCTCACTTAGTTACTAGTTCATCTGGTTATGCAAGTCATGTTTAGTGTTCTACATCTCTTAATTGAAGCCCACATGTGGATATTATGACTGGCTAGTGGCTTACCTTATACCTCTCCTTCATTTCCCTCAACTTAGATCATTTGGTGAACCTCTTCATGAAACATTAATGTATGAAAAATATTTGAGATCCTAGATTTGGTCTTTTAGTTATTTCATTAGTGTTATAAGATTTAAATAGAGTGGATCAAACCATAAATTAAGTGCATCACCATTGTTAGCTTAGGTTTTCCTCTCAAGTTTCTCTCTCCCTCTTTCTCTCTCCCTTTTCCTTGGTCTTTAGTATGTTTTAGTAGTGTGTAAATGAGATAAATGATGCATCAAATGATTCAGAATCATTAAAATTCATAGAGGTCTAACCCCATTATAGGATACCCATAACCTTGGGTCAATCCCATGTTGAGCTAGATTTGGAAGTAGGACCTGAACACTCCTACCTCCAGCTAGGGTGCAATCTAAATGTACAATAGTTATATCAAATAATTTATAAGGGCATTTGAAATTAACATGAAAGATATTAGAAGGCCCTTAGAGGTATCTCCAAGGAGACACCTTGAAATAAAATTCCAATTGTGTGCATGTTCAAGGTATCTCTTAGGAGATATCTTGAAATAAAATTCTAATAGTTTGCATCAATGCTTTTTCCAAATAAAAAGTTGTCATGGTTATATCAAATATTTTTCAAGGAAATTTTAAATCAACATTGAAGGTATTTTAAAGACCTTCAAGGTATTTCCTAGGAGATATATTGAAATAAAATTCCAATCATGTGCATGTTCAAGGTATCTCCTAGGAGATATCTCGAAAGAAAATTCCTATAGTCTACATTAGGGTTCTTGCCAAATAAAAAGTTGTCATGGCTATATCAAATTCCTTGAAATCAAAATGGAAGGTGTTCCAAGTCCCTTTAAGGTATCTCCTAGGAGATACCCTGAAACAAATTTCCAATCATGTGCATGTTCAATGTATCTCCTAGGAGATATCTCGAAAGAAAATTCTAATAATGTGCATTAGTGTTCTTGCCAAATAAAAATTTATCATGGTTATATCAAATAAATTGATTTGAAATCAACATAAAAGGTATTCAAAGGCCATTCAAGGTATTTTTTAAGAGATACCTTGAAATAAAATTCCAATCATGTGCACGTGTAAGGTATCTCTTAGGAGATATCTCAAAATAAAATTCCAATAGTGTGCATCAGGGTTCTTTCAAAATAAAACATTATCATGGTTATATTAAATCCTTTGTAAATATCTTTGTAACAAACATATACCATGCTCAAACTTAGATCCATGCCTTTTATTTACCTTTCCCTATCAAAATTACTTTATTGACATTCATCTAAGTCACTTGGGCTCACCTTCATTTGGTTGGTCATCAAAAACTAGCTCAGATCATTGATCTCTTGACTCATTTCACTCTATTAATCTATCTAATGTGAATGAACATGATTTGAATATCCTTTAATATGATTCAAGTGCTTGTGCCACTTATCAATCACACTTTTTCACTCAAGGTTCACTATCTCTTTGACCTGCTTGTGTGTCATTGATCTTGAATCTATGATTAAACATGAGCCATTAATCTATTTGGGCCTATTAACTCATCAATCATTGATCATCATTAGATATTATATATGGATGAATATGGACCATTGGATTTTATTGGACCTACTATTTGAAAATAAATGGCTACTTCACAAGCTAAAATTTGACATTCACGCAACCATATTGATGTCTGTGTGAAAGTATTTGACATCCATGCAACCATCACTAATATATTAAAACTTTAATAGTAATTCATCATGGCTTTAATTTAACATTCACACACCCATCAATTGATGTCCATGAGAATGTTAAATACATCTCCACAACCATTAATTTATTCTTGGGTTATTTCATTTAGACCATTTGATAGACATTTGTTGTGGGATTTGTGTCTCAACCACTTTCTATAAAGTAATTTGTTTATGAATCTTTTGCATCAAAAAAAATATTTAGTGAAATTTTCATAGGATAATTTCTCAAATAATTAAGTCTACCTTATCTTTACCTTGGACAATTTTTTATAGACAAAATGTATGAAAGAATGCATGCCTTTAGTATTTTTTCTCAACCACTTTCCTCAAAAGAATTTGTACTTAGAATTTTGCCTTGAAACAAATTCTCTAAAATAATTCTACTTTTGGTAAATTGTCTTGAATAATTTTATCAAAAGAATTTGTGACCTTGTACCTTTTGTTGGAACTTTTATCTTCAATAATTTTGCTTTCAAATGACATTTGTGACCATTTATGACTTTTGTTTTGGACCACTTTCCTTAAGAAATGACCCTTCAGGGCAATTTCCAAAAAATTGACCCTTTGGTAAAATTGTATAAGACACTTTTCTTGAAAAATACCCTTTAGGCTTTTTGTTTGGTCCACTTTATCAAAGAATGGTCCTTCAAGAAAAGTGTTTTGGACTTTTTTCTGACTAAGATGACCTTTAGGATTTTACTATAGACAAAATGTCCACAAGAATTTGTGTCTTTGATCCTTCTATTTCAGACAAGATGTCTAAAATAATTCCCAATGCTAAGATAAAAACCTGAAACAAATTTCCTGAAAGAATTCTAACACTTAGTCAAATAAAGTGGAACAATTTATTCAATGGAATTATGCCTTTTAATTTTGTTTTGTATAATGTGTGGAAAAGTTTATCTAAGAGAACTATAAATTCTCTAACACTTAGCCAAAAGTTGAAATGTTTTCTAAGTGCAAACTTAGGATTCTTCATACCTATTCTTGCAATTGCTTAGCACCATGAAAATTTTCCACTTGCATGTATGATTCTAAAATGACCCCTAAAACACCAAATTATACAAGTACTAAGATAAAACATACCTTATGACATTATAAAAATCCCCTATACAAGATTCTGACTATAGGGGGTTGATCTATTTTGGCTTGTGGGGAAAAATGGTCAACATCTTTGGTGATTTACTAAGGGTAGCATGCTTGTTATACCATGAATAGTTGCCTAATCCTATCCATTGGGATATGGATTCATAAGTATATAGGATTGACATAAAAATTTCCCCTGTACCACACCAAACAATAAAAAAGATAAATAATAAGTAATACATAAGATAAGAAACTAAGCAAAGACACACTTGTGCTTCAAGATCACTTATTATAACACACAATGATAAGAAAGGAAACACGCACCTAACCTAATATTTATAAAATAGAACTTCAACTCTCAATAAAAAGGTATTAAATGTATCTCATTCATAGGGATAGGCAATTCTTCTCCATTCATCCTTACTAACTAAAAGGAGTTATGTTGCTTGCACTTGGTGATGATATATGGTCCACTTCATAGGGCATGAAATTTGGTGAGCCTCCCTAGTTTTGCTCTATCTTCATCCCATTTCAAGACTATGTCACCTTCCTTAAATGATCTTGCAGTTTCCCTCTTTTCAAAATACCTCTTTATCAGTCCCTGGTAATGCTCCATGACTTGATGAGCTTTACCTCTAGCTTCTTTCAAATCTATTAATTATGTCAATATCACTTTCAATGGAGTGTTCTCAAGAAACTCTAGTTGATGTACTAACTCTAAAGTAATAAAATATTAAGAGATAAACAACCTAGCTTCCCTTCTATAGACAAGCACAAAAGTAGAATTCCTTGTTGACCTCTTGTGAGTTATCCTATCAACCCATAAGGCTATCTTCAATTTGGTGTGCCAAGCTCTTTGGTTATGCTCCAAGGTTCTCTTGATTATTTTGATCAATTTCTTGTTAGTATATTCAACCAAACCATTACCTTGAGGGTGTTAGTTGGATGAAGTGCTCAAGAATATACCATTGATTTTTTTCCAATCAGTTGTCCTAGCACCCATGAAAATAAGAGCTTTTTTTGAAATAATAGTAGAAGTGATAAACCTTGTTATGATGCTCTCATAGAACTCAACATGGAAGGTATTCCAAGGCCCTTCTAGGTATCTCTTAGTAGATACCATGAAATAAAATTCAAATCATGTGCATGTTCAAGGTATCTCTGAGGAGATATCTCAAAAGAAAATTCCAATAGTGTGCATCAGGGTTCTTGCCAAATAAAAAGTTGTTATGATTATATAAAATCCTTTACAAGGACCTTTGTAATCAACATAGAAGGTATTTTAAGTCCCTTATAGGTATCTCTTAGGAGATACCTTGAAATAAAATTCCAATTGTGTGCATGTTCAAGGTATCTCCTAGAAGATATCTCAAAATAAAATTCCAATAGTGTGCATCAAGGTTCTTTCCAAATAAAACAATATCATGGTTAAATAAAATCCTTTGTAAGGACATTTGAAATCAAAATAGAAGGTATTCCAAGGCCTTCAAGGTATCTCCTAGTAGATAATTTTAAATAAAATTCTTATCATGTGCATGTTCAAGGTATCTCCTATGAGATATCCTAAAGAAAATTCCAATATTGTGCATCAATGTTCTTACCAAATAAAAATTTATCATGGTTATATCAAATCCTTTGTAAATACATTTTAAATAAACATGGAAGGTATTCTAAGGTCCTTTGAGGTATTTCTTAGGAGATACCTATTGGCCATTTTTGACCCACAAACCAAGCTTTGAAAAGCTGAGAAGAGTTCATGTGAAGCAATGGATGAAAGGGGCTTTGAAATGGGTCTAAGATTGCAAAGAAAAAAATCCTAAGTTTACACTTAGCCAAATATTTCAAATTTTGGCCAACTTTTAGAGCATTAAAATTTCCTTCAAATAAATTATTATACACAAAGCCCAAAACAAAAGTACAAGTCATAATTCTTTTAGAAGAATTATTCCACTTTATTTGGCTAAGTATCAAGAATTATTTCAGACATTTTATCTAAAACAAAACTTCCAAAGGGTATTTCTTAGAATAAAGTCCTAGATAGAAGTGACAAATGGTATTTATTTTGAGGGAAGTGGACCAAACAAAAATCTCAAAGGATATTTTTTCAAGCTAAGTGTCAGATTTCTTTTAGGAAAATTGTTCACATAATTTTCCCGAAGGGATAATTATTTCAAGTAAATTGTTTGACAAAAGTTCCAAAGGCATGAATTATTTCAAACAAAATTTTCAAAGAAAAAGACAAAGATATATTTATCTTGGGGAAATTGTTATGAAATAATTTCCCTGAAGACCAATTTTTTTTAGAGAAATTATTAGCATCAAAAAAGGCTAAGTGTCATTTCTTTCAGGGAAATTGTTCAAACAATTTTTTTGAAGGGTCTTTTCTTAGGAAAATGGTCTTAAACAAAAATATTGAAGGGATATTTTTATATCAAAGTATCCTATATAATTTTTCCAAAGGGTAATTTCTTGGGAAAGTGATCCAAATCATAATTTTCAAAGGGTAAGTCTTCAACAAGGTGGATTGAATGAAAATCCCAAAGGGCCATTTCTTTTAGGAAAGTGCCAAGATAATTTTCCTTAAGGGTTGTTTCTTGGTAAAATGGTTTAATTGAAGGATTTCAAAGGATATTTTTTCAAGGAAGGTGCCCTAAATAAAATTTCCAAAACAAGTTCTAAAGGGAATAACTCACAGAGTTTTTGATTTAGACAGTTGTGAAAACATTAATTTTAGGCTACAAGGAATAATCATTTGAATTTGAAAAGTATAGGATGCCCCCATAAGTGTCAAATTCAAGCCCCAACAAATAATTATTGAAATTAAAATACCTTATTGATGATCACATTGATGTTGAATACATTTGTGTGGATGTCAAATATGGTTATGTGAACATCAAAATTTGAGTTCATGAAATAGTCATTTGCATTTTAAAATCATCAAAGGGGTCCCTAAATGAGTACAATCTTGACAAGTGTCCAAATATTGGGTGCTCAAATCAAGTATAATAGTGATTAGGTAAAGAGAGGATAATGGGCCTAGATAGATTAATGGCTTTCATTCAATTATGGATTCAAGATCAATGTCATGTGATCAAGTTAAAGGGTCAGTGAAACCTGAGTGCAAAGATGTGATTGATAAGTGGTACAAGCACATGAATATTATTAAAGGATCTAAAAATCCTATTTATTCATATTAGGTAGATCAACAAAGTAAGATGAGTCAAAAATTCAATGATCCAAGTCAGTTTCTAATGGTAAATAAAAAAAGGTAAGCCTAGGTGTCTTAGATGGAGGTCAAAGGGTTAATTTTCAACCAAAGCAAGCAAGCATGAATGGGACCAAACATCAAGCATAGTATGGACACCTATAGGAAAACCAATGGCCTTAGATTCGTTTTCCACCTATAAACAAACCTATGATCTAGATACGAAAATGTAATAACTAGGTGACAAATTGAAAGGGGACCATCATTGACAAAGTAGGTACTTTTCCACTCAAGACATGGCATGATTGTTAGTATCAAAATTTGATAATTTCATCCTCATGAACATGTCAAGTGGACTTAGGGTCCTAAGGTGTAAAGATATTAGTTATAGAAGTAGTTAAGGGCATTATTTCTATTCAAACATCTGACATTGTGCATAAGAAACCCTTATCTTCTAGTGGGATCTCTCAGTCAATGAGATGCGCTTGAGGATTATTGAGATCACAAGAGATCTATTTGTTGATCAAGGCACGTAAACAAAAAACAATCAAGTTTTAACACTTCACTTCTTGATTTTGATGACTCTTTCTTGACTCTCTAATGCATTATTCCCTTATGTCTTTCTCTCTTTATGCTATATATAAAGGCTTTCGAGCCAAAAAATGGATCCTCTCTGTATTTTCTATACTCCCTCTCGTAGGTATGACCAAACTTTGATAAGATGGAGCTTGTAACCTCTTGAGATGAATAAAACACTATTTTAGATTTAATTATTATGGTATAGTGTGTACATGTTAGATTTGCATATGTGGTAGAGGTTTCTCCCTTATCAAATAATGATCTCACCTAGTTACTAGTTTGTCTTGTTATGCAGGGCATGTTTAGTGTTTTACATCTTTTGATTGAAGCCCACATGTGGATATTATGACTATTCAGTGTCTTTCTCTAGACCTCTCCATCATTTACCTCAACCTAGATTATTTGGTGAACCTCTTCATGAAATATTGATGTATGATAGATATTTGAAATCTTAGGTCTAGTCTTATGCTTGTTTTATTAGTGTTTAAAGAGTCAAGTAGGGTGGATCAACCCATAATTTAGGTGCATCACCATTGTTAGCTTGGGTTCCCCTTTAATGTTTTCTCTCTCTACCTCTCTCCCTTTTCATTAGTTATTATTATGTTTTAGTAGTGGGAATGAGCTAAAATGGTGCATCAAAGGAGCTAGCCTCATTAAAATTCCTAGAGGTCTGACCCTATTATAGGATACCCATAGCTTGGGGTTAGTCTCATGTTGATCTAGGTTTGGAAGTAGGACCTGAACACTCCTACCTCCATCTAGGGTGAAATATATATCTCTAAAAATACCATGAAATAAAATTCCAAACATGTGCATGTTCAAAGTATCTCCTAAGAGATATCTCGAAAGAAAATTCTAATAGTGTGCATTAAGGTTTTTACCAAATAAAAATTTGTCATGGTTATAACAAATCCATTGTAAGGACCTTTGTAATCCACATGGAAGGTATTCCAAGGCACTTATAGTTATCTCCTAGGAGCCACCTTGAAATAAAATTTGAATCATGAATATCTCCTAGGATATATCTTAAAATAAAATTCCAATAGTGTGCAACAATGTTCTTGCTAAATAAAAAGTTGTCATGGTTATATCAAGTCCATTTCAAGGATCTTTGAAATCAACATGTAAGGTATTCCAATGTAGTTCAAGGTATCTCCTAGGAGATACCTTGAAATAAAATTCCAATCATGCGCATGTTCAAGGTATCTCCTAGGATATATCTCAAAAGAAAATTCCAATAGTGTGCATGTTCAATGTATGTCTTAAGACATACCTTGAAATAAAAATTCCAATCATGTGTATGTTCAAGGTATCTCTTAGGAAGTACCTAGAAAGAATTCTAATTATGTGCATGTTCAAGATATATATGAGGAGACCCTTTGAAATTACTACAAGGCCCTTCAAGGTAATCCCTAAGAGATACTTTTGATCATGTATCATTTATGTCCAATTGGTACAACTTAAAACTCATCCCCCTACCTCCCTATAATAATAATTTTGTATCATGTATCATTTATGTCTAATTATTATAGCTTACAAGTCATCCCTATACAACTCATCCACTAAAACTTATCCCCATACAACCCCATACTAATGTAGGAAATTCACAGGCCTCAAACAAAGGTTGCTCTTTTTAGAGAAACTATTGCACACTCTTATTCAAAAGATTATGACTCAAGCTAGTGAAGTTTTTGAGGTAGCTATAACACACACAAAAAAATACATCAAATAAATAACTATTACACATTCATAAATATGAATCAATTTGAACTTAATCATCATAATCAATATATTTACCAATCTTTCAATACTTGTTGCACATCTACATATCAATACATCAATCATCAAGATAGTCAAAAATCTATTCACAGCTATTGCACACTAAAGATTATTGAAACATACAATCAAAAAAGTAAGAACTAATTTCACAAAAATTGGAAAGAAAATACTCAAACACTTCATTGATGATCAAAATTGTTGTTGCCCCTATATTAAAAAATTATCTGACAAAAATCCAAGTTGGATTACAATTTTTTATATTGACTTGGGGAATGGGTCACCTTATCCTCTAAGTTCATGTAGGGTCATTACATGTGATAATTAGAACATGTAGTTCTAACTATGTTCAAAACCGTATAAGAGTATTCCTATAGTTATAAATTAGATAATTTGACCTTTTCAAAACTATGCAATGTGTGCATGTGTACAAAATATAAAGTCAACTTTACAATGAAAAGTTTAAACTATAAGAAAACTTTGACTACATGTGCAATCTACAAAATTTTACATTCATAAAATCTTAGCCTATCAAGGTTGAGTCATATGGATATATACATGTACTTTAGTTAGTGTGGGAATTGAGGTGGTAGTTTTAGGAGTTGCAGATGTCGACACACCACTAAAATTTTACTTCTTGGCCTCTTTCTCTTAATAAAATTTATATGCCACATCATATTGTTACAGTATGATGTTCAAGTTTAGCAGTGGTGGTTGATGTATCCTCTTAGATTGTCTAAAGAGTCTTGCATGCTCTTTCTTATCCATCAAAAACTTATTCTTAAAAATATTGCCCTCCGTGACTTTATTTATGGACACACTTAACTTGGATTATATATTTTTAGTGCTAAGTCTTGAAAACTCTACTTGAATTTATTCATCACTTCTTGAATGAGTTTATAGAAATTGATCCTACTAATAAATTTGCTTATGGTATCCTTCACCTTTGAAAACTTCAAATCATGTAAAATTTGGAGGATTTGGGCCTCATGTAGCTGATATGTATGGATTAAAGACCCAAATGCTTATAACCATTCTCATGATTTATCCTATCTGATGACAACCAAGTTCAAGGCATTGGATGCCTTTAGTGTTGTCATAAATCTAGATGACTGTATAAAGAGTTTCCTATGTATGCAACTAGAATTTTTAATTTAGTGTTGTCATCTCTCTATGAATTATAAAATTGGTTGGAATTATTTACGTGAGGGACCATTTTGGCCAACATGAATTCCATTGCCTCCAAAGAGTTGTAGCATCGAGAAGTTGCTTCTTGTACCTCATATTTTGTTCCTACTGGGATATGCACAATCTTCACTTATTCCCTTAATTGTTCTACATCAGCTCAAGTTCATGAACTTAAACTTAAAGTTATTGTTGAGCCATATATGTTCCCTCATGAATAGTTATTATAGCATCCTTATGGACTTGGGATAGGTTTGTAAGATTTTCAATGTAAGGATATTTTTTGGGCTATCTATTCTATCTCTTAGTGAGGGATAATACTTTGTGTTTTTCCTTTAGAATTATTTTTTTACCCTTCTCAAACTCTAGATTCCTCTTCTTCACTCTTTGTATACTACCAGTTGAGGGTTCAAATAGAGTGGAGATAGAGGGAAGCTCAATGATCTTGAAGCTAGGCATTTGGGTTACCTTAATTCTCAAGTACATCACCCATAGAGGAATATCCAATTCAGATGCATCTGAGGTTGTAAAAACAACCTCTTTCTTTGCCTCCTAAACTTGTTTCTTATGAGCCTTGATAAGGATGTCAACCATCGAAGGCTAAATAATCTTGGACCAATCCAATCCTACAAATTGAGGGAGTGGATGGATTATAATCAATTAAGGCTTAGAATTCCTTCCCTATCTAAAACTTGTCATAATGGTTTCCTCTATGGAGGTGGTGGATGGATGGATGTGAAATTATGGAGTGGCTAATGTAGTCTATACCTTTCTATAAACCTTATTCTTCTTTAAGAATATGATGGTGGAGATACCAAAAGGGATAGAGGAGGTAGGTATGGTTGTTAGGACCCGTAAGCACAATTGATTACCTTTGCAAGCAACTAAACATGGAATTTAACTAGAAGTAACAAGTAATAAGAAACCAGAAACAACACAGAATTTGAGAGACAATACAATATTGCATTCAACTCATCCAGAAAGAAAATACAATCAAGAAGATGCCACACTCTTCTCACACCTATGAGGCTTCCCACACCTCTAGGGCTTCTGGTAATTCTCAATCAAGAGTTCTCTCTCTCAATTACGGTCACAATAACCAACTCAAACACAGAGTTGTTGTTCACCTCTAACCAGTCAGTAACAATACTGTCAGTACCAAGTACTCCACATACTCCAAGTAGATCTCCCTAATCTTGCAACAACCTACAAATCAATGACCTTACTTACCATGAATAACCCTTGTGATTCTCCAAACCAGCACCCCTGTGGATCTTCTACCAGACCTTGCTCTCCCACAGATCTACCTGATCATACACACTTAGTACTAAGGCACTATGAGGAACCAACCTTGCTCTCTCTATATAGCACTAAAGATGACCACCATCAGTTGCGCTACCGACATCATTTTCTCTCTAACTCAGCAACCTCCTCCATGTCTGCATCAGTGAAGCTTTTAGCTCCACAACCTAACAATCTCCCACTTGGAGATAAATAGCTGCACCTATACCTATACCTGTACATCATCTAATTTTGTTTCCTAGCTTGTATCCCTCTTCAAGCTCAATCTTGAAGACCAACCACCACACAACCTATGGTGCAACACCTATCATCCAAGTCCCTTACCACATCCGATTCTACATACACATGTAGAGAAGTGCTTGACCCTGCATAGCATGTCGACCTATTGCTGGTCCCTCTCAAATACCTAAGAATCCACTGAACTACTTTCCAGTGCTTCTTTCTTGGATTGACCCCAAACTCACTGACAGCACCCACTGCTTGGGCAAACTCAGGTCTAGTACATACCATGCACTTAACCTCATTATGTGAACTGGGACACTATTCTGTGAACTATCCATCCATAGGTGTGCAAACTGGTTCTGCATCCCACATCTTGAACCTCGCCACTACCTTATTAACACAATTATCCTGAGACAACATCAACTTGTGATATTCCCTATCTCTAAGAAAACTCATGCCAAAGAATCTTGCTACTCCCAGATTCCTCATGACACACCTCTGAACTAACTTTACCTTTAGCTCAGCAACACCTTGCATGTGTGACCCTGTAACAAGCATACACACTACATACACTAACAGGATAATGTAGCTAATATTATCCAACCTGGTAAAGGAAACACAATGGTTAAACCTCCATTGTCTTGCAGCCTGCTCAAGACCATATACCCTAGCCTTTCGTCTCACGTATCCATTCTCTCTCTTCTTTAACTTGGGAATCCGTTCATCTCTCAGTGCTTTCTCTCTAGCTGGAAACTCTACCAAATCTCCTGTTTGGTTCTCTTCTAAAGAATTCATGCCATGCTCTCACTATTTCTTAGATTCTACCTACTCTGCTTCTTTAAAACTTCGTAGTTCTTGACCATCAGTGAGCAACAAGTAATCTAAAGAAGGGGAACAAAAAATTTGAGGCTTACTTACCCTTTCAGTCCTCCATATGGGCATTTGAGACTCCTTGATAGCTTGTTGTCTGCCCATAATCCATTTTAATAGTGATCGATGTTAATCACTTCTCAGTCTGCATCTGAATGATGTTGATTCCATGCGACTGACCTGGCTACCGATGTCGGTTCCTTGATCAACGTCAGTCACCACCTGCCCAACACCACCAACTCTAGTCTACACATGACTGACATCGGTACCTGTCTATTCGACGTCGATTCCCCATGACTGATGTTGGTACCTATGTTTACCTGTGAGTGATGAATTTTTACCTATGAGCTTACTTTGAATCATTCCCTTATTCAAACTGCCCTGCTCAAAATTATTTAGCTCCTATGATTGATCTCTGTCCATCATCTCCTCCTTGAACACCAAGGCTTTCTTGTTCTTGTCAAAAACATCAGATTTCCTGTTTGTGTAATAAACTTGATCCTTTCTTGTAGCTTTAGTATCAAGAAACCTCACTTTCTTCTGTTGCTTACACTAATCTCGATCTATGCTATCTGGATCTGAACTCTTACCCTTTGGCTCAAGAACATGCATCTCCTTCTTATTAATGTGACTAAGCCTACAAAGCCACATCTCTGAATCTACAGCTGAAGTAGATAAACCAGAAGAAGAATCATTAATATAAGTAGATAGATAAAGAGTACTTACTTTCTTACCTCTTGCTAAAACAAGTGCACCCTTGGTAACCTTCCAAGAGTCCACTGTGAGAGTTACTGTGCATCCCTCATCACCCAACTTTCCAACAAAAATCAAGTTCCGCTTCAAGATTGGGACACGCATGACCTCTTTCAACACCCATGTGTTTCCCATCTGCAATTTCAGCTACACTTTCCCTTTGCCAACCATTTGACGAGGCTTACCATCCCCTAAATAAATTTCTCCAAAGTCTCCCTAGACATATTCATGAAAAAATTCCCTATTTGGGGATGCATGGAAAGAGGCACCAGAATCTAAAACTGAAGATTCCACTTTATCTAAGGAACATACCAGAGCATCCTGTGCAACAATATCTGCAACATCTGCTTCTTCATTTCCTTCATGTTGATCTTCAACCGCCCTGCAATCTTTCTTTATGTGCCCTTGCTTTCCACATTTCCAGTAGATAATCCTGCCATACCTAGATTTGGATCTCCTGCCTATCTTTGACCTTGATCTCCCTTGCTCAATCTTCTCTCTTTGCCTTCCCCTGTGTTCAACACTTAAAGCATTCCCTGATGATTCACTTGTGCTTTTCCTGTGAATTTCTTCATTCAAGATTACACTAACAACATCATCCACTTTCAAGATATTAGAAGCAGACATAGTACTACTAACTGCCATTACCAAACTGTCCCAACTTTTAGGTAATGAGCATAAGATTAAGAGATCCTTAATTTCATCATCAAAAACAATATTGACTAAAACTAACTGGTTTACCAAACCATGGAAATCACTAAGATGACTATGTACAGATCCACCTTCCAACATTTGCAAATTAAATAACTGCTTCATAAGAAATACCTTATTTGAAGCTAAGGGTCTTTCATATAAATTTGCCAAAGATTCTATTAACTCAACCGTTGACTTTGCCTATGATAAGTTGGAAATCACAGACGATGCAAGACTCAACCTTATAGATCCCAGAGCCTTCCTATCAAGAACCTTCCATTCTTCATCTTTCATATATGTGAGTTTGCATGCAACCCCACCCAATGGTAAGTACAAATCTTTCTAATACAGATAATTTTCTATCTGCATCTTCCATAATTGATAATTCTTACCGTTAAACTTCTCCATTCTAAGCTTACTTTCTTTTGCCATTGTTATACTCCCACTCAATCAGAAACCCCTGAGAGTGACCTGTAATCAAACACAAACCTGCTCCCTGCAACCTTAGCTCTGATACCACTTGTTAGGACCTAGGAGCACAATTAATTACCTTTACAAGCAACTAAATGTAGAATTTAACCAGAAGGAACAAGTAACAAGAAACCAAAAACAACACAAAATTTGAGAGACAATACAATCTTGTATTCAACTCATCTAGAAAGAAAATATAATCAAGAAGATGACACACTCTTCTCACACCTATGAGGCTTCCCACACCTCTATGGCTTCTAGTAATTCTCAATCAAGAGTTCTCTCTCTCAATTACGGTCACAACAATCAACTCAAACACAGAGTTGTTGTTCACCTCCAACCAGTCAGTAACAATACTGCCAGTACCAAGTACTCCACATACTCCAAGTAGATCTCCCTGATCTTTCAACAACCTACAAATCAATGACCTTACCATGAAGAACCCTTATGATTCTCTAAACTAGCACCCCTGTGGATCTTTTACCAGACCTTGCTCTCCCATAGATCTACCTGATCATACACACTTGGCACTAAGGCACTATGAGGAGCCAACCTTGCTCTTTCTATCTAGCACTGAAGATGACTGACGTTAGTTGTGCTACCGATGTCAATTTCTCTCTAACTCAGCAACCTCCTCCATGTCTGCGTCAGTGAAGGTTTTAGCTCCACAACCTAACAATGGTGAGTGGGATGGAGAGGGATTATGGAATGGCCATGGTGGTGGTAGCAATATATTTTTCCACCTCAGGGGTGATAAGATAGAACTGAGTGAATCTGGTAGGGGTAAAGGGATTAATGAAGGTGGAAGTACGCGCTTCTACCTAGGGTGTCCTCAACATAGAATAAATAGAAACATGGCCAAAAATGGGCACATAAGATAAAGGAATAATCATGAAAGGCTAAGTATGTGAGGAACTATGTGTTATAAGCTCTACTTGAAGGCTCATGGCCTTAGTTGTTTCTATATTAGCTTCTTCATTGGAGTCATCCTCAATGTCCTTCATTATCAAAACCTCTCCCTATGTTGTTTCTAAATGTGGAGGTGTAGTAGGCAATCCTTATGATGATTAAACTATGGGACTCCATATTGTAGTCATAGGCTTCCTTATATAAACCAAAAGGGTCTTCAATTGTGTAGGGAAGCCTTATTGAGCTGATGTCACTACCTCTTATGTCGTTATCCCAATAGATGTGGTAATTTGGGTCTAGCACATAGTACTAGTCACTTGAATGGTGTTGGGAGTTGAATATTATTGTGTTCTTTTCTCCTCATTAGAATCTAAACTGATGGGGTCCCCTGCCTATACTATCCTACTTATTTTTGGGTTTAGACAATCAAAGATATTTATTCATAGTATTCAACTTTAATTTCAAAGGGAGGGATTGAAATGAGGGACCCACCTAGACCTTGGATTGTTCCTCAAGCTTTCCTCTCCAGAACTTAGAATGCTCTCATCCTTTGTATAGAGTCTTCTTGATATCCAATTCCCTTGCTATGAATGAAGAATCATCCTAGATCATTCTTAAATGATCTTCTTGAATTCCAATAATGCTTTCTCCTCTCAACAAGTCCACATAATCCTTTATATTAAGAAATAGAAAATCATATGAATAGGGAACATGGTTGTAGGGGATGTTAAATCCTTGTATTTGATTTTGAATAAGCCCATGTAAATCCCAATCTCTATGTGGAAGCATATGGAAAGGATAACTCTTTCACTTGTCACCCACTTCACTAAAATGGTTCCTCATTATGTAAATTGTTCTTCCAATTTTTATATGGTGACCAAATAATAAAGCCTTCTTCTACCTAGATAGGTCCTCTTTAACACTCCACCATAGTTGGAAAGCAATTTATTTCTTTGCCAACTTGTTTGGAATGTATTTTGAGAGACACAAAGGATTAACCTTGTTTCCCCAAATCATTATAACTATGATGTTTAGATAGAGGAAATAATACCCTTTACCTTCCAGGTTTTTTATGATATTTTATCCAATTTTAGGCATGGGTGAGACATGAGTGGCTTGTCAAACCTATGGATAGACATCTTTAGCTATCCTGACCATGTTCTTGGTTTAGGCATATGTGTGCATAAATTGGTAATAATCACAAATTATGTTATTTATGCAATCTATGGGTGGGCTCCACAATTATTTGATGTCTCTATAACAAGTTCCCATAATATCATCTAGCAAATATGACATCATATAGAAATTAGCCAAAGGCATGGGATGCTTGTCTTTATAAATTATTTTCTCCCTCAAGTGGATGTTGATTATCTCTCCCATGGCATATGCATCATCATGGGTGAGAATCATGTAAAGTAATGCCATCCAGTCTAAATTGACAAAATGTATACTCAGCATACCATAGATTCAATTCAACAAAGCCATGCTGATGTGAATCCCCATTTTGAAATTGTCTATAGAAATAGGCTCCTTTGGCTTCTTCCCTTTCCATGCAATGGTCTATCTAGGGAGTAATCATAAAGAAAATGACTTTTTAATTGAGCTCCCTTTGCTAAACTATAGCCATGTATGCTTGTCATAATGTGCATCAAGTATGTTTAAAGATAGGTATATTTGGAGGTTGGCTCCTGAAATGCATGTGACCACTATGTTATTTCTAGAATAATATAGGAAGGCATCCTATGATATATTTCTTGAGAATAAAAAATCCCATAGGAGGTTGATACATGGCATCACCTCTGGCTTGGTGGTATAAAAATGTAACCTTTGGCATTTGAAATCCAATAACTCTTTTACAAATAGCCTATTAGTGACTATCATCTCATCCTCTAATGAAAATACATCCATAAAATCCACTATTTCCCATATAAATGAATAGTCGGTGTACCTATTCTAGAATATGCTGTCATCAAATACTATATCTATGAACTCTATGGAGTTGTTGATTGAGTATGGTGATGGAGGATTTACTCCCCTGGATGTCTTAGATGAATATGCCATTGCAGTATATACTCTATGTTGTTTGTAGTTTCCTTCTAGGTACTATGTATGTTGTATGATCCACTCAGCTCTAGCTTAATCATTGTTTTACTTGCATTTTTCTTCAAGATAATATCTAGGGCTCTTTGTCACTGTAGGATAGTAGGAGACTTCAAATATAAGTTTGATTTAAATCAATGAAGTCTTCTAATGACTATATATCACATATATAGGATTTTTCATTGAATAACAGTTCATGTGACATAAACTCCCAACATTCACCTTGATTTTATATTCATATATAATTCAAACTTTTTTAGTTCATGTTGGCAGGGGTCTTTAGTATATATCATTGGGAGACACTTTAACTTTGTTTTGGCTAAGTATGAAAAATGGATAATATTTTTCTTGGTAGTAAGGTATTTTGGTTTATGTTGGGGACCAATATTTTACAAAAGAGCCACAATAAATAACCTATCATTTGGCAATACCACCAAGAAATTTTTTTTGGGTAAAATGTATGAGGTAGTTATCCTGAAGGGTCATTTCAAAATGTCTAAAGGGTCATTATCATTGGGCAACAATATAAAGGATATAAGTTGTAGGGAAAAGCACCCATGACAAAAGTACCAAAGGGTTTACTTCATAGGATAAAGGCCCAAGACAATGTCTCAAAGGATAAGTCTTAGAGGGCAAAGGGCCTAGGATGAAAGTCCCAAGGGTAAAGCTACGATGACAAAAATCTTGAAGGGTCTTTACAAAAATGCCAAAGGGATCTTTTAAAAGGATGAAGGGTAGGTTCCAAATGGCA
This sequence comes from Torreya grandis, assembly GCA_037957365.1. Taxonomy (NCBI): domain Eukaryota; kingdom Viridiplantae; phylum Streptophyta; class Pinopsida; order Cupressales; family Taxaceae; genus Torreya; species Torreya grandis. The sequence continues at coordinate 910,802 of JARHVA010006288.1, forward strand.
AAGGGTCATGCCCATTATCCTGAAGGGTAAGTGTAGATAGGTCTGAAGGGTCTACTTGATGGCAAAAAATTCTTGAAGGGTCTAATTCATAGGATATAATGGTCTAGGATAAAAGTCTTGAAGGGTAAGTTTTGTCATGGAAAGGGCCATTTCAAAAATCCAAAGGGCAATTCAAAAAGGGTGAAGGGTAATTATACTGAGATAACATGGCCACAAAAAAAGGCTGAAGGGTAGGTTAGTCAGGTAAAGGGATCGAGAACAAAAGTTATCATTTTAGAAAGGTTGAAGGGTAGTTTCATAAGGCAAAGGAATTATATTAGGGGATTCATGTAAAAATGTCACAGGTTCATGGGTGCATGCCACATGTCCTTGACTCTTAAAAAATGAAGTCTTAAGCTTAATGTCGTAGGTACCCTTGAAGGTATTACAAGGCCTTTCAAACCTTAAAGGGTACCCATACACATGTTTTAAAGGTGTCTCCTAAGAGATACCTTCAAACTTTTAGGTCCACAACAGAGGTTCAAATCAAAAACAATATAAGAAGCTAATCATTTTCCATAATTTTTCTCAAAACCCCAATTGGTCATTATCATTTTTTATTGAAATAAAATACATGGTTGAATATTGACTTAATTAGCTATTTTTTTCTACATGACTATTTTACTCTAATGCATGTTTGAATATCTCCTAGGAGATATCCTTAAGGTAGGATGAAGCAAGAATTGAAGTATGCAGTATATGATATTAAAAGTTATTTTTTTGGATTAACATAAACCATGTCATTAAAAAAAATGTTATACATTACCCTTTTAACATTTTTAGGTTTTAACATATCTCTATGCTTATGTTCTGGTATAAATATAGCTTTATCTCCTACATATAGGTATAAATTGGACTAATTTTAAAATAACTATTGTCACTTGAAATTCATCCTATGAGGAGATGGGAATAACTTCTCCTTATTTCAAGTGGCACCATGGAAACACTTTAGGGCTATGGGTATCCTATCATGCAGTGAATCTCTAGATTAGGGGCTAGTTCCCCTTGATGTACCATTTGAGCTCATGTTCATACTTATAATAAATCTTGGGGTGTAAAAGGGGTAAGAATAGCATGAATTAAACCTAAAATATATATTTGATACACCAAATCAGTTTTATGACTTCGAACGAACTTGTATTCAACACTTAAAACCAATGAAATAACTAGACATACACCTTCCCAAATCTATGACTTCTTGTATCAATACTACATTGTGGGGTCCTAGATGATATATATAAGGTTAGGAGAAATATAAAAGAGGTATTATATGACACTAATGAAAATTTTACTCACTTAAACCATAAACATCTCTTGAACACTTCACATGCCCTACAAGAAGAGACTAAAAATAGGTGCAAGAATGAAGGACAAAGCTAAGGAATCCATAGTTTTCACTAAAAAAAATCCACATTCAAGTAGAACACACTATGAACCAATATGAGAGAGGTAATAAATTAGTAATTTTATTGATTTGAAGGTGTAAAATTTATAATGGATTCACTATACTCTAGTGGATCCTCCCAACAATGCCAAAATGGCCAACTTTTATAGAGCTTGAGAGAAGGAGAGAGAGAAAGAAGTCCAAGGGTCACTTTGACATGTTTCAAGATGATAATTTTAGTTATAATTACATTTTTAAGAGAGGTGGGTCATTGTATGACATTTCATGAATGCCTACTTGTCAAAAAAAGTCATGAAGATGATGCAAAGTGTCATAAAACCTATAAACTTGGCATAAGAAACTACCTATATAATTTGCCTTCCAAAATTTCCCTTGTATCTACATCTGTCTAGGTCTAATGATTAATATGATCAATATGGGTGACAAACAAGTCTCCACATTCATTAGACTAACCTCTGACCATCTCTATTCTGTTGGACATGCAAAATCATGATTGGCAGTTTCAAAAGGGCTCTTCTCCATGCATCTCCTCCACTTGGCTTTAGAAAAGTCTTAAAACCTGAAATATGATCCATAAAAGAGGTGTTATGACACCTTTAATGAAACTTCATATAATTAAATCCATCTAAAACACCTTAAAAGACCTTCCAATTTGATTTTCCACTCTTTCACCATGTGACCACTCTTCCCATTCTTGAGTGGCTGAAGTGAAGTGCATATCAAGGATACTTTTGAGTGTTTAAAAGGTCTTAAAATGGTATTTATATTTTTTTAAATTCCAAATATACCCTCCTAAGTGATTGTCATCCTTAGGTCATCCTCAAAACCTACAAAACATAATAAATTATCAAATAAATAGGTTCTTTGATCTATCTGTATAGATTTCATACAATCAGGTCACATGGATGGAATACTTATGAATTATTATACAACTTTCATTTTATTACCCTAGATAAAATCCTCCATCTTGATACACTTTTGGCCTCATTTCTCCAAGTAGGTCTGTGAGAAGGGTTTTGAGGTCATTTTTGGTCTTAACATTTGTTCATAAAGAAAATACATTGTAACCCATTAAAAATTAAACTAAGATATATTAAATTATTTTATGTAACATCTACAAATGTCTCTAGTTCCTAGGCAAAGTCTCAAGTGTGTTCCAAGCATGTGAAGTTGGCATTCAAGCTCATTCTCTTGCATTCTGTGAGGGTTGAGAACACTTCAAGAAAAAAATGACTTCTTGGTGAGTTATCCTTCATAAAAAAAAGATTAAAAAACTCCTTATGACTCAATATAATATTTTTCCAAACATTCATAGAGCTTACCAAGAGAAAAAAATAAAAACTTACTCTTATTTGGCCTTAGGCCTATACCTTGTCAATATGTCTATTTACCATTTGAGACCCAAATTCTTGTTCCAATGGCTTCATTTGAAATTTTATAGATAAAAAACATATAATTTTCCCATAAAAATATGTTATAATTAATTTTAAGGCATGTAAAATTCCAAAAATGAATATGACCCTTAGTTGGGCTTTTAGGCCTACAAATTCCCACTAGGCATGACTATAACACCTCATGGTTGGAGTAACCTTTATGATTAAATAACCTATATAAAGGTTTAATAGGTTTATTTAGGTCCCCTAAATATTATCCAATCATAAAATTACCCTTTATATCCTTCTGGTTCAATATTCCATCATTTTTCTCAAAATTAGCACCTCCATGCACACTAAAGAAGACCCTGATATAAGAAAACAAAGAGAGTGTTTTCACCATTATATTTTGATAATTTATGGTTTTATAATTTTATAAATTCTAAAGTGTAATATTTAAAAAATCTCATCTCGTAAATCAAATATTTGGTCCTCCAACTCACACTATTTCCAAGGCAGAATAGTTAGAAAAACATTATATGCAGGGTTGTTTTGAAAGTGACTTTGCTTGATTTAACATCCATTTTTTCATAATTTTCATGATTTGGGAATATTAAATAGTCCATGTGATCTTAAAACATCCTTATTTACCAACTCCCATTCTTATTATTCATACTATCTTGTTTTAGGTCTCTCACTTACTAAACCTTATCTTTTATTCGCTGATGACTAGGACAATCACTCTTTTACCCCTGTTGATGATGGTTGGGTTTGTTTTTGTTATTTTAAATACCTTAAATACAATTTAAATTATTTCATATTTCCATTATATTACATCACATTTCTCATAAACCCCTTCAACCATCTTGAATCATGCTTAGACTGTCAAATTAGACTATCACTACCTAGTGTACAGACTGAGATAATCCTTGGCTGAGTTTGGTGTCATGGAATGATGTTTATAAATATAAAATATGTTTAATACCATTGTATTATATCCATACATCACATTATCATGATTTAATCTCACCTCATACTTCATTGAGATCCAAATACTTAACCTTACCTTGACTATTACCAATCTTCATGTGACTAAGCTTTTCATGTTTAGGCCTATTGTAGCTTCATGGTAAGGCATTCAAGCTTGGTAAAGTGTGTAAAAACCCATTTTTTATATCATTATAATTTAATTATATTCATTTAACTCACATTCATGCTTCACTTATTTCTAAGGACCTCTTCTCACCTTGACTATTGTTCAATTCCTCACCTGACTGTGACAGTCACTTATGCCTTGGTTGTAGCTTTCCAAGGGTCATTTGGATTATGTTGAGATATTTTAGGGGTTGAGACAAGTTTTTATTTTTTAAAATTTATATTAAAACTTTCCATATTACCCTTATGGATTCATTAGTACCATGTCTTATTTTTAATCCATTGAAACTTTTGCCTTTACTGCCCTGTGTACGGACAGGGGATGGCCCAAAAACGTCATTTCATGCCATAGGGTTCCTTTTTATTATTGAGTGTTTATATTTGCTTATTAGAGTCATTGGAATTTATCCCTGTTTTTAAATTTGGTCTAGGACTCCCCAAATGCTGCAAGTGTTAACCCTCCCTTGAGAACCCTATAGGCATCACTATCACAATTTAGTGGTTTTTTATCATTTTGGATAGCACTAAAAATAATATTCCACTTTGACTTTGGTTTCCAATTTTTTAATGGTTACATTAGGTTGATAGGGTTACCTATCTATTCAATTTTAAGACTTGGATCATCTATAGTGTGACTTTTTTGAGGTCCTCAAAAACCTTTAAGGCCTTTGTTTGACATTTTTGGGGTAAAAGGCCCTGAGCACAGTCCAAGGTTTCAATTGATGTTTTGACACTTCCCCTACCAAGATAGGATGATCAATAGGCATTTTTAGGCATTTTATATGACAAGGAACCTAAAAATGGATTGAAAATTTCATTAGAACACCTCCAAAAGGCTTGTCTATGTCCTCAGCTATAAATGGTTATCTTCTCCCATACAAGTAGACTTAGACCACTCTCCAAGTTTGCAAGTTTGAAAATATTACATGCCTTCATCCAACATTTAAATGATAATTAATGATCTCAAGAGGCTAAAAATCATGTCAAATCTTCAAACTCATACTTGTGATGTTAGCATGCTCTTGTATATGGATTTTTTACTGTTGCACACAGGTAGGAAGATGAAGAAGCAATATTTTGCAAGGTTAAGACTCTCCAAACACTAAAAAAGCATTTTTTAACCATTAAATATAACCTAAAATTTATTATAATCTTAAAAACAACATCAAATCACTTTTCTCAATGTGGAGATTCATTTTCAAAGCAACCAAGATGATTGTTGGTGCAGACTAGGCATTTTACAAGCCTAGAAGAGGTTTTCTCACAAAATTAAAACCTATAAAGAAAACAGGAGCATGAAAACATCATGAAAACTATTTATAAAACATAAAACACAAAAGCACATCAATCCAAATCAAGAAAAACTAAAATAGGCTCACAAGGAGACCCCCTTTCAATATAATCCTATAACAGGCTGCTTGTAGTGTTAATGATTGTTTTTTAAGAAAAATCCATCAATATGAGACTTATTTCCATGAAATTGAATTATATTTAGATTTATATCCACCCCCAAGACCATTCCTCTTGATTCCACTTATATGGTCCATGGTGAGCATTTGAATTTGAGATTTCTTTGCATGCTAAGAGGAGAGAATGAGAAAATGAGTTGCATAAGCCAATTTTATGAAATTTATTCAATAAAAACATGGAAATACCTATGGTAAGGTTAAGATTCACACGACCACATTTCCAAGTGGCACACTTCTCAAAGAACCATATAAGTGTTCTCTTTTAAGTCTTTGGTCAAGAAAATTACCCTTTTCTAAACAACCTAACATTTCTTCATTTATGTTAGCTTCCTAAAGACTTATAAGGACACATGGGGGATGACATAAGTATTTTTAACTTTCAAAAATCCCAATAAACCTATACAAAGCATTAAATGCACCTAAAATGACCTCTAAATGACCCAAAAATGAAAAAATAGACTTGGGAGACTAATAACCAAAGCTAGTATAACATGAAATATCATTAATTGACCATTTATAGACCTTATAACATATATTAAAATCCATTATATACTGAAAAAAATCATGTTTTTGCCTATAGGTGCCCTAGTTTGATAAGAAAGTCAAACTTGGTCAATAATTTGGTGACTCATGGGGATAGAATGCCTGTTATACTAACTAGACCAGTAGCCTTATTAGTATAATGGGATTATGGAGTCAGAATATTCTTGGGAAACATTAGTATTAGACCTTAAAGAGACCAACTAGACTAGGATTTACCTTAACACAAAAGGAAAAGACACACACAAGACACAATAACCAACAAGACAAAGACACGCATGTGCTATTAAGAACTTAGGTAAACAAACAAAATAGAAAGGAAAAAAATATGAACATTCACCTTTCTCATATCTCCCTTCCTAGATCAAAATGGAAGTAGCTTAGGTCTCCTTCCTCACTAGATAAGTGAGGATGTAAAGATTGCTTCTTTTTGGATGGGATAATGGATGAATCTTGCCTTCTTTTTGTTCCTTGTCTTTGTACATCATCTAATGGAGTCATCTCCCATAGATTTCCAAAATAAATAAGGTCATCTTGAACATTGAATCAAGTATCATACTATTTTCCTCCTAGTTTTTCATGACAATTTGACATACTTAGGCATGGGACAACTTGTTGTGAATCAATTTCTCTTTGAAGGATTCCATCATCCTTCTTAGTGGTCACAATGTCTTTAAATTATTCAAATAGGGTCATATCATGACCATGTGGGAGTGTTTCTTGTTCATTCTCTTCTTTGGAGTTGGTGAAGGTAGCTTCATGAATGGATGTAGAAACAACCTCAAGATTCCCTTTAAAGAGTCATCATATATGGTCCCATCATGGGCTAGACCTTCTTAGAAGTGATGTTCCTCAGCATTTGCATTCTCTCCTTTATCTTTATCTCATTCAACTTGGAGGTTATTATTCTTACCATCCTCATATTCTTTAAACATTTGCAAGTAGATTTGTTGCATGTTCTGTTTTTTATCCACATCCTCTTTCTTGTCATGGATTGAGATGAGTTTCATAGGGCTTTTAGGTTTTTTAAAACCTTTAGCTTCCTTGCATATGTCTTAAAACTTCTTACATAATTCCTCCTTATTTGAATGGTTTGAGTCATGGAATGGAAAGACAAGAGAGACTTCTTCTTCCATCATGGGATGCAAAAGGATCTCTTCTACCAACTCTCCCGCAAATTTTCCTTTATCATTGCAAGTAGATATATCAATATTATCAGTCAACACCTCTTCATCTTCTATCCAATATAAAATTTGGACTACATCCTCATTTTTTATTACATTAGCCTCAGGCACTTAAAAAATGGGGAGTTTGGCCAATGAGGGTTCCCAAGTAGCAAGGTAACTCTCCACATTAAGAAGGCAAACTTGATCAGTTGGAGGGGTTGAAATAATGGATTGAATGGCCTCTTGAGGAGGGGTGGGAGGGTGAGTAATGGATTCAAATGTCTCTTCACTTACAACATCTCCATGAGACTTTTTATTTCCTTCATGAGCTACAATTACATCTCTCCATTTAGGGAAGGTGGGCTCAAGGATAGCTTTATGAGATTGAGAAGCTAATGAAGGAGTGAAAGATATGTCTAGGAATCTTGGAGTCTCTTGAGATTTTATATTTTTATTGGGAAATGAAGGAGTGGGATTAGAGGGTTTATCTTCCATTGCCATGATGGATTTCCTCAAAATTTGACTGGCCAATTCCCACTCCCTTTCAAGATGAGCTTTAAAATTCAATCTCTTCCTTTCATAATCTTCCTCCAACAAGTGAGCTTGATCAACCATGATTTTTTCCTTCCCTACGCTATTCTCTTGGATGGATTTCCAAGAAGGGAAACTTTGGTAAGTATATGAGGGGTTTTGAGTATTAGGGAACATGTTTGGACTATAATTTCGAAGAGGCAAGGATGACACACTTGAAGGTGGATGTGGGGAACTTTGAGGTTGACAAAGTGGAATTTGATCATAAACTCTCAATATTTCCTTTAGATTAAATATCAAACCACATACATCAATAATTTCATATGTAATTTTGGTCCAATTATCCCCCTCTATAGATGTCCACTCCTTGATTTGTTCCAAGGCATTTCTCACACTCTCAATACAAACACTAGGTATAATTTCACCACAACCATATCTAGTTTCAAGATCTAGTATATACTCTTGGTAACTACAAAGAGTTATCTTGAAATTGTAAATGGAAGGGTTTGTAGTAGAAATAAAAACTTGATGGGTCTGACCATTGGTATCATATGCTTGATGAGGATCATGATAAGGTTGGACAAGAACTTGCTCATAACCAAGAGGAAAAGGCAATGCTGGACCTAACTCTTCAACTTGGGTTAAAATAAGATCAAACTCTCCAATATACATGAGTGAATTCACAAAATATTATTAAAAAAAAAAACTTCAATTGATATACCTATACTTCTCAACCAATAGATGTGTATGTGGAGTCACCATTGATGTTTGCTGAAATTGCCTCAAAAGGCTGATGTCTTGAAGAGAACACCAAAACTCTTCAAGGAATGGACTCAAGAGTCCCATAGAGCATGCCAAAAAATATTTTCACTTGAAAATTCACCCTATGAGGAGATCATACTAAATTATCCTCATTTTAAGTGGCACCATGGAAACACTCCAGGCCTGTGGGTATCCCTATCAGGGAATGAATCTCTAGATTAGGGGCTAGTTCCCCTTGATGCACCATTTGAGCTCATGTTCCTACTTATAACAACTCTTGGGGTGGAAAATGGGTAATAATGGCATGAAGTAAACCTAAAATATAGAGGTGATACACCAAATCATTTTGATGACTTCCAACCAACTTGTATTCAACACTTAAAACCAATGAAAACAACTAGACATACACTTTCCCAGATCTATGTCTTCTTGCATCAATACTATATTATGGGGTCCTAGATGATATATATAATGTTATGAGAACTAAAAAAGAGGTATTATGTGACACTAATGAAAATTTTACTCACTTAAACCATAAAAATCTCCTGAACACTTCACATGCCCTGCAAGAAGAAACTAAAAATAGGTGCAAGAATGAAGGACAAAGCTAAGGAATCCATAGTTTCACTAAACAAAATCCACATTCAAGTAGAACACACTATGAAACAATATGAGAGAGGTAATAAATTATTAAATTTATTGATCTGAAGGTGTAAAATTGATCAGGGCTTTTCCATAATCTGGTGGAGCCTCCCAACAATGCCAAAATGGCCAACTCATATAGAGCTTGAGAGAAGGAGAAAGAGAAAGAAGTCCAAGGGTCACTTGTACATGTGTCAAGCTGAAAATTTCAGTTAAAAGTGCATTTTGAAGAGAGGTGGGGAGTTATTTTCCATGTCATGAAGGAATACTTGTCAAAACAAGTCATGAATATGATGCAAAGTGTCATAAAACTTGCAAACTTGGCATGAGAAATTGCCTATATGATTTTCCTTCCAAAACTAACCTTATCTCTACATATGTCCAGGTATAATGATTAATATTATCAATAGGGGTTACAAAAAAGTTTCCACATGCATTGGATTGACCTTTGAGCATCATTATTTTATTGGACATGTAAAATCATGCTTGGCAGTTTCAAAAGGGCTCTTCTCCATGTACCTCCTCCACTTGGCTTTGGAAAAGTATTTAACAATAAAATAATATCCATAAAATAGGTGTTATTATACCTTTAATGACACTTCATATGCTTAAATCCATCCGAAACACCTTAAAAGACCTTCCAATTTGATTTTACACTCTTTCACCATGTGACCACTCTTCCCATTCTTGACTGGCTGAAGTGAAGTGCATGGCATGGATACTTGTGAGTGTTTAAAAGGTCTAAAAATGGTATGTATAGTTATTTAAATTCCAAATATACCCTACAAAGTGATTGGCATCCTTAGGTCATTATCAAAACCTACAAAACATAAGAAATTGTCAAATAAATAGGTTCCCTAATATGTTAATAAAGAATCCATACAATCAGGACACATGGATGGAATCCTCACAAATTATTCTAAAACTTTACTTTTATTCCCCTAGATCAAATCCTCCATCTTGATACACTTCTGGCCTCATTTCTCCAAGCAGGTTTGTGAGAAGGGTTTGCAAGGGTTTTGAGGTCATTTTTGCTCTTAACATTTGTTAATAAAGAAAATAAATTAGAACCCCTAAAATATAAAAATAATATCTCTTCAATGAATTTCCATAACATCTCCAAATGGCTCAGGTTCCCATGAAAATTCTCAAATGAGTTCCAAGCATGTGATGTTGGCTTTCGTGCTCATTCTCTTGCATTATGTGAGGGATAAGAACACTTCAAGACAAAAATGACTTACTATTGATTTATCATTAAAAAAAATACATAAAAAACACCTTATGACTCCCTATCATCCTGTTCCAAACATTTATAGAGCTTACCAAGAGCAAAAAATGAAAACTTACTCTTGTTTTGCCTTAGGCCTAGACCTTGCCAATATGCCTGTTTGCCATTTGAAACCCAAATTATTGTTCCAATGGATTAATTTGAAATATTATAGCTCAAAAAAAATATCATTTTCCCATTGAAACATGTTCCAATAAATTGGAAGGTATGGAAAGTCCAAAAATGAATATGACCCTTAATTGGGCTTTTAGGCCTACGGATTCCCACTAAGCATGATTGCAACACCTCATGTTGGAGAAAATTGTATGATTAAATAAAATATAAAAAAATTAATATGTTTATTTATATCCCATAAATATTATACAATTATAAAATTACTCTCTCTATCCTTTTGGTTCAATATTTCATCATTTTTCTCAAAACTAGCACCTTCATGCACACTAAAACAACCCCTAATCTGAGACAAAACAGAGAGTGTTTTCACCATTATATCTTGAAAATTTATGATTTTATAATTTTATAAAGTTTACAATGGTACTTTTTCAAAATTTCAGATCCTAAATCCAAGATTTGGTCCTCCAACTCACACTATGTCCAAGGCAGACTAGTTAGAAAAACACTGTCTACAGGGTTGTTTTGAAAGTGACTATACTTTGCTTGATTTGACATCCATATTTTCATAATTTTCATGATATGGTCATATGAAATATTAAATTTTATCCTCCACCATCATTATTTACCAATTCCCATGCTTTGGAATCATATTATCTTGTTCTAAGTCTCTCACTTACTAAACCTTGTCTTTTGTTCCCTATTGACTGGGATAGTCACTCTTTTACCCTTGTTGATGATGGTTGTGTTTATTTTTGTGATTTTGTGTTCATTAATCCAATTAAAATTAGTTAATTTTACCATTATATTCCATCACCTTTCTCATAAACCTCTTCAACCATCTTGAATCATGCTTAGACTGTCAAATTAGACTCTCATTGTCTAGTGTACAGACTGAGACATTCCTTGGCTAAGTTTGGTGTCATGGAATGATGTTTCAAACTCCAAAATATATTTAATACCATTGGATGATATAAATACATCAAATTATCATCATTTAATCTCACCTCATACTTCATTTATCTCCAAAGACTTCACCTTACCTTGATTGCTACCAATCTTCATGTGGCTAAGCTTTTCATGTTTAGGCCTATTGTAGCTTCATGGTAAGGCATTAAAGCTTGGGAAAGTGCTTATCAGCCCATTTTTTATCTCCTTATAATTTCATTATATTCATGGAAATCACCTTCATGCTTCACTTTTTTCTAAGTACCTATTCTCACCTTGACTGTTGTTCAATTCCTCACTTGATTGAGACAGTCACTTATGCCTTGGCTATAGCTTTCCAAGGGTCATTTGGATTATGTTGAGACTATTTAAGGGTTGGGAAAAGTTGGATTTGGTTTAATTTATATTCACACTTTCCATATGACCCTTATGTATTTCTTAGTACCATGTCCTATTTTCAATCCATTAAAACTTTTGCCTTTACTGTCCTGACTATCCCCTTGCCCTGTGTATGGATAGGGGATGGCCCAATAAGGTCATTTCATGCCATAGGGTTCATTTTCATGTGTCAGTGTTTGAAATTTATTTTTAGAGTCATTATAATGTATCCCTCTTGTTAAACATGGTCTAGGACTCCCCAAATTCTACAAGTGTCAACCCTCTCTTGAGAATCTTGTAGGCATCACTGTCATAATTTAGTGGTTTTTTATCATTTTAGATAGTGTCAAAAAAAATCTTCTACTTTGAATTTGGTTGATATATTTGGAATGGTTATAGTAGGTTGATAGGGTTACCCAAATATCTAATTTGAATACTTGGATCATCTAGATTGTGACTTTTGTGAGGTCCTCAAAAACCTTTAAGGCCTCTATTTGACATTTTTGGGGCAAAAGGCCCTGAGCACAGTCCAAGGTTTCAATTGATGTTTTAACACTTCCCCTGCTAAGCTAGGATGATCAATAGGCATATTTAGGCATTCTTTATTTCAAGGAACCTCAAAATGGATTGAAAATTTCAATAGAACACCTCTAAAAGGCTTGTCTATGTCCTCAGTTGTAGATGGTTATCTTCTCCCATACAGGCAGACTTAGACCACTCTCCAAGTTTGCAAGTTTTAAGAAATTACATGCCTTCATCCAACATTTCAATGCTCATTAGTTATCTTAAGAGGCTAACAATCATCTCAAATCTTTAAACTCATACTTGTGATGTTAGCATGCTCTTGTCTATGGATTTTTTACTATTGCACACATACAAGATGAAGAAGCAATATTTTGCAAGGGTAAGACTCTCCAAACACTAAAAAAGCATTTATTAACCCTTCCATATAACCTAAACTTTAGGATAATCTTAAAAACAACATCAAAACACTTTTCTCAATGTGGAGATTCATTTTCAAAGCAACCAAGATAATTGTTGGTGCAGACTAGACATTTTACAAGCCTAGAAGAGTTTTTCTCACACAATTGAAACCTTCATAGAAAATAAGAGCATGAAAAAATCATGAAAACCATTTTTAACACCTAAAAAAACAAAACACATCAATCCAAATCAAGAAAATTTGAAACAACCTCAGAGGGAGACACCCCTTTCAATGTAATCCTATAATAGTTTGCTTGTAGTGTTAACTATATGATCCATGGTGAACATTTGAATTTGAGCTTTCTTTGCATGCCAAGAGGAGAGAATGAGAAAATGAGTTTCAAAATCCAATTTTATGTAATTTATTAAATCCAAACATGGATATGACCTATGGGAAGGTGAAGAGTCACACCACCAGGTTTTCCAAGTGGCACACTTCTCAAGGAACTGTACAAGTGTCCTTTTTTCACTCTTTGGTCAAAAAATTGCCCTTTTCTGAACAACCTACCATTTATTCAGTTATGCCAGCTTCTTAAAGACTTCAAATGACACATGGTTGATGACATCAATATTTTTACCTTGCAAAAATCCCATGAAACCCGTACAAAGCATTAAATGCACCTAAAATGACCTCTAAATGACCCAAAAATGATAAATAGACTTGGGGGACTAATAACCAAAGGTAGTATAACATGAAATGTCATTAATTGACCCTTTAAACACCTTATAACATCTATTTAAATCCCTTATAGACCAAAAAAATTAAGTTTTTGCCTATAGGTTCCCCAATTTGACTAGAAAGTCAAACTTGGTCAACAATAACCTGATTAAGAACTCTTCTCATGTCGTTTACAAATGTCTAGGCTAAAAAATCATACGTCAATGAATATACATTGTAGAGACTATGTTTCTCTCATAAATAATGATAAGGTCATTGGTGAAGGAAGAATACACAAAGTGTCAAGTCCAGATGCTAAATCTTTGGAACCCATAAATCTCATTTCCACATGCCACAATGAGGAAATACCTATTGAATGTGTAAGTGTTAATGTGACTAATGATTTTGATCTAAATCCACCACTTCCATTTCCTACAACTTTTGTGGATAATTTGGGGGATGTAGTTGATAGTTTTATTATATGGAGCACAATAATGATGCAACATGTCATATACAAGTTTTCTATAGACAATGACATGGAATAAAGACAAAATAATTTGAGTTTGATTCTACATATTGTTATTCCCAAAATCCGTCACTTGTTTTTGTGGACAACATGTTGACCATTTTGGTCCTGCAGGCCAAAACGCTCTCTTTTCTTTCTAAAAATGTTTTGAGCAGTTAAGTTTTTCAATTACTCAAGCCTTTTTTAGCTAAGGAAATCACAGGTTCAATAGGCAGTATTTCTCAAAGGAAAGTTCAAAACACTTAAGGCATTTCATAAGGTTTATAAGGATGGTTCAATGATGACATTCAATCAAACGGCTCAACGGTGGGGTTCAAAGAATTGGAATGAATCATTGAATCATTGAACCATAGAACCCCACCTCTGAAAGGTTTAAAGGTTTAATGAGTTTGAAGCTTCAACGGAATCAAAGAATAAAAGGATTCAAAGAGTTAGAATGAACCATTGAACCGTTGAACCTTGAACTTTGAAAGGTTTAATGAGTTCAAAGGGTTTGAAGTTTAAAGATCAAAGTTTGAGTGAATGGTTGAAGCGAAAGATTCCAAAAAAAGGCTCAACCAAATGGTTCAAATAATTGGTTCAATAGCACATTGAATGCATAAAATAAAATTAAGTGAATGTGGCCCTTTACAAAATATTGAATCACCGAACCGCCAAACCATTGAACTGTTGAACCATTGAACCGAAAGAGTTCAAGGTTCAAGGTTAAAAGTGGTTCAAGTGACCAATGATGTCCCCATAGACATTAAATTAAAGATAATGGAATAACTATTGATTTTCAAAAGACATGAGGACAAACTTAGTGACTAGCCAAGAAAGGAGCTGAAGGAGCCAATAGAAAGTGAGAAGATAGGCCTAAGAGCTCAGATCACCAGGAAGAGACAAAATGTAGCAAGGAAAGAGGGAATGATACAAAAAATCCAAAAATATTTGTAGAAGAGTTATTCCAATAGGTGAAGTAGTCCACTAGGTGGACCTTAGAGAGCGCAAACATTCAATGGTGTGGCCTATTTTTCTTCATTGAGTAAAGGTGAATGCATAGCCATGTAAGCATCATAAAGAAGACCAGGCAACCCATGCTTAGGGGGAGACATTTGAGATGATTTAGAATGACAAAGTTAAGGCTGATAACCTATTCTAGCATGGTCCCTTCATATAATTTCCAATGCATTCAATGCAGCATGGGCCATTTCATGAAAATAAGCACCCAAGTCTTTCTTTGGAGGCTATATATTGTAATCTCTCATTTTGTATAATAGAGATCTCTCTGCTATTAGAAGCAAAACTTTGTCCAAATTGAAAGGCATTCCTGAGACTTTTAGCTTACATTGTTAATCATATTTTGTCAAGTGAATGAGAAAACAAGTGACCTTTCAGACTTTGTGTTGATATAAGCTTGTGTTATCTAGGAAATCATTTTTATGTCTTTTTCCTAAATACAGTCTTGTCCATTTAATGAAATAAGTAGAACAAGTGAAAATAAGCTGGAAGATGTCCTAAGGCTGACTATGGGAGACTTTGTGCTACCATAATTATCTTTAGTTTGTGTTTTGTGTAAAGGATACTGGAGAGACTTTGAGCTCCCCTTATCCTTCATATCTTTCACTTTGTTGTATTTTTTAGTGGAGACTTTGTGTTGCACTTCAAACTACTATGTTACTTTTTCCTAATCAGTAGGAGAAATAATGAAAGAGTTTGTGCTTTCATGGGTTTCTTGTGGATCCAGTTACTACATTGGAAGGATTCCTACTATCTATTAAACATCATTTTTGAAAGAACAAAAATTACTTCAGGGATTACACTAGAATTCTCCTTTGTTTTGTGAATATCATCTCTAAAAAAGAGAGATGGATGGTATGATCTCATCCCTGAGTCTATTTTTAGTTTATATTAGTATATTATAGTTTATAGGGAACCTCCCCTTACTGAGAGGAGAGATTTATCTCAATCTGCTATGGTCACCACACCCATTTTGTCATATAAATCTCTTTGTGTTGTGGTTGATATACCTATTTTACTGTCAGTTAGTTGATGACAAAATATTCACCCAACACTTTTTGGTGACTCCACTAGGGATGAACACACAATTTGAAGCCTCAAGATTTAAATTGAAGTAGATCCAGTTCTTTTCCATTTCCATTTCACACTCTAGCAAATCCATGATACACACAAAGCCAAAGAGCTCAAGGTATTGTTGACCCTATATTTGAGTTGGTGCAGTTAAGTAATTTTGATCTTTTTCCTCCACCATCTCATCTTCAGTGAACCAGGAGTTTTCCTCCTACAAACATCAGGTTTCCAATACCAAGCAAAGCTTTTGTTTCCTCTGATAATAGAGCTTTGTCTATACATATCCCACAGTGATTTTTTCTCCCTCCTTTTAATAGTCATATCATGGTAGCTCAAGGTTCCTAGGGTAATACTTTTGGTCCTCTGAATCTAACCCCACCTTTACATGAACTACCTCGTAGTTCAAGGAAGAATTTTTCCAAGTTCTATGGTGATGGAAAAGTTGAGCCTGATGAGCATATTGCAGCCTTCTGCATATCCTATGGTGTGATAGGTGTTGAATATAAAGACATAGTAGTCAGATTGTTTGTGGAAATGTTGCAAGGTGTTGCCATAGACTAGTTTTATCATCTGCAAGCTCAAAAAGTAATTGACTGGAACACTCTCAAGGCCAAGTTTGAGGCCAAGTTCAAACTTGTAGATGATGCACATGCCTTGTTATCCTAGCTTACATAAATGAATAAGGAGCCTCATGAACCCATGCAAGACTTCATTGCTAAGTTTGACAAGCTAAGGAATAGGATTCCTACAATTGCTCTACTGACACCTGAAAATCTTAAATGCTTCTTCATCAATTCTTAGCTTCCAAAAGTGAGTTTCTTGTTGAGGTGGGATGGCCACATAGATCTTGCTATAGCTCAAATTTTGGCCACTAAGGTTGAAGATAATCTTATCTTTGCATGAAAGATAAGAAGAGATCCTAACAGAAATAAATCTTCATCTTCTAAAAAAATTTCTACAGGCACCACTGATCCTATGGTGCAAAAGCTAGCAAATGAATTGCTAGCTCTGAAAAAGAAAATGGCACAAGGGATGTTTGCTCCTCCTTCTTATCGAGATATATCAGGAAGACTTTTACCAACCAGTCATATCAAGGCAATGCTACCAGGAATCAAGGGAAACCAAATCATCTTCCTCCCCCATAGGGGAAGCTTGCCATTGAAGCAGCACTAGCTAACTTAGCATTTAGTTATCATGAAGCTGAACATGATTTCTCTTTCTAGCCTAAGTTAGACCAAGAAGATGATGTTGATCTCTTTGTAGAAGGCCAAGAAGAATTATTTGGTGACTCCAACATTGGTTTCCTAAATTACCAGGATGAAGCTAGAAGTAAAGGAGAAGTGTTTGATGGATCATACAATATTTTTACCAAATCCTAGAACTAGTCAACTCAATAAGCTGATAAGGGAAAAATAGGGGAAGAATCTTGACCAGCAATTTTAATTTCTAAAGAGGGAACTTCTCTGCCTTTCCAACCAAAGGACCTGATGATCAATAAAAAAGTAAGTACCTCAAACAACCCTGCACCTTCTGCTTTAATTTCTTAGACCAGTACCACACCTAGTAAAACCTAGAATGATGGACTTCCTTCCTTTGTTTCTAGTTCATTTCAGTTATTTAAAATAATTGATCATACTAGGAAGACCAAGATCTAAATGTCTGATTTTGAATACTTACAAGCCAACACTGAGCAATTAGATAGACTAGTTGAATGCATTAAAAATAAAACCATCCCTGCAGGACAAGATGTTTCAAAGGTAACTCATGATCCCCAAAAGAACACATTTGCCCAAAACAATCTTGTCATTACTCCTCCTATTTCCCCTGGGAAGATAGAACATTTCTATGTTTCCCTATTGATAAATGGTCATAAGTTGAATAGTTGTATAATAGACTCTCGCGTCTCTGATAATGTGATGCCCGCCAAGGTGGCAGACTCTCTTAGGCTCATGCTGATTAAAACCTTTGGGAGATATTTCTCCATGGAAAACAAACAAGTGCCACTTCTATGATAGATCAAAGATGCCCAATTTGCATTTGTGGCCTTCCTAGATAAGAGAATTAAAATGATAGTGTTGGTGGCTGACATTCCAGCCTCCTACGGCATTCTGCTTGGGAATTTTTTTTGTAAGGATGTTGATGGAGAATTGAGCATAGACCTATCTAAGGTGAGGATCCCTATCAAGGATGTCTGTAAATGTTGCTTCTTGAGAAGGAGTTGAAATATATTGTCACCCAAACATCAGCTCCTAAAGCTCAAATTCTATTTGAATCTTCAAGAATGGGCAACTACTTTCTATCTACTGAAAATGTTTTTATTTCATTAGATGAAAGTTCTATAGGTGACAATCCAAAAAATTTAGACAAGACATTAGAAGAATTGGGAGAACACAATTCAGATAAAAAAGGATCTTCCCTCCCTAATGAAGAAAAATTTGAATGAAGATCAGATTATAATGATGTCTAGATTCTTGAATTTGATGGCAATAATTCTTCTACCAGTTCTAGAGTTAGAATTGTTTTGATATATCCTTAAGGAGATATTTTTCCCTACTCATACAAGTTGTAGTTCAACAATACCAACAACACTGCCGAGTATGAATCTTTGTTGCTCAAATTGAAAGTTGCTCAAGCTAAAGGCATTAAGATTCTTCATGCTTGGGGAGATGTTGAGCTGGTGGTTTGTTAGGTGAAGAACCTATATCAAACAAAGAATGAAAGACTGTGACATTATCGTAATCTAGTATGGGAGTGCCTTGAAAGTTTTAAAGCTTTCAATATTTCTACGGTGCTTAGAGAATTCAATAATCAAGCATATTCCTTGGTTGATTCTGCAACTCTCATGGTTCCTCACCAAGATTTCAAAGAGCACAAATACACTATTGAGTTGGTCTTTCGACCAAGTATACCTAATAATGCCAAACATTAGTAGGTGTTCAATGGTGACAATCAAATCATGTGCTAGACTAAAATAGAAGAGCAGTGAATTATGGTAGTAGACTATATTGCTACATATCAAAACTAGGGAAAGAAACTCTTTGACAAGAGAGCAAAGATTCATGGTAGAGATCAAGTCTTGTTATGGGGAAAAAAAAGAGAACCAAAAAGAATGCACAAAAAATTGGATTCCTGGTGGAGAAGTCCATTTGCCAATCATCGATTCTAGGGTGAAAATAGTTTCTTACTAATATATCAAGATAGAATGCCATTTTCACTACCTCACAATGGGCAGCATCTAAAGCACGTCAATCCTTGAAGTATCATATAAGTCCAATTGTACGTACGTATAGTTTTCATTTATTTTGTGTTGCTCATTTGTTTTTGGCACCTTTTTTATTGGGTGGCATGACTCCGTAGCCCAATGGCATAGATGAAGGCACTTAGATTCTAAATTTTGATCCCTTCAATTGCTTCAAATTTTAATCAATGGAAGTTCCCCAACTAGAGCTAGCTATTGTTTCCAAAATATGTCACTTATTTTTGTGGACAACATGTTGACCATTTTGGTCTTGCAGGCCAAAATGCTCTCTTTTCTTTCTCAAAATGTTCTAAGTAGTTAAGTTTTTCAATTACTCAAGCCTTTTCAGCTAAGGAAATCACAGGTTCAATAGGTGGGCTTTCTCAAAGGGAAGTTCAAAATACTTAAGGAATTTCCTAAAGTTTATAAGGATGGTTCAACGATGAGGTTCAATCAAAAGGCTCAACAGTTGGTTCAAATAATTGGAATGAATCATTGAATCATTAAACCATTGAACCCCACCTCCGAAATGTTCAAAGGTTCAATGAGTTTGAAGCTTCAACAAACTCAAAGAATAAAAGGATTCAAAGAGTTCGAATGAACTATTGAACCATTTAACCTTGAACTTTGAAAGGTTCAAAGAGTTCAAAGGGTTCAAAGTTCAAAGATCAAAGTTCAAGTGAATGGTTGAAGCAGAAGATTCTAGTAAAAGGTTCAACTGAATGGTTCAAATAATTGGTTCAATGGCACCTTGAATGCATAAAATAAAACTAAGTGAATGCGGCCCTTTACAAAATATTGAATCACCGAACCGCCAAACCATTGAACCATTGAACCGAAAGAGTTCAAGGTTCAAGGTTCAAAGTAGTTCAAGCAATCGATGACATCCCTACAAATGTCAAATTTAGGATAATGGAATAACCATTGATTTTCAAAAGACCCAAGGACAAACTCAATGACTAGCCAATAAAGGAGCTGAAGGAGCCAGTAGAAAGTGAGAAGATAGGCCTAAGAGCTCAGATCACTAAGAAATGTAGCAAGGAAAGAGGGAATGATATAGAAAATATAGAAATATCTACATAAGAGTTATTCTAGTAGGTGAAGTAATCCACCAGGTGGACCTCAGAGAGCACAAACATTCAATGGCATGGCCTATTTTTCTTCATTGAGTAAAGGTGAATGGACAACTGTGTAAGCATCATAAAGAAGACCAAGAAACCCAAGCTTAGGGGGAGACATTTGAGATGATTTAGAATGCCAAAGTTAAGGCTGATAACCTATTCTAGCATGGCCCCTTCACAGAATTTCCAATGCATTCAATGCAACATGGGCCATTTCATGAAAACAAGCACCCAAGTCTTTCTTTGGAGGCTATATATTGTAATCTCTCATTTTATATAAGAGAGATCTCTCTATTATTAAAAGTGAAGCTCTACCCAAATTGAAAGGCATTCCTGAGACTTTAAGCTCATACTGTTAATCATATTTTGTCAAGTGAATGAGAAAGCAAGTGACCTTTCAGAATTTGTGTTGAAATAAGCTTGTGTTATCTAAGAAATCATTCTTATGTATTTTTCCTAAATATAGTCTTGTCCATTTAATGAAATAAGTAGAACAAGTGGAAATAAGTTGGAAGATGTCATGAGGCTGACTGTGGGAGACTTTGTTCCACCATAATTTTCTTTAGTCTGTGTTTTGTGTAAAGGATACTGGAGAGACTTTGAGCTCCCTTTATACTTCATAATCTTTCACTTTATTGTAGTTTTTGATGGAGACTTTGTGCTGCACTTCAAACTACTGTGTTACTTTGTCCTAATCAGTGGGAGAAACAAAAAAAGAGTTTATGCTTTCATGGGTTTCTTGTGGATCTAGTTACTACCTTGGAAGAATTCCTACTCTTTGTTGAACATCATTTCTAAAAGAAGATAAATGCCTTCAGTGATTACACTAGAATTCTCCTTTGTTTTGTGAACATCATCTATGAAAAAAGAGAGATGGATGGTATGATCTCATCCTTGAGTCTATTTTTAGTTTATATTAGTATATTATAGTTTATAGGGAACCTCCCCTTGCTGAGAAGAGAGATTTATCTCAATTTGTTGTGGTTACCACACCCATTTTGTCATATAAATCTCTTTGTGTTGTGGTTGATATACCCATTTTGTCATCAGTTAGTTGATGACAAAATATTCACCCAACACATATACAACCACTAAAAAAAGGAAATAGTTGCTTGGATTCATTTATTTGATATATTGATGATCCTACCACATTTTAAATCCTAAGAATAAAATTTATTGGGAAAATGTTACATTTGTTGCACAAATGTACAACTCTTGCAAATGATGAAAATTTTCTTTTGGCTATGTTGAATTTGCACAACCAGGGGTGATTTTTAGTTGCATTCATGTCCCAATATTATAAAATGAATTTGGAATTTACCTAAGGTATGATATACAAAATTTTGAGACTTGAAGTATAGAGGTAACTGAAACATCTATCGTTAGATGGCCTTAAAATAAAATACTGGACACTGAGACTTGTAGAGCAATCAACTTACCATACATGACACCAAATGAGAAATAAATTGGAAACATTTGGGACATAGTGGATAATTAAGTCACTCCTTACCTAACATTCCTAGTGCAAAGGCATCTAAAAAAATTAACTTGTGCCTACAAATACTTGGGCTAAAAAATAAATCATTCAAACACTTCACTCAGCCAAGTGGAATTTGATGAAAGCATAAATAGTGATATTTCAACAATGTATGTGGATAAATGTAGTACCAAAAAAAAATTTAGTCAAGATTGTCATTTGAGTTATAAAATTTGCAAAGATGAAGTTTCTTGATTCTACCACAACATATAGGAGCGAACATGTCTTGGATGCCCTTTCTTCTAGTTTGTTTAAGAAAAATAAAAACAAAACTAGCATTGATTTTTAGGGTATAGAGATCTATTTGGAAGCTTGGCTTAAAATATATAGATTATGAGAAGTATATTTTTTGACATTCAAAATTGTCACAAAAATGGGGAATTAAATGCATTCCATATAGGGATATTTTGACAAAAGACACAATAGAAGATAAAGGTAGCTAAAGATTTGTTGAACCAAGTGGTGGATGATTTTGTAAATGTTTCTCCATGACAAACATGTCAAGTAGATATAGATGGCTCATGAGAAAATGTTTGACATCTTCCAAAATGTTTCACTCAAGAATTTATGAGGTGCCACATCAATACACAACTAAAAGATATGCAATATGAGCCAATATCCTAGCCAAAATTCAATAACATGTAGAGAACCAATTTTTATGATGTGACCATTTCCACATCTAATAACTTCACTAAGTGAAAAACATGCATTTTGTTGAATCAATAGAAACCCTCTGGGTCCCTCTCTAGAGATCAAGAAGATCATATCGATCAAGAATTTGTGATGCACTCAAATCAAATACTTTCTAAAAGACAAATGTATTACACACATAAATGAATATCAGAGTAATACCCTAAATAATACCTTAGTGTCATCATGACAAGGTGTAATTTCAAAAAACATTTGTTCTAAGGACATTAACAAAAATCAAAGCAGTTACCGATAGAATATTAGAGTTGTCAGTGGTAGGGATTATAACACATGGTCATGATGCAAGTGGATATGGGATTTTTTTTAACCCTACATTCTTGGAGGGTTTAACTTTACTATCACCTCATTGAACAAGTGATTTAGGGATATGGAAAAAATAATGTTAGATACTTATGGATATTTACTATATAAACTTGGATCTTCAAAATATTCATTGTGTGATGTGCTTTTGTCTAATAATTCTACCTTGAATGCAAGAAATATAGAGAATAAGCACAATCAATTGGTGCCTTCAAGAAAATTCCTTCTAGGATATACCTTCAACTAGACAATTGTTGTGGGGATAATAAGAATAGGTACTTCAATCCATAATTATATTTAAAAAATAGTGAACCTTATATGCAACTAATGTTAGATTTATAAATTCACAAAATCATGTTTTTTTGTATAGGTATGTGTTACAATATTTATCTCTCCTTATCTACAAAGGTGTTTTTATCAATGTCAAGGTTTGATTTCTCCCTCTAGGACATACACATGAGGACATCAATGGCAAATTTAGAAACCTATCTGAATGTATAAAGAGAAAAATTGTATGGAGTGTGGTAGAGATGATTAACACTTATAGGTCATGTAAAAATACAATAAACTTCACACCATATTTGATTGAAGAGGTAGTGGATTTCAAATAATATGTTAATAGTTACCAGTTGAAGGGAAGAAATGAAATAGTGTGTTTGATAAAAGATCAATACTTTATTCTACACATGGAGAAAGGTCAACCCATTATTCATTGAAAAAACTCTATAAGAGATAGAAATTGATCCCTCCTAATTACATTATGGGAAACAAAATAAAATGGTGAGCCAAATGTTCTAGAAGGTAATCTGATAAAAATATATTTCAAAGACTTGAAAAATAGATAAATGTCTTAAGATTCCATTGTTGCAAAAGACTCAACTAGAAGTATAAAAAAGAGTGAAAAAGAAATTAAATATAACTTGAATAAGTATGTAAAACAATTCAATGAATTTGGTTTGACCAAAAATAGTAATCAGAAGGATCTAGCATATTACTTTCAAAACATCCATGGCATAATGAAATAATACATGTTCACTTCTGAAGTTGAGTGCACAAGAGATTTTTGGCCTAGAACTTGTCACGACATTCCCCTGCATAGATATCTACACAAAATGGTTCATGATAGGACCCTTGATTTTGGAGTGGCATCTACAGATACATATATTGATCCAAGAAGCAAAAGAAGAAAAATCACATTTAATCTAGTTCAAGATGTGTGAATTAGAGATATGTTATTTATCAGACCCGGTGATTCTCCAAGATTGAAATACACAGTATGAGTTGTTAAAGCTAAAATCAATATTGAGATATTAAAAAAAAATATGGATATAGAATGAAGGGTTAATGCAGCTTGGTTCATCCTAGTTCATGTAGGGAAAAAAGATGTGAAAGAAGCAAAAAATTATTTAGGATGCTTGGATAAGAAATAGAAGCCAAACCCAACCAACATATCTTTACCATCCATACTCATATATAGTATCATCTATGCTTGGAAACCAAATAAAAATTGAAGAGTTCATACACTTGTTCTCATTGATTTTTTGAAAGGCATTGTAACAAACTATTTGAATACATCGTCACACTAGGTAATAACAAAAATAGTGATAAAAGGATTGGGAAATTTGAAATTGTGTTTTCTTAAATGAAAAATAACAATTTTTTTTTTCAAATTTAGTCTATTTTTATAGAATGTATAATGTATTATTATTTTATTTATTTATAGTGGCACTTTGCATTTTGGGTCTTGGAAAATACACTTTAACATTTGAGTTTTATATTTTCTACTATGACAATTCAATATTTTGGCAATTTTGCATCTATTTAATAGCATTTGACTATTGGAACGTCCATTTTGCATTTTTTTGATTCAAAATGATCTTTGGATTTTGCATATTCCAAATAGTTAGATCATGTTTTATGAATCATGAAAACCTCTTTAGATTTTTGGTTTTTCAAATTAAACTTCACTTTTGCATCCTTCAAAATGGTCTTTAGCAAATGGTCTACATAATTTACACATCTGAGAATTTACACTTTAGCTTTTGTGTTTTTCAAAATACACTTCAGCATTCCCATGTATTTGAAAAGGTTTTTGGGGTTTACGCCTCAAAATATCCCACTTGTGTGTCAAGATTTGGTCTTCAATATTTATAAATAGACAAATGTTATTCAGCTTTTTAGTTTTTCAAATTACACTTCGTAAAAGCACCTTAGATTATGCCACATGGCACAATATTGGTGAATTAGCTATGTAGAAGGATGAATAGTCCAAACAAAAGTCCTAAATAATGTGAGCACTTGAGATTGCAACACATGTCAAATTCTCAATAACTTAACTATGTGGGAGATTATATTAATAATATAATAATATAACACCCATGATCGACATGTGACATGTATATAAATATGATATAAACTTTGATGATTACGAGGATGTCACTCAAATTAGATTAAATAGATAGTTCATGATTCAATCAATTGATGACACGTGGAATCCCAATCATCCTAGGTGTTTTTAATCACATATCACCCAAGCACCCAATTTATGTATGAATTATTTTTCCTTAAGAAATAAAATGCCAAGTATTATTATTTTTAAATGCATGGTATGTGAACTAGTTTAAATGGCCACATAATTTGGGCTTATTGCAAATATATAATATAGATGTGATTTATTTATAATAAGTCCAAGTAATTCTTGATGAAGTCCAATTTAATTATGATAGTTTTCAACTACTAATTATTTATGATCATTTTAAATAATTTGGAATTATCAAAAATACATTAGATAGATGTGATTTATTTGTAATAAATCCAACTTAATCTTAATACAATCCAATTTAATCTTGATACAGTCTAATTTATTTTTGATATTTTTCAAAAATTTGGATTGTTGATAAGTCCATATTATATAAAATAGTCCTTTAGTCTATAAGGTTGTCAATGCATAGTAGTGGATATTGATTCTTCACTATGATTTTTTTGAGTGTGTGATAGTCTATTCAAACTCTCTAAGACCCATCTTTCTTGAGTGCGAGGACTATCAGGCTCTTGTAAGGCAACGAGCTAGTCCTGATCTTGCCCTAATCAAGAAAATCTTGCATCTAGTGTCAAACTTCATCATTATCCCAAACTAATATAAAATAGAGGGGGATATTTATAATAGGGGATCCAAGAACCAAATTGATGTGGTGATTTACTTAATAATGTGTTGGAATGCCTTTAGGTTTTATAAAGACTAGTTTACTATTATAATCCAATAACTTATCAAGCTATTGTTATTATGATGGTGTGCAAATGTTGTGTGTTGTTAGGGTGTGCTTGGGTTTTGACTGCATAGGTATATTAGGGTATACCATGAGTAACATGAACTTTTGCATGTGTGAGACAAGCTTGCGATATGTCTTGGTAGAAACCAAGGTGAATTTAGTCATGGGCACTGACTCAAAAATATTGTAGAAGTGATCTTACACATAAATAGTACATTGACGTGGCTTAAACTAATATGTAGTTTCATAATCATACAAGTACAATATCCTTGGTAGGATGTTATATACCTCAAGAGGTGTGATGTCACAAGTGATGTTGTCTTCCATAAGCTTGACTTTATACTAAAAAGTACATTACTACTAGACCTATATATCTTTCCCCTTTTGGATCCACCCTAGATAGTATGGATTTAGATGCATAGTAGTGGTAAGACCAAGGTGCTAATATTTGGATTGCATAATGATGTTCTTCTATCTACCATTTTCAATGATGACATGGAGAGGCTAACCCTTCACCTGGAACTTAGTGTGGAAGAGATGTTCATTCTATTTAGAGATGTTGATCATAGTGGTGTTGGTGCTCAAATAAGAGGCATCTAAATTAGTGTTATCCATTGGTGTGGGTCTTAATGTATATTATGCAAGCATGGATTACTATGGAAGGCATTCATAATCATCATGAGTGTAAAAGTGATGGTGATGACACCACTTATCCTCATACTTCTTATTCTTGCCTTTATCTAAATTAGAAGGCATTAGAGCTTTCAAGGGTGGAGTAGTATTCTAGTGCTACTCTCCTTTGTAAGAATTATGTTGTTTATTTTGTATAGGATGCTATGATTTGGAGCTGTGTGAAGGTTTGTCCTTGCATGCTATGTTGGATGAAGAGGTGACACACTACTTCATCTTTTGCCTTAGCTTCTATCTTTGTAGGGTTATAATATGTTTTCCCTAAAATGTCAAAAGTCAATAACTCCATATTCACATGGATATAAGGTGAAAGGCCACCGATGTACTTCAACACCTTATGTTGTTTGCTTAAGTTCTCATGTAGGCACATAGATTAGTCATGAAAAATGTTGGTGTAGTCTTTCACGGATTGACCTTTATGATGACATAGTTATTGGAACTTAATGTATTCATATTAAAAGTGGCACAAAGGGTAGTATTCCTCCTTTAACACATCAATGAAAGTCTTTTAGGATTAAATTTGAGCATACTCTTATACATATTGTGAATTGAAGCTCTCCCACCAATGAATGACTGTTAAGGACATCTTCAGTACTACAAAGGTGATCTTCTCAGCATTGATGAAATAATTGACTAAGAAGTATGTCTTGAATTGTCAAATCCAAGTATATAATGCTTTGGTGTCAATCTTACCTTTGAACAAAGGGATGTCGAGATTGACTTGAAATTTGAAGGGGTTTGGTTACTAAAACTATTGTTGAGTAAATTATGGAGGTATGGTGGAAGGTGTCAGATTAAGTTGTACCATCAATTCACAGAGGTGGCCAAAACATTTTGTGCACTTACCTATAATGCATCAATGATGATATTTTGTACCTTGGGTTCTACCTCAGGTTACTTCTTTGTATCAACCATCTTAATTTTACTATGATGTTATTTCAGATATTCTAAAATAGAACTAATTGACAAACCTTCCTTCTCAAATTATAGATGCATGTTTACAGGAATAAATATTTTCATCTCTAATACCAATGATCTACACCATGGGGCCTAGGAACAAGCATGCAAGGGACAACCAAGTTTTATTTATGTAGATTGAATGGATAAATCTAATTTATAAATAAATAACTAAACACATTCAATGGAGTGAAATTTTTATTTATAGGAAATGTAACTTATATTAATTAACATAAAATAGGGAAAACTAGTACAATGTGTTATAATGCATGTTTTATAGAGTATATATGTGAAGCATGCTATCTACGTTATGGTTATGTGGATCATCAACCTTAGTCTTGATGTGTAGATTACATACTTATACATTAGAATAAAAGAGTGGTTTCAACTACTATCAGTTTATAAGAAGCTGGTTGCATTGATTCATCTTCTAGGATAGATGATGGTTGATGAACCCCTTAGAGCATGTAACTAAGGTAAGTCAACACCTAGATGTGTTATGGATTTTAAGATTGAGTGAGGCACATATAAATTTTATTTTTAGTGTAGGACTATGAGGTACATTGTGCTACAAATAATGAAGAGTGCAAAAGTTGGTGAGTTAGCTTGAAACTTGTGTGATGCATGAATCTATGAGCTATAGTGTATAATTTTAATGTAAATTGAAATATAAACATGATGGGCACATAATTTGGTGTTCTTATCACAATAATTATGTAGTGTATAGGATTGTGAGTTATGAAAATTACAATATGAGTGCATAGGGTTTAGTCTAGATAAATATGTGATATGGCATGAGACTTGTGTGTATGACTATGAGAAAACTTTGGGAAAGGAGTGTAAAATATTAGTTGATAGGTGCATACTCTATGTAGTAGATCAAATGAGGAATAAATTTTATTGTGTGGGAGATGTGCATGGATCATTATTTCAACACCCTTGTGTAAAATATAATCTAATCCTCTTAACCTTAAATATACCCCATATCTAAATTAAGGGGTTAAACATTTACATCATAAGTAAAAACTTATTTCTACTTATTTCATTATAGGTTTACATGGATCAAGGCACATCACTTAATACAAACTTGAGCACACCAGTTATAGTTATCCCTTGGTATCACCTTCTATCCTTTTACTCTATCAATTATGTTACTATAATAATAGGGGAAATGTAGATACTCATATTTGGTATTATAAACTTAAAAATGTGTAGTTTGATAAAATATTTGACATGATTGACTTATAATCACACACACGACTCTTATTGTATATTCCTCATAGCCATTCTCTCATATATGAGCTTGACTCTTCCAAATTTTCATTAGCGTTACACATGGTATTCATAATCTCTACCCAAACAACTTAATATCATTTTAAAACTATCCCTTAGCCTATGGTCACTCTTCTTATTTATTGAATAGGTATGCAAATCTAAGATAATTCCATTACTATGAACTTGTCCACTTAGGGAGGACTTGTCCTCATACCCTTTAATTGATAGTATTTTTAATTTAAATTGATCATATGGGTCAATCTACACATTTCACATGTCAATTTGGAGGAAATCACCTAAAGAGTTAGTTATATAAACATACAAAGCTTAAGCATTTATCTATCTGGCACCTATGTGAAAATATCTAGGTACCAATGGAAATAAATCTATAAATTGAAAGGAACTACCCAAAATATACCAAATATGAAACCTCTCAAAGGATAAATCCCTGAACTACATCTAAATACCATTTGCAAGGTCAATTCACATGTTTTAAAGTGCTTAAAGCCATACACAAGATTACACACAATCAACTACATTGGATAAATATGTTTAGTTTTACTTCCATATTCATATTATTGTATATGTAGGAATCACTTAGTCATATTGGGGAGGATAACGTTAGCTCCACCCTTCCCACATTTGTCTTAGTTTTATAGTTGTAATATAGTGAAAATTAGGGTTTTAATAAAAAATAAGGCATATAGGGATATTCACATGGATTTGTAGATATCATGATATACATGTATCTTAATTAGACATAAGAGTGATGGGTGACACAATCAAATATCTTTAAAATTATAGTGGACATTTTTTTAATACATGAGACATGGTCTCACTACATAGGTGTCCATGAATCACAGATTTATCCATGATCAAACAAATGCTCTATTTTTGGATCTGAGAGGTCATAAGCCTATTTTAGTACATTTCATATGATTTTATTCTTTCTATAGACCTTCACTCATGTGAAAAAAGTTAAGTTCATAATATTCCTAATGTATTCCACATATAACAAGTTATTATATGTATCTAGTTACATTTATATTTGTATGATTATTATATATCTTAATTGATCTTAAAATTCAATTAGTTTTATGTTATTATGTCACCATAATCATAAAAAAATACAAAAAAATATAGCCATAAAATTAAGGCAATCAATATTGGAATGATAAATGAGCTAGCACTTATCAAGTGCTAAATCAACAAACAAGAGGAGGAGCTACCTCTATAAAAGGAAGGGATAGTTATGGATGAGGAAGGTAAGATTATTCAATGGAACATGATACAAATGTCATGAATTTGGTCATTGTGATTTTGATTTTCTTCATGCTCAGTGTGAAAGTGAAATTAAAATAAATAAAGGTAGTGTGCAAGTTACACATTTTCATGTAGAATCTTTAGCATCACCCAAACATGAGAAGGAGCTAGAAAATGGGGAACTTTTTTAAAATAAGGAGGATATTAAAGGTCAAGGAGAATATTATGGATGAATTTTAGAGGAGTCACATTTATTAAAACATAATGCAAGGCAAAATGAATTTTTTTGCAATGTTATGGTTGATAGTGGTAGTTATAATAATTTATTATCCATTGAAATGATCCAAAAGTTGAATTTGGTGTGCAACTCACACCCAAGGCCATATAAAGTGTGTTAGTTATTAAATAGACGTGGGTATATTATGAGGGAGTGTTGTCAATTTGGAATTCATTGATTTAAATTTTAAGGGTTAGTGGAGTTTAAGACCTAGGTTGTTAAAGGTTCTGAGTATAATCAATCAAGGTATAAAATATGCAATAGATATAACCATTGATTTGTGAAATAACTGATATAATATGATATTTATAATAATAGTAATGAATCATTTAAATAATTAATTAGCTATAAATTGACTGAGATGGAGGATCTAGAAGCTAAAAATTGGTATGAGAGC
This sequence comes from Torreya grandis, assembly GCA_037957365.1. Classification (NCBI taxonomy): domain Eukaryota; kingdom Viridiplantae; phylum Streptophyta; class Pinopsida; order Cupressales; family Taxaceae; genus Torreya; species Torreya grandis. The sequence goes on from JARHVA010006288.1 coordinate 941,882, forward strand.
TAGTCTAAGTGTCTCAAACAGACCCATGTATCATAAACCCTGCTGGATAATAGCATCATACCTCGAATAATAGCATCATGGAAATAGTGTCCACTTTTTATGTTAGTGTCTCAATCTAAATATTCATAAATGATTTTTGGGTTTTATAGATCAGATCCTATTTCAACTCTAGTCCAAATTTCAAGTCTATATAATCAATATGCTTTCCTATAACTTTGTTTTTCTCTAAAATTTGTAAGTTTTCATGCTTGTAAGGGTTTGAATGAATACCATGAGAAAAAGGGGTTAGTGGGTCTGACATGTTGAATGTGTGATCCACACCCCATGTGGGAAAACTTCCTTCAAACCAATACTCTCAATAAGGATCAAGCCCAATATAGTTCCCATGCCTAAGTGTTTGGTGCAAGTGCAAGTGAATGCTAGTATGAGTGTTAGTTTAAGTGATTTTTATTGTGAATTGAGACTATAAATATGATTATTATTATATTAAGAATTATTTGGGTGGATGTATCTAGAAGTAGGAAGAATAGGGATTAATAAACTTGATTATGCACTACTTGTTCTAAGCTTGCTTGTGTGTATTTTCATCTGATTTCCATCAAGTGAATAAAGGGCTAAAAGTCATGTATATATAATAATATGGTGCTTATGTGGGGTTTTAAATAGGTATATGATAACAATATGTGTCTTTGGGATTTAAAATATATCTATTGGGGCTAAAAAGAGGGAAAAAGACAATAACACTAAAATGGGACACTAGCATAATGGCACTAGTTTCCACTTTTGGCAATATTGTCCAAGTGGTAGAACCTAAGGCACTAGGAGCCTCAATGGTTGAGGGAGGGTTTGAGACTAATTTTTATATGTTTATGGATGTGTAAGGTCCACACAAAATATGGATAAGTGTATAAATAGGCCCTAAGATAGGTCTAGGGCTAAGTTATGAATGGGTGATCTCAAGTAACACTCTTGGCACTCAAATGACATTTTAGATGACTACATTTACTGGCCCCTTTATTATATAAATTTAACAAAGTGAAATTACTATGATAAAGGAAAACAAATTTACCTAGACTTACATAAGAGGAGAATACCATGAACTTCTATCTATGTTTTGAAGCATACTCTATTGCATGTCCTACAAATGAAATGTGCATAGAATTAGTCCCTACTTAAGAGATATCAAAAGTAAAGACAAAATTAAGTAAAGAGATAAAAGAGAGGAAAGTAATGAATACACCTCACTAGATACACAAACCAATGCATAAACTTGGTGACATCCTGTTTATGTGTAGCTAGTGATCAATCAATGAAAATAATGGATTGGGTTGAATGGCTTGCTTAATTCCCACGTGTGGGTGGGTCAATAAATTATCCAACTTTGACTCCATCATTTCCCACCCCTATTTAGTGAATCATAACTTGTGAATATCTTAGATTGGATTGATGGCTTATCTAACCCTCTTATGTAGGTGGATCAATAACTCAAGTAGACTATGACTCCATCACTACCTACCCATGTGTAGTAGATGCATCTATGATTGAAAATGTATAATGGAATTCAAACTATGTATGATGGATCTAAGGCCATTTAAAAACTTTAAAATGAAAAATTAGCCATGGGGCCTCTTAGGAACTTGATAATATAGATTAGTGTCAATGCATAAATTCCTACCAATGAAGATAGAGTAAGGGATCAATCTAGTGCATAACTAGAACATAGTGTATGGTGTGTATAACATAGATATAATGACATGGATTTTACCATTTTATTTGATCAAATGGTGCAAAAGTGAGCATACATAAATAGTATGTCTTGAGCATGCCCCTAAATCTGATATCTAAGCATATGTATTCTTTATTGAGTTATAAAAATATATATTTGAGTATCTAAATTTGAAATTGGAGTGATCATAATATGCATGATGCCCCTAATTTGAGAAAAATGGTATGATTTTATGTATTATTAAGCAAAAATTGATGATGTATAACTAAATCTATGCAAACCTAGGCTTTACCTACTATACTTTTTTGGTAAATCTATATTTCCCTATTTATGGAACAACTAGACAATAGTGTCATACCTTAAATAGTAGCACTACAGTAATAGAGTCCACTTTCATAGCTAGTGTCCATCTATGTGTAAACACCCTAATTTGGTGAAGCAACCACAAGTACTATGTATTTTTTTGTTCTTTAACATGAAGTTATTAATGATGGTTATAGTCCTTGTATGCATGATCATTTTGAGTCTTTCAATCTTTATTATGTTTTATTTTCCAAATTATGATAGTCCCAATAGTCACTAGCCATCTTTTTCTAGTCACAGGGGCCCCTAGCCTATCCTCCCTAATTTTTGATCTATTTTGAGCCTTAGGAAAATAAAACTACTTTCAGTATAGTAGTGCCACATGGCACTAGTGTCCACTTGTGGCTCTAGTGTTTTATGGGTCCATTCACCCATGTTTGAGTCCTAACCCCTCTCTAAGCCTTCTCTTATATTTTTATATCTTTTTCATGACTTGTCAGCTAGTGAATAATGAATTATATTTAAATCAAATATACTCCTATATAAAGATCCTCACAATGCATTTTACATCTATCAATTACTATTTTAGCATTTATTTACATAAAATAAACTAATAATACAACTCAAATACTCCATGTATTACTCAATTTTCACACCTAGACATTTGCATGCTTTATCAAATAAGGGCCTAGGTGAAATTAATTCTAACATAACATGAAATTTGATGGTGCACATTCCCTAAGGGAGAAATACATGCAATCTGAGACCCCTAACATTGGGGTTAATTTAGGCAACAACAAAAACAATAGAGATTTTGCTCTTTGTAATCGTAACATCCCAAAAACTAGTTTTTCTTTTCCTTTTTGAATTTGATTTGTTCATTATTTAATGTGTGTAGGTATTCATTAGGATTTTGTAAAACATTTATCCAAAATAGTGCAATAGACAAGCCCTTGAGTCATACAAAATCACTTATAGGTCCTCTAAGTTTTGTCGTAACTTTCTTAAAAATTATAGATAGTCTCTAAAGAAAGGTCATTAGCACCACATGGTACTAATATCTTTAAAGGGGTGCTATTGTCTAGAGATACATCTGAAAAAATAGTCAAACTATGAAATATTCCTCTATGTTTGCTCAATTATTTTTAGTACCCTAATCCGTGAAAGACTCTATGGATCTCCAAATAAGTTCTTTTTCTCCTTACACTAGCTATTTGGGGAAATTTCCATTTAATCAATAATTTCCAATTTTATTCCATAATAGTAACAAACTCAACCCTTTAATCTATCTTAGGATTTACTTAGTAAAACCCTAAAAGGTTGAAACATTTGGTGAAACCATCCTACTTAGAATATTGATTCAAATCCCTAATTTTCCTTAGGCTTTACCATTTCTAAAAAAATTACATTAAATTAGGGTTATGAAATTTTGATTTTATGATTTTTTGGAATAACCTAAATAATTTAATTAATCACATATTACGGTTTTGTTTATTTAATTTAAATTAAATATTTGAAACACAACCCTAAATCAAAACCCTAGATCCATATACTAGGTCCCTATACATATAAATATTATTAATTATGATTTCAATTTCAAACTTTGTTCTAAATTTCACACATTAAAAACACACTTATGTTAGATTATATTCTACCTCTTTTGTGTTTGTCATTCCTTGTTTATACTATCTTCTTTGGCAAGTTTCAAATGGCATCTAAATTTTTTTTACCACTCATCTATTTGATGCACTCTTGAATTCTTCTCATGATTATAATAATGAATGGACTAATTTCCAAGATTGTAAATTAAAGCATAATAATGACTTCATTTATAATTATGATGATAACTATATATACAATGATGGCTATGAGGATTACTATATGCATGATTATGAAAATGAACATCAGGATATATTAGATACATCATCTTCTCTTTCCTCTCACTCTTCTCTTACTTTTCAAAATCAAACTAATAATATAATACCAAAAGAACCTCTTTTTGGTAGTGCTTTATTCCAATGTGATCCTAGTTTTTCAAATACTTTTGCTAATTCATTATACAAATTAAATCAATATAAGTGCACTACATTAAAAACACTTTTGCATGATTCAAGTAGATAAAAAAAATGTATCTTCTTTACCTTTCTTAGTTACATTTGTAAACAAAGTACAAATGATATTACACCTTTTAGCAATGCACAAACTAAGGTAGATAAAATTCCTTTATCACCTTCCTTCACATTTCAAGCTCAATGAAATGATTATCTACAACAAGTTGATAATGCAAATGTCCCTAACCCTTCTCTTATATGTCATAATATGCAAAAATAAAACATGGTTGTTACTTATCCTTCCCTTGATTCCAAAATTGAAAGTGATAATCATGGATGCAATTCAAAAATAACTAGTGAACAAATGCCTTGCATTACACCTATATATGATGATACATTGCATAGTAGTAAAAAGTTCAAATATTCTTCTTTTATTTCTTTAAATGATCGTGTGGATGATACTTATTCTAATCTTCTACAAAAAAAATTAAATTATGATTTTGATGAACCATGAGATAATTATGATTATTGTGATTATGATAAATATGATGTAGAATCTACACCTTCTACTTAACCTCTTACCTCACATATCTATCTTGTTCAACCAAATAATGGGTCACATGTGAAAAGGCGCACACACACGCGCGCGCGCGCACACACGCACACGCACATGCACACACACACACACACACACACACACACACACACACACACACACACACACACACACACACACACACACACACACACACACACACTTATTCATTTGTTCATGTTTTATATTCAATAGAGAATAAATTACCTTCAATTCAATTAATATGTGATACTCCTTCATAACATAATAATATTAAACATACCAATGAATCCCCCTTAACCCCTCTTACTAAAGTAGAAACTATTTCTCAAACATACCTAAATGAGGGTGGTATCTCATTTCCCCCTAACCAAGTCCTAGATATCACACCTTCAAAGGTTATTGAGAATGAACCAAACCTCTCTAAAAAATATTTCCAATACAATGTACCAATGACTAAGATAAATAATAAAATTTAAGCATTAAAAAACCTTGTTTATAATGATAATATACCTTCACAAGTGTTAATTTATTTAATGCATGTTGTGGGTGCTTTGAAATGACAAGTATAATATAACTTTACTATTCCATGTAAAATCTCAACTACAAGGTTGCCACACAACTTTCAGATACCAGTGTTACCTATATTTGATGGACATTGAGATCCATACTTACACCTTCAATCTTATAAGAAATACATGGCCCATATTAAAAATAAGTTAACTTTGCTACAATTTTTTCAAAATTCCCTAAATGGGAAAGAAATGGATTGGATCCACCATACAATCCCTAATGGATCTTTATAAACATATGAGGAGCTAGAGATAATCTTTCTCAGGCATTACATATAGAGTAAGGGACCTCTACTTATGCATGAGAGATTACATTCATTACATTAGGGTGAGATGGATCCTACATATAAATACATTCTATGGTTCAAAACTTATTTACATCAACTGATTTATCAACCATAGATTTAGAAGTATAATGCATATTTGCCATAAGTTTAATCTTCCTCTCAAGGAGAGATTATTATATCAAACATTTAAATCATTTAGACATCTATGTAATGTTATAATAGCATTAGATGCATATTTGGGATTAGTAATTACATAGTCAAAGATATATTTAACTATATACCCCTCAAATCCTCAGTCATCTAATCTGGTACAAGATCCTATGCCACTTCCAATTCAAAAATTAGTGGCATAGAAACAACCAATAAAAATAATCAGTAAGGGCAAAGAGACACTCTACATAGCACATTCTACAATGAGTATAACACATGGTATACATAAAGGGGTTATATAGTTTTTAGATAAGGTTGGGCCTCATGACATTTTGATTACATTATTAGATAGGGGATGATCACACTTCTTTTACTAATCATCATCCACCACGCTACTTGCACTGGGTACCACATAAGTAATATTATCATTTTCACCTAATAAATATACATTCAGATGATCATTATTATGCACTTTGATCTTATATAGACTAGTATGTTACTTAAGGAATCATGGAGTTTACATAGGGGACATTGAGACGTCATTTATTACACTCTCATATATCACACTCTTCTACGATAGAGTTATCCTAGGATGTTTTTTTTAAGTAACCATTGGTTACTTATCATACAAGACCTATGTTTTTTAAGACACCCATTTATGATCAATCTCATACAATACAACCTCAATAGTGATGAAAACTAGTTCATAAATTTTAAAACACACTTATAATATGTATACGAATCAATATATTTGGGAACAACTATAGACCCAAGGAATAATTTTAGTTCAATCACCAATCAAAATATATGGAAATAATTATAGATCTTAGAATGTACCTCTAGTTCATAAACCAATCAAGATATTTTTTAACAACTAAAAGCATAAGGGCACAATTTCAATTAGATCACCAATAATGATATATGGTAATAATTATAGATATCATAACCCATCTTCAATTCACACACCAATTAAGATTTTTTCAAGAAATCATACAACTTAGAGTAAAGTTTAAAAACCTCAACCAATCAAGACTTTTGGACCAAAGTATACACATTCACATATTATCATTGCATCATAGATAGTTTTAGTTTCATAGTCTATGTCTACATCAACACAACACGAGTAGTATGGTCATTGGTTCTCCACGTCATCTAGGTTCAGATAGGGCATACCACCATCACATGTTATACATATAGACATATTATGGAATATAAAAAAACCATATACCAATAAAATTTAAAACTTAATCTACTACACATATTCCTAAAGATGTTCATAAAACATATATAAATTTAATAAATTTACTCCAACTAAAATAAATATCACATTTCAAAAATCAAACTAATTTAAAACATAATATTGTATACTAACAAGATCAATTTACCAATACACATAACAAATTAAATAACGACCTATATGTAACTTAGCATATCATTTAAATATAAATATGTTGCATCAATCAATGATGTAAACATGACTATTGGCACCAACTCCCTCACTCTCACTCTCAGATGCATCAAAACTAGAACTTGAGGCCCCACTATATCTATGTGACCTCAATCTATGCATCTATACTCTCTCTCTCTCTCTCTCTCTCTCTCTCTCTCTCCTCTCTCTCTCTCTCTCTCTCTCTCTCTCTCTCTCTCTCTCTCTCTCTCTCTCTCTCTACTCTCTCTCTCCTCTCTCTCTCTCCTCTCCCTCTCACTCTCTCTCTCTCTCTCTCTCTCTCTCTCTCCTCTTCTCTCTCTTCTCTCTCTCTCTCACTCTCTCTCTCTCTCTCTCTCTCTCTCTCTCTCTCTCTCTCTCTCTCTCTCTCTCTCTCTCTCTCTCTCTCTCTCTCTATCTATACATGCCCAACTTAGCCATAAACTTGGCATGCTCTAACTATAGTCATATATAGTCATCTACTATCTGACTACTAGCCCCACCTAGAGCATTAGGTATGGGCATAATACACCTATGTAAATTAGCACGTGCCTCATATCTATCTGCCATTGATCTCCTAAATGCCAAAATCACTATCATATCTTGATCAATGACAGATAGATATGAGGCACATGCTGATTTACATAGGTGTATTATGCCCATACCTAATGCTCTAGGTAAATGCCACAATGCCTATCATATCTTGATCAAATAAATGGGCATGCACCCCAGCAACATTAGTGGCCCTTTACACCAATCCTTCCTCCACAACATCATCATGGATATGTCATGTCAACTCACATAGTGTTGATTTAATGGTGAACTCCTAATACTCATCATCTCTTGAACTTGTAGGTACCCACACAAGTAATAAGAATCCTATCATATAAACACATAATCAACTTTACATATAACATACAAACATTTTAATTAACTTACCATCAATAAACTTCAGAAGATCTACATTTATTACCTCAATAATCATCCCCCCTCTCAAAAATAGAGGTGTTCATCTATCATCACTCCACCATACTGATTAGGCCTTGATCACTCTCATAGTGTCTACATCTAGTACCTCAATATCAGGATCAAACTCTGTCAATGGAATGGGAGTTACCTCACCAATAGATGGCTTTGTCATATTACCTAGCCTTGTAGGATCCTAAGAACTCCTCAACCATATAATAGGTGATGGAAGCGCATATTGCATAACACCAAACTTCCATTTAACCCTCTCATACTAAATCTATTCGTATACATTATCCAGTGATCATGTATCAAATAACTAACACAAATCCACCTCAATTGAGTACTATACTCAAGCCACCTATAATAGCCCCTATAGGGTCTCCAATGTTAGATTAGCCATGTTATTGGATCCTTGCATAGAAAATTTATTAAATCTATGTATAGATCTAGGAAATCATAGATAAATTTCAAAGGAGGAATAAACTTGTTTTACACAACATATTTCAAAATATGACCTGCTTGCATAAAATTAAATTAACCTATCTAACCTTCCGAAGTGGAAAAGTGGGGTACATATAGGGAAAATTAGGTCAACATAAAGAAGCCTCTAATTTTCTTAATTAGATCATTACATTAAAATAATATTAGCCTATGTGACCCTTTTATAACTAACGTAAGGAATTTTAATTAACATATCATGGCCATAAGGCTATGTAGGCAAAACCTAATGGGAAAAATCACTGCACTAATATCCCCACTTAAGCATAGCTTAGGTGAGATGTGAATTGCGTCCCGGCATTGAAAACTTGATGAAATGCCTAAGTATATAGTGAAGAACCTCCATAGGAGGAAGAAGGTGGAACATCCCTAACCCCAATGAGAGCCCATAGATGAATAATTTAGTCTCTATGAAGGGCTTGGTCAGAATATCTCCAATCTACTCTGATGTTGAATAGTATTAAAGATCAATGACTTGCTCATTGATAAGCTCCCTGATGAAGTACAAGTGAATCTCTATGTGTTTGGTCCTTTGATGGAGAACCATATTCCTAAAAATCTAGATAGTGATTTGGTTGTCACAGTAGATGATTATTGGCTTATGAAACTAGATACCAAACGCAGTGACAATCCCTTGAATCTAGATTGCCTCAATGGTGCATTGATAGCCCCTCTCTATTTTACCTTTGTAGATGATAAATCAACTACATGTTGCTTCTTAATTGACCAACTTGTTAGACCCAAACCAAGTGAGAAACTATAGCATGAAGTGGACTTATTACTCTAAATATCTCCAGCCCAATCTGAATCTATGAACTTGATCAAATCAACCTTTATTCTTGCTTTGTTTATATCTCATAGTTGTGTGAACCCTGAATGTAGTACAGAATCTGCATAGCTATTTTCCAAGGTAATTCATTGTGGTTCCTACATAAATTGGGAGACCATGCCAACTACATAGGATATGTTAGGGCTAGTGTGTGTGAGATAGATAAGACTACCCAAAATTTCCTGATATAGAGTTATATCAACCAATAGTGCAGGGCAATCATCCTCAAGTTTTACACCAGACAAGAAGGAGTAGGATCTGGCTTACAATTAACCATGTTAAACCTCACAAGAAAATCAATAGAATACTTATATTATGATAAAGTTATCTCAGAATCTGAATGAATTATTTCAATCTTGAGAAAGTAATGCAGTAATCCCATGTTTGTCATTGAAAATATGTTGAAAGTGTACTTTTCACTATTCAGATGGATGATCGTGAGTTCCCTATAATTATCAAGTCATCCATATAGAGAATTAGGACAAAAAGTAATCATCCTTCCATAAGATGTAGACATTCAAATTTGAGTGGCATATGGTGAACCCAACTATGAGGAGAAAGGAGTCCATCTTAGCATACCATGCTTGAGGGGCCTGTTTGAGTCCGTAGATAGATTTTCTGAGTCTACAAACCAAGGAGGAATCTTGCACAAATCCTTATGGTTGCTCCATGTAGATATCTTCTTTGAGGTCACCATGTAAAAAATTACTCTTGATGTTCATTTGGTGAACATCCCATCGATGTACAACTATGATGGCTAGAGTGATTTTGATAGATGCCATCTTGGCTATAGGAGAAAATGTCTCAGTGTAGTCTATGCCAAGCACCTAGGAAAAATCCCTTTATAAACTAGATGATCCTTGTACATAACAATAGACCCATCTACACCATACTAAGTCTAATAAACCCATTTTCAATGTACTAATTTTATTCCTTTAGGAAGAGGGACCAAGTCCCATGTTTTGTTCTTAATTAGAGAACTATACTCCTACATAACAAAATCCCATTATGAAATGCCATATGCCT
>JARHVA010006289.1:10000-32500 GCA_037957365.1 Torreya grandis
AGCATGTGCCCTTAAGTTGTCAATTTAATACATCAAACATTGATTTGTAGTGCACTTCCTTTGCATGTGTCCACAACCTGTCTATGTAATGATTTGCACTGCACTTCCTTCTTGATTATAACCTTAAACTAGGTAATTTAAAACTTAATTTAATAAACTAGGTAAATTAAATAGATCAACAACCAAGCTTCCGAGTGAGTAACTAGCAAGTATTAATTAGAAACTAGCACATGTAGACTGACACCTGAGAAGTTGGCACCTCAAACACCTACAAAACGCTGACACCTAAAAAAGCAGCACAGCAAACCCAACAAGAAAAAAACAGTGGCGGAGAAGCCTTGTAGAGGAGTGCGGAGGCGGCCATGGGGAAATAAGCAGTAGAAATCAAGGACTCCAACTAGAAAGACATATGCGTGAGTTAGGAATTTCTGACATTGTAAAAGAAGCAGCTGCTTCTTTTACAATGTCAAAAATTTCTTGCGTGGCATGGCTGCTTCTTTTACAATGTCAGAAATTCCTAACTCACGCATATGTCTTTCTAGTTGGAGTCCTTGATTTCTACTGCTTATTTCCCCATGGCCGCCTCCTCACTCCTCTGCAATGCTTCTCCGCCACTGTTTTGTCCTTGTTGGGTTTGATCTGCTTCTTTTTTGATCTGATTGGATAAATATAGTTCATGTTTGCAAAATCTTTGGAACATTTGTAACATTTCACACCCAATATGGTTTATTCTTTGGAATGTATTTAGGTACATTAATGTTTTTTAGGGTTATTAGGGGGATGCAAATGATTGTAATTGACATGCTTGGATGACTGCCGCACGAATAATTAATATAGGTTGAATAACTGCTATTAAATATTGAGTAATTCAAGTGCTAATCTTAACAGGTGATTATTTTGTATGTGATCATGAATATGGCATGCAGTTGAGGATTCTATCCTACCGCATGGTGTCAAAGTGGTGATGGAAGACTACCCTTATGCAACTGAGAGTCTCCTTATTTGATCAGCTATCAAATAATAGGTAGAAGAATATGTTGGTTGTCAACACTCAAAACCAGACACTATCCAGAATGATTGTTAAGTTCAAGCTTTGTGGGAGTAAATTAGGAATAAAGAACACCCAGATTTAAGAAACGAGCTATGGTGACCCAAATTGGAAACAAAGGAATATCTGTTTGGCATCCTCGCAACAACGATATGGATTGCTTCAGAAGAGCTTAATGCTCTTAATTTTGGTTGGTACCCATACGGAGGTTTTGTATTGTACTCAAATATGCCTTCTCTTTATACATAAGAAGAAAGATTAAGAATATCAAAACTTTATTTCACATCCGCATAAGTACTTGGGGACTTAACATAATTGTTCTAATAGATTCCTTCCAAAGAAAATTTGAGCTTGAATAATTTAACTGTTTTATTTGAAAAGGAAAGATTAGTAAGAGAGTTAATTTTGAAAAGAGATAAAAAATTATATATTATTAATAAAATAATTTTTGTATCAAAAAGTTGCATTAATATAAAATAGTTTTGTAATAACGCTCAATTCCGTAATTTTTTTCGGTCTAGTAAACATTATTAAATATCATGGATGCATTCTCCAAATTTTAAGCTAAAGTGCAGAGTATAGAGAACATCATACATCATAGAAATTAAGAATTGTATCTTAAGTTTAAGAATGGTACAAGGATGATTCCCTATGAGCTATTGATGATGACATGATGTCCAACCCTTACAGTTAAGGGACTCCCTAATAATATTTCTATTTAGTTGTCCTTAACAAATTCATTTCAGACTGCATCTCACATATTTGACCTTGTCATCCTACCGTTTAGTCTTGAAGTATTTTTTCTCTCTCCCATTTTATTTATTTTTCACTTATGAGTAATTATTTTAGTTAATTATCAGAATTGACTTATTTTGTAAGCACTGGACATTGCTCATAGGACATAAATTCTTATTTTTAGTCAAAATTTTTATACCATATATCAATACAATATTATATTATGATGAGTGAAAAAAATTACCCTTCATGATAGTCCCATCATTTTTAAACTCTTAGTTTGTTGAGCCAATTTTATGATCCATTTAAGTAATTAACATGTCTTTGACACAAAACATTAGTCTAGCGATATGTAAAACTTAAAGCCATAACAAATTAACCATACAAGAACAACATTATAGAAAACAATTGTAATATATCACATTTATAATATATAAAAGAAAATCCAAATATAAAATTAAATTTATTAAAGCTTTTGGTATGCAAGAATAACATCATAGCCAAAATTAACTATTTTAGTGATTTTTGTTCCTTGCCATCTAAAATCTCTATAGGGTGTTTAGAAAAAAAGAAGTTTGCTTATGTCTTGCATCAAGAACTGTGGTCTTTTAATTATTTCCCCTTGTTGTCATATCAGGTTGATTCAGAAGAGGTTAATGATTGTTGTATTGCATATGTGGGTCCAAACTAACCTTTATCCACATTACCCCATTATCAACTTTACCCTATAATTTTGCTAATACCACCTATATATTTCTTTCCACATATTCATGTTTACCACATTGGAATAATCTATTATTCTTAATATCCTATTCATGACTTTGTTTATTCCATTAAATATTGTTAAGCTTTCATCCCAAATTAATATCCTATTTTACACTTTTAATAAGCATTAGATATTGCATCAATATTACTTAATATCCTATTTATTCATGGTTTTTAAATAACTATTGGATTTATTTTTAAATCAATGTAAATCAAGTTTATTTCTCACCTTTACCTCCCCCACGTGGAGATTTACATGGAATATTGTTATTGTTGTTTTTAAAAAAAAAAATTAAATAGTAATAATAAAACCACTTTATTCCATGCTTACCTTTTTCTCACATGGATACCCACTTTGGTGTGGTTGGTGGGAAGTGGTGTTGTTTGGGAAATATATGTTTTAAACTAAAGTCAGACTTAACTTTATCCTCTTACTTTGGCATTAAAATCCTTCTTAGACATACATCCTTCTTAGAGATATATGCTTTAAACTAAAGTGGTCAATGGTTTTGGTGTGGTGGACACTGTTATTATTGGGGAAGGCTTTATTAAATTAAGCATGGCATTTAACTACCCATTTTTAATAGGATTTGATTTCGTTTAAAAAATTATGCAAGCTTTTTATAGAGTATAAGCTTATTTGGATGTTGGGTAAAGGAATAAGTTTGTTAGCTAATATTAGATATATACAATTATATTTCATTTTATATTGGGATTATTATTATTTTGGAGATGTAGAACAACATACAAAATATTACAGAAGCTATAGATTTTTTGTATAGAAAGAGAATTTTGAAAAAAAATTGAAGGAGGGACATGCCATATAGGTGGAAGTCTATTATGCTAGACAACACATGTTATTAAATTCAAAGGATTGACTATGTTTATTTTTATAGAGGCATAATTTTGGAATAGCTTGATTAAGGTCATTTTTGCTTACTATAGAGCCTTGTAAACATGTAAAAAAAATGTAGAGAGAGTTAATTGCCCATTTTTTAGAAATAAGGTACTATAGAGCTTTAGATGAATAGGAAGATGTTTGTTGATCAGGGTCAAAGTCTTCAATATGTGATTTTTGATTCTATTGTAGGTGGCATGGTTAATTTATCATTATTGTGAGTTGAATTATTACTTTAAATTTGATTTTTAATGTATCATATTGTTATTTAGCAATATTGAGGATGTAGCCAATTGCTGAAACCTGCAAACAATCTTTGTTCTCTATTTTTATTTTCAATTTTCCATCAGTATATCAATTTTAAATTTTTATTGATATTTAAAATTTAATCACTAGAAATTAATTAATAGATAAAAGTATGAAGGGAACATTGAATCTAAAAAATAAAATTTAAATGAATTTTCAAAATACTCACATTCAAAATTCTTTAGACAATTTTACATTCTGATTAAGAGTGAATTTTATTTTTATAAATTTTAGAAATTGACATCTTATTAAAATATATATTTTAAGGAAAAATAATGATTAGTAGGGGATAATTACTATTTATAGATTAGTTGGATATCGAATCAGTTGATCAATGAGATTTAACAGTTTGGTTTACCTATGATTAACAATTCTCTATTTGACAATTATTGTAGTTGGTTCAATTATGTGTTGAATACAGGAACATGTGAACTATGGGCAAGTTGTAAAATTATAAAAATATCAATGAACTTGAGTCATATAATCAATAGACCCAAGAAGAGAACTCTCTCTTGAGATCAAAATTCTACTTCATGGAAGAAAATATTGAAAAGATTGAAATATGATTTACAAACCAATGATGAACTCTTGTCAAAGTTGTAGAATGGTAAATGAATGAACAAATTACCTTCCTCATCAAGTGTAGAAACAATGATAGATGAATACAATGTATGTAAGTATTCATGTAGTACATCCTCTCATTTAATTTCAAATATTGCTTTTAATGTTTTTGAAAAATACAGTAAGGGTATTAGGTCTAAACTATTAGATAAAATGGGATTTGAAGGAAGAGGCCTTGATAATAGTGGACAAGGCATAACTAACCCCATATAGGTAGAGGATATTCCTCATTTTATAAGTTTGGGTATACAAGTGAGAAAATAGAAATTGGAGACAGTTCCAAATCTATAGAAGGCAGACATACTTCCAACTACCAAGTGTATAAGCCACTAGCTTTTCAAAATAAACCATCATTGATGGATGAGAGGTCTAAGAGAACTATAGGAAGAGGTATTGAGATTCCAAATCCTCTTTATTACACAACACATATCACTAATAATTTGGTAAATTATAAAACTTCTAATGCACTCTTTCAATTTGAACAATATGGCTATGATATATAGAGAACGTGGTATGCTTTTCCTTGTACTTTTTATGGGTTAAGTAATCATTTCATTGCTTAATGTTGGAAGAGAAAACCTCTAATGAATAATTTTTTTCCTTTTGTGAAAGATAAGGTAGGTTCTAATGGTTAATATCATTCAGAGGTGATAAATGGTAAACATGTTTCCTCATCTAAAAAGGAGAAGCTAAACTTTTGTACTCATTGTCACAAGAGTGGACATAGAGTTGAGAAGTGATGGAAACTTCAACCATCACACTATCCTAAACCTGGTAAATATTCCAATGTATATTTCAATTATGAAAACAAGAACTTATTATTACATAAATTTTGGTCTAAATATCATGCATTTTTTATGGATTAGATAATCACTATGTTGACTTATATTGTAAAAGAAAACCAAGTAGTAGGATATATTTATTATCTAAGGATAAATAAAAGGGTAATAGTTAGTTTAATCATTTTAATTTAAGTGGTCACCAAAATGATAAATATTGGGTATTGCATCCACAACTATGTCCTAAGTATTGCATAAAGACATCTATGAAGAATGATGAATCCATAAGAAAAATGGAAGTTGTTTTAAACCCACTAGTTTCGAAATCAAAACTAGAGGAAAACCACTTCTCTACTGATTATTGACAGATGACTCCATTCATTTTTTATTTGGATGGTAATGATCATTTAATTTTTAGTGGTAATTTTGCATAGCTATGGTATTAATTAGCATGCATATGGTCAAAGTAGTTTTGGTATTCCAAAGAATATATTTTGACATTGAATAATTTTGGAGCTACCAACTATGAGGAAATTCAAGTGACATGTTTATCATACTTGGATTATTTTATCATGTTTATGGTTTTGCTAAGCTATATTTTTTCTCCTAAATAAGTTTTTGAGTTCTTGATGCATTGGTAAAGGAATTAACTCACATTTAAACTTTGATATATTCTCAAATGATTTAAGATTTTAAAATGGTTTATTGGAGTACCCTGTAGAGAAAAGCCAATGGACAGGTTTATCATACTTTGATTATTTATCATGTTTGGATTTTTAGAAAAACTTCATTTTTAAACCTTGAAAATAGTATATGAAGATTAGATGGGGCATGGTCGGTATGTCTATTTTGGGAAAATTTGTATTTGAATATATATGTTGTCAATTACATTGTGCAAATAGAGGCTTCTAAGACCCTTTTCAAGCACCATTTGTAATTTTAATAATTTTACAAAGTTTTTATAGACATGCATGATATTTGCATATTTTATAAGTGCCTCATTCATTTTTAGCATTTATTGGTAACTATCAAAAGTGGTTACAATTAACATGTATATTTATTGCACTAACAAACTAGTTTGTAGTTGTACTTGGTGATCATTTTATAGTGATTGGTAGATTCACCAATTTTAGAGATGTGACATTTGTACATATAGTTTTCTTCTATCTACAATTTGGTATTGGATAGATATTTCTTTAACTAGCATTTTAGGGATTCAGTTTGATTTTTGAATCATTTCCATGATATTTTACAGTGATGTTTTGTAGAGTGAATCTTTTATAGATTTAAAGAGTGACTTGACCTTTTGGGGACCAAAAGTGTCTTATTGGGAAGGTTTGATCTAGGGGATTTTCACTCATTAGATGGTTTGAATGGAAAAATATGGAAAATAAAACTTTCACAATGGGAAAGGTGACACATTGAAAAAATATAAAGAGTTTATACAGTTACTGTTTATATTAGAATTATTTTATTGTTAATAGGTGTTGTGTTGCAAATGTGGGAACAAACTGACCTTTACTCACATTACCCTATTATCAACTTTACCCTATAATTATGCTAATTCCACCAAGTTATTTCATTCCACATATTCGTATTTACCAGACTAGGATAATCTATTATCCTTAATATCCTATTCATGACCTTGTTTATTCCATTTGATATTGTTAAGTTTTCATCCCAAACTAATATCCTATTTTTAATGGTTTTAATAACCATTGGATATTGTTTTAATATTATTTAATATCCTATTTATTCATGGTTTTTAAATAACCATGGGATATGTTTTCAGACCAAGATAAATGAAATTTAGTCCCTAACTTTACCTTCCCCTCATGTGGAGATTTACATGGGATATTGTTTTTAAAATAAATAAATTAAAAAAAATTAAAAAAATAAAATAAAATAATAATAATAATAATAATAATAATAATAATAATAATAATAATAATAATAATAATAATAATAATAATAATACCACTTTATTCCATACTTACCTTTTTTCCATGTGGATACCCACTTTAGTGTGGCTAGTGGTTGGTAGGAAGTGGTTTTATTTGTGAGATATGTGTTTTAAACTAAAGTCCAAACTTAACTTTACCCTCTTAATTTAGCACTAAACTCCTCTGTAAACATGCACACTTTATCCACTTGCTTTCGCATGGTCTATGTGGATTATCCACTCAAAAGTGGTTAAAGGTTTTGGTGTCATGGACCATGTTATTATTGGGGAGGGATTTATTAAATTAAGCATGGTGTTGAAATACCCATTTTTAATAGGATTTTATTTCATTTGAAAAAGCATGCAAGATTTTTATAGAGTATAAGCTTATTTGGATGTTAGGTAAAGGAATAAGTTTGTTTGCCAACATTGGTTATATACAATTTTATTTCATTTTATATTGGGATAATTATTATTTTAGAGATAGAGAACAACATATAGAATATTACAAAAAATTTATATTTTTTTTACAGAGAAATAATTTTGAGAAAATATTTGAAGCAGGTTCATGTCATATAGGGGGAAGTCTATTATGCTAGACAACACATGTTATTAAATTTGAAAGATTGACCATGTTTATTTTTACAGAGGTAAACTTTTGGAATAGCTTGATTGAGACCATTTTTGCCTATTACAGAGTCTTGTAATCCTATACATTTTTTTTAAAGAGAGTTAATTGCCGATTTTGGAAAAGGAAAGTTTTGCAAAGCTTTAAATGAATAGGGAGACGATTGCTAATCAAGTTCAAAATCTTCAATATTTGATTTACATTTTTATTATAGGTCATAGCATTTATTTATCATTATTCTGAGTTGTATCATTATTTCAAAATTGATTTTTAATAGATTAGATTGCTATTTATCAATATTGGTGATTTAGCCAATTGGTGAACACTGTAAATAGTCCTTGGTCTCTATTTTTATTTTTAATTTTATATTATTATATCAGTTTTAAATTATTATTGATATTTGAAATTTAATTACTGAAAATTAATTAAGAGATTGTTCCAAGAGATAAAATATGAAGGGAATGTTGCATCTGAATAATAAAATTTAGATGATTTTTCAAAATACTCACATTAAAAATTGTTTAGACAATTTAACATTTTGATTAAATGTTAATTTTTTTTATAAATTTTGGAGATTGACATATTATTAAAATCCATTTTTAAAGAATAGTAATGATTAGAAAAAGCTAATAATTTTTTATGGATAATGGGTCGCCATGGGTTATTAACATTTATTGAGATTTAATAGCTTCATGCTCTAGGTGAGTTATTTAATGACCTCCCCACCTTCCTCTCTGACCATTGAAGCCATGATGGATGAAGGAGGAGCACTCTATAATGCCATCATAGAACAAATGACTAAGAAAATTTGTCTTGAAAGTGTATCATGAGGTAAGGATTCTCCTTCTGATGTTTTTCTTACTCAACCCACTTTTGATTATGCTTATCAATGGCTAGAACAATTTTTGTTAATAAGTTACTTCATTGGTCACATTACTTCTGAAATCATGTTTAAATATTTGGTTCAAACTACCTAGGTGGTTTATGGTATTAAGCTTGAGAGTGTACAAAACATGACCAAAGGTTTTTTTTATTAAAATTTGTTGACCCCACCGATAGATGTGTTATATTGAAAAACTCATCCACCTGGTCTATATGAAACTCCCTTATATTGCTATCCCCTTGGACTAGAGACTTTATAGTCTCATAGTAGGCTACTTTGAAAGTTCCTATCTAGGTTGAGTTATTAGGTTTTCCCCTAACATGATGGTCCTTCTTGGACTAAATCATTGACTCTATAGGCTATATTATTACTCATATATCCCAAAGATTATACTCAGCCTAACCATAAAGGAGGGTATGTGTGAAAGATGATATTTTAAGGACCTCAAAGAATCTATCCAAATTAAAGCTGGTGAATCTTGTTATTCATAGAGATATTTGTATATTAACTTGTGTAATACTTATTTTTGCCACCAAGCCACAAAACACAAGATTAAGGATGGTAATTTACATCTCCCCCACAACAAGACCCTTGTCAAGTACACGATCACTACTCTTAAGAATACCCAAGAATATGGATGGAAAACCATTGGGAGAAGAAGCTAAATTACAATAGGGGAGCTGGTTAAACCAGTCATGGGATTATCAACAATCCTTCTTTTAGATCCATGCCTTAGGCACTTAATCCTTTGGCTTTATTGAGCCAGAAAATGCCTTGTAACATACTCACTATTAAGAAGCCTACATATACAAAGGTAACACCATCTCAACTTTGGTTTTAAGGAATCCCCATAATGGTGAATGTGTTTTATAGTTCTCAAGTATCAAAAAATGTCTTTCCAGATGATCTAGATTTTTTGTCACATATCACAAGACTAGCACTAATAAGCGATCATAAAACTCCTCCTAGAACTATCTAATTCGCTATTGAGGCTTTATTTGTTAGGGTTTTTTTTGGTGATTCAGAGTTTGTGATAAAATTTGTTCAATAACAAGATTTTTTTTCTCTCCAACTCTGATCATTTTAGGTCCCGTAATCTATGAATTATTTTTCATAGAATGTTTGGGTCTTAATAGAATCAATCCATAAGTATGTTTGTAGATATGGACATTCTTTACCTTCAAGAACTAAAGGTGGTGGGTTTCCTTCCCTTAGTTATTGCTAGAGTTTTCTGTCCTAATAGTTTAGTGCTTTCTAACAATCATGAGGTAGGTCATGATAGAATTGTGACATTCATTACACTCAGGTGGAAGGCTCATGTTGTGACATCTAGCAAGGACCCCACCCAACATGTGATATGGGCCCTTTTCAATATTAATAATCACTCATTTGGCATTATTAAGGTTTATGCCTCAAATGATGCACATGAATGATTAACTTTATGGTGATGGATTGTTGATTTTATACCTAAAGCCTACTGGGATATATGTGGGGATTTTAGTATGGTATAATTATCAATTGACAAGATTGGGAGTCTACCAATGTGATGGGCCACTTGCAAAAGGGAGATGTGATTATACATAAAAAGATGAATTTCACGTCCATGACCTTAATTTAGGGTGGCTCCTCATAATAAAAGTTTGGTACACTTGGACCAATATTTGAGGTAGAACTAATTGGGTGATTTAATGACATGATCATGTTATGATTTCTAGTCAACCATACTTCTCTATTGATATCATTTTTACTCTGTTGGTGGAAGCATTCCAAATTTTGCTCTCTCTAACCACTTTCTGATAAGATACTATATTAATTGGCATTTTAAAAATTGTAAAGTCCATAAGACATTTTTTTCTTAATAAAACCCTCCTAGATCATGGGCCCACCATGGCTAACATCAAGCAGATTTATAATCTTGTTCTTTGCCTACTTAGTAGCCAGGGTGGACCCAATGGTGGGTGGATGCTATCAATTGGATGTCTAGATTTATGTATATATATGGGCATTAATTAGCTAAGATTCGATGAAAATTTTACTCTTCCCCCTATTCAGAGTTGAGCTAGGCTATGTCTTCCATAGAGAAACACCCATTTAGTCAATCTCTCCATCTGTGGGTGGCTTGATCACACCATAAAATCCAAATTTATGATTAGTGTAATTCCTACAGTGCTCAACTTTAACCTTATATGGATTGGCTCAAAGATGGATACTGGGACTCCAATTAATTGTTCCACATGTTCAAGGCCAAGTATACCACCTAATAGATGTAATACATTCATGATAATTGGTAAAGATACATAGATACACTTGAGATGGTGAAGTCTTTTACAAAACATTATTGGTAAGTGTTTTCATTTCAATTGCCATTCATGGAAAGCCATCAGGGCTTGAACCAATGTGTCTTAGTGTTCCCACTAAATTTACCACTACATAGAGGATTGCTTGTGATAGGGTCCTTTCTATGGAGGATTTATATGAAGTTATGATTAATATAAATAATGATAAATCCTTTAGATGTGATGCATTCCTTTGTGAGTTTTACAGGAAAATGTGGGCTACTATTGGGGTTGACCTTTGCAAGGTCTATCTCAAATCATTCCATTCACTAACCTTGGGCTCTACCATCAAAATATGTCATATAGAATTCATCCTAAAGTTTGGTGACCCTGAGCTCATTTGTAACTGACATCCTATAATATTGCTTATTGTGCTTTAAAAAATAATTACCAAGGCTTTGGCACTCTGCATTAGACATATGTTGCCTTCGATCATCCAACCTAAGTAGATGGGATCTCATTTAAGGCCACTATATTCTGAATAATATAATTGCTAGGTGGGAAGGCATGGAATGGTCCCATCGATCGTACCAAAAGTCTTTTTTCATTAAAATTTATTTTGAGAAACCTATGATCATATTGAGTTGCCTTTCAACTTGGTTATGTTACAAGCTTTAGGTTTTGGTCCCACTCTCATTCAATCTATTTGCATGTTGTTTTATGATGCCCCAAATTTCATCTCCATTAATGAAGTCAACTCAGAACCTTTTAACCTATTTATATCCATCAGACAAGGTTTCCCCTTGGCCTTAGCCCATATGTTCTCATCATAAAAGGTTTTGGTTATCTTTTAGCCAATGCTCAATCATAAGGCTTTATGTGTGATTTATCACTTCATTTAGAATAATGCTGATAAATTCTCAAAAGGCACTTTTTTAATGACTCCTTCCTTATAGAAATCGAGGAAAAGGATGTTTTGTCCAATGTTATCCACTACCTAGATGTATTTGGTCTTGCCTTTAGATATGCCATTCAATAGTGTAAAACATAGTGTTATAAGCAATCCTATCTCCCTCAACTTGCTTGGATGTTGTAACATAATTATAACAAGCTATAACATAATGAAAATTTTAAATTTATGGGAAATCCATTTGTCTTTCAGGCCTCTGCCTCTCAACTATGGCAATATGTGCTGGACTGTATTAAGAAAAAAATCTTGTATTGGATCACCAAGACACTTTCTTTGGTAGGGAAATTCAAAATCTTTTGCAAAGTACTTTTTGTCACCCATGTGTACTATTCCTTTTGATGGGTGCCCACCAAATAGGCTATTTGCAAGCTCAAGAAGTCACTACAGGATTTCATTTGGGCCAATCCCTCCACTAGTAAGATCTTTCACATAGTTGCTTGGGATTATTGTTATCTTCCTCATGAGGCTGGTGGTATATGCCTCATTGATATACATCAACAATCCTTTGCCATGTGTGCTTAATGGATTATTCATGTGGTGGAGGGAAATATATCTTGGAATACACTTGTTGAAAATTACATTACTCAAGAGTCCCCATGTGGTTGTGCAACTTATAATAACTTGGTTTTCCTAGTTTCCATAACCTTATCACCCTGGTCAAAGTGGTGGGCACTGCTATCATTAAGATTATTTGGGAAGCTTGGGAAAAATTCAAACCATGGATATTACAAAATGGTTTAGGATTTAGGAATGGTCTTTATATCAACCAATAGTCTCTATGGTAGTTTCTTGTCAATAACATGCACATGGTGCTTCTTGTAGAAGTTCCTTTGATTCATGCACTTAAGTTTTACCACAAAAGAAGTTGCACTGTATAGTACATTTTCTATAAAAGGTTTCAATTTTGGACCCCATAGAATGTTTTCCAGGCTAAATTCAAACTTTTTCTCGCTTATAGAGTCATATGATGAGATTATGGATGTAGTGCTATCGAGTATCTTCATAAGATCTCCATCAACTTTGACCACCCTGAGTGGAAAGACTAGAAATGGTACAAAGACACTCTTTTGTAGAATTATATGCCCAGAAAAGGCTAGAAATGGCTCTCTCCACACTTGCTTATGGTGGATAAACTCAACTAAAGGTGGACCATCTCCTCTTTTTATGAATTAAATGATTGGTTTGACAAATTAAATGTCTTAAGGTTTAAAAAAAAATTCTAAAAGTTTGTATAGGCTTTGGGTCATCATATAGTAAAGTAAGTTGGAAAAACGTGGATTTCACACCTTAATTGTTACCATGTTTCTATAAAAATTAAGAGATATTTTATGGCTAAAAACATTTAGAAAGTTTTAAAAAATCTCAAATCATATCTCAAATGGGTGGTTGATACTTTTCAAAATGGTTTGTCTTTCAATGGTCACAACATGTGGTGGTCTATTATCATGACCAATTTCAATCTTTTCTTAATGAGGCTTCTAGGTATTAATGTTAAGGATTTGATTGCTTACCATGATTAGGCTCCTTAGTCTTTGTTAAAATAAAAATACAAGTTAATCAATTCTAACTTACCTTCCATTTTGCACATCCAAGAGATGATACTTGATGTCATGCTACATAAAATGAGTTTACAATTTTTACAAGCTTGGTAGAAAGATTAGAGATGGAATTATGGTGCTCAATTTAATAATTACTCTCCATGTCTCCTATATCTACCATAAACCCTTTCTCTCCATCACTAGATAAGTTAAATAGATGATAGAATATGAATTCCTCACCTAAGACCTAGTTTTCCAGACTTAAGTTAATATGGAATCCAAAAGTTGAGTCCAAACTCATTCACTTTCTTTGGTTCTTGGATTACAAAAGTCTTTCTCTTGGGAGCATCTTAATCATATTGGGGTTGCTCAAATCAAGTGTCTTGATTGTTCCATAACAAAGGCCTACAACCATCTATTTGGAACTTGTCCCAAAGCCCAATCTACTTTACACTGGATCCATAGCCTATTTTAACCCTTTCATTGCATAGAACCATTTTCTTGGTCAAATGGTTTTTATTTCGGGATAATGTTTGATGGCTAACGTATATAGTTTTTTATGAAATTTCTTTAGGGATATCATATTATTTCAATTTTGGAAAGTTAGAAAGTCAACTTTTTATAACAATGAATAAGCATCTTGTCTTTTTCTATTAACGACAAGGTAATTTTTATCTCTTTGGACTTTGTGCAGATAGAAACAAATGTGGAGAAGGTGGTTATAGAAGAGAAAAGATTAATAAGAGAGTTAATATTGAAAAGAGATTAGAAATTATATATTATTAATAAAATAATTTTTATATCAAAAAGTTATACTAACATGAAATAGTTTTGTAATAGTGCTCAATCCCATAAAATTTTTAGTCTAGTAGACATTATTAAATATTGTGGATGCATTCCATAAATTTCAAGCTAAAATGTAAGAGCATCATATAAAACATAAATTAATACAAATTATTTATGATGACATGATGTCCAAACCATACAGTCAAGGGTCTCCCCAAAAATATTTCCATTTATTTGTTCCTAACAAATTAATTTCAAATTGCATCTCACATATTTGACGTCATCATCTTACGGTTTGGTCTTGATGTAGTTTTTTCCTCTCCCAATTTTTTTCACTTATGAGTAGCTATTTCAGTTAATTATCGAGAGTGACGTATTTTATAAGCACTAGGCATTGCTCATAAGAAAAAAATTCTTATTTTTAGTGTTATGTTTTATGCCATGTATCCATATAATATTATATTACAAAATTATACATACAAAAATGAGTGAAAAAGATTACCCTTCATGATATTCTGATCATTTTAAAACTTTTAAAATCTTGATTTGTTGAGCCAATTTTATGATCCAGTTAAATAATTAATGCATCTTTGACATAGAAAATTAGTCAAACAATATGCAAAAATTAAAGCCATAATAAATTTACCATACAAGAACAAAATTATAGAAAATAATTGTAATCTATCACATTTATAACATATATAAGAAAATCCAAATATAAAATTAGATTTATGAGAGATTTTGGTATGCAAGAGAAAAATCATAGCCAAAATTAACTATTTTAATGATTTTTGTACCTTCCTATCTAAAATCTTTATAGGGTGGTTACAAAAAAGAAGGTTTTTGCTTTGTTGGGGTTTGATTATGTCTCACATCAAAAATTGTGGTCTTTAAAGTACTTGCTTTCATCCATGTGTACTATTCCTCTTGAGGGGTGCCCACCAAATAGGTCAATCCCTCTATTGGTAAGAGCTTTCACAAGGTTTCTTGGGATTATTGTTGTCTTCCTCATGAGGCTGATGGTATGTGGCTCATTGATTATCGACAAGCCTCTGCCCTATGCATTTAATGGATTATTCATGCGATGGAGGGAAAAGAAGTATGAAATACTCTTGTTTAGAATTTCATTGCTTAAGCATCCCCATATAGATGCATGGCTTAGAAACAACTAGGTTTTCCTAGTGTCCTTAACCTTATCACCTTGGTTAAAGTGGTGGGCGTTGTTGCCATTAAGAGTATTTGGAAAGCCTAGGAAAAATTCAAACCATGGCTATTGTGGAATGGTTGAGGATTTAGGGATCATCTTTACATCAACCAATAGTCTCTCTAGTAGTCACTTGTCATTAAAAATCACATGGTGCTTCTTGAATTAGTGCCTTGGATTCATGTGCTTAAGTTTTATCACAAAGGAAGCCATACCGTACAAGACCTTTTTTGCAAAGAGTCTCAATTTTGGACCCCTTGGAATGTATTCCAAGTTAAATTCAAACATTTTTTGGTTGACAGAGAGCCATATGATGAGATTATGGTAGCGGTGCCTATGGAGTATCTTCACAAGATCTCCATCAACTTTGCCCACCTTTGGAGGAAAGATTGAAAATGGTACAAAGACACTACTTTCTAGAGGTATACAACCAAAAAAGGTTAGGAATGGATCTCTCCACACTTGCTTATGGTAGATAAACTCAACTAGAGGTGGAACATCCATTCTTGCCATTCTATTTGGGAGAAGTGCTTCCATACTATCTGATCAATTTTTGCTAAACCTAAAATTGTGCATTTCAATTGATGTTTACTTTATCATGGCCTATAGATTCATAGAAGGCTTGTCCAATTAAGAATTTCTCTAACCAAATTTCTATTCTGCGGCCATCTTAAAACCAAAATTCATATTTTTGCTATTGCTCGATGGCTTAACATGCCTGGATTTGGATTTAAGACTTTTTCCAGCCCTTCTACTCAATTTCTTTCAAATGGTGCCATATTCTATTTGGAGATAATCCAAATATGCCTCCCTAGTACATCCATGTCCGACATGGTTAAATAATGAAAATTTTATTATATGTATGAAAAGAGCATAATTCAATGTTATTTTCTAATAATTTTGTTGACTCTATGTCTACTACTTATGACAAAGTTTACATTATTTCTAACGTGATTCTAGAGATACAAGGATTAAACAAAGTGGCTATGGAACTTGATTACCTGCAGAAACTCCTCCATCATTGGGGTGTTGCACCTTGTACCATTACTTGCATGCTACCTTCTCAGCCTAGAGACACACTATCTCGAGGCTGAGGTGACCCTTCTAAGAATGGTTATTTCTATAGCTAGCCTCACCACTATTTCCAAGCTTCTGGTTCTTTGTAGAAATATCACTCTCCCCATTTGGCTCAACATGGTGGTTGGGGATACCCCTTGTGGATCGACATTCTAGCTAGGGATCTTCGCCTCAGCCACCTTAGAACAGTCAAGGGTGGGGCTCACTTCCTCTATTAACCTGGCTCTAGAGGAATTTTCAGTCTGATAACTCCCAGGATGGCTCTCTTTAACCCTTTGATAAATATTTTTTGCGACTTAATTTAGTCATTTCATCTCTACATGCTACTGCAGTAAAAGATAATGTTGAACATGAGGATACTGATACTGGATGCGACTCCATGGATAACAAAAAGGACCTTCTTGGCTCAGGGTGGGGTTTTCTTGATGATGACCCGGTTTCAGCTGATTTATTTGTTATTATTGTTTAAGGTATCCTTTTTTTGATGTATTCGAGCTTTCTCTAAGCTTTGCCTAATTTATTCATTTTTTTTGTGACCTTGAACCTTTTGATTCCTAAATATGGCTTAGAGTGTCATTAATGTGTCTTCTATCATTTTTTTTTTGAATAATCTTATATATATATTTTATTTATAATAATTTTATAAACTTTATTTCATAGAAAAAAATTAACAATTTTGTTCAAATTTGTAATAAATAACAAGAAAAATTAATTTTTTATATAATATTAAATATGAGATATTTCTCAAAATATTTTAAGAGTTGTCATTTCTCATCACAAAGTGTTGCCCTTTTTAAGATCACATTTTCTAAATTTTTTATAAGTTAATTTTTTTTTTAAATTTTAAATAAAAAATTTAGTTTTTTTAAAATATTAAATTTTGATTATTCTTTTAAAAATATGTTAGTTAATTTGTATATTTATTAAAAAATAATCTTTTGTCAATATTTTTAAAAATGAAGTGAACCAGATTTATTTTTTTAAATATTTATTATATGTAATAGTGTGCTCTATTCGCTAACCGGAAAGAAGCGCGGCTATACAGTGCTGACAGTCCCTCAACATATACCAAAAGGGATTGAACCCATGGTCATAATTACCTTTGTAAAATATCAAAATTAAGTAAACTAATTCGAAGACAAATTGATTTATTTATATTCAAATTAAAATATTTAATATATTAAAAAAAATTTAAAAAAATATGCTACTTGGGGATCTGCAAATCCTCCATATTTTGACGGTTTTGCTGAGGTTAATGTGTAAACTGCGAAATTCTTATTTGCTAATTTTGGTCGGATTTTTAGTTATGAAATTTTCAAATCTTTTTGGATTTTGGTTTAGAAGGGATTTGGACTTTGATGACTTTTAATAATCCGCCATTTCACTGGGCGATTGGACTTTTTCAGTTTTTTCACCTATTGGGTTGTAATTAGATTCAATTGGAACAGGTCCTTAATGTGAGGCATGTTTGGATTGAGTTGGCGTACCGTTTGATTGGATATTTTCTTAGTCTTTTTCCTTTTTAAGCGGATTCTTTTTCACGATTAAAAAAATTATAAAATTAGGTTTGAGGTTTCAAATTATTGAATTATATAGAATGTGAGTATTTTTGTTGATATTTCAAAAATAAATATATAATGGATTTATAATATTAAGTATATATAGAAAGAGTTGTAGTTTAATTAGTGAGGATAACGGTTGTTTATATCCATCCACGAAGGTACAAATCCCTTTAGATACCTAATAACAAAAACTAAACAATTAAAATTAGATTCATACCCTCAATGATATAAGAGATTTTTAAATAAAGTGCACTAAGAAGTTTTTGTAAATAATACAATCTAAAATGTTCATCAAATTTTTCTTATGATAATTTAACCATTGATCATTTTATCGTTATAATGATGTGAAAGCAGAAAATATTTGAGATTATAAAACATTTATTCCTTTCTATTTCTAACGTAGTTTCCCTTCTATTCTCCATGTAATTTTATAAGTTTAGAATTTTCACATGGAAACATTATCATAGGGGATGCCAAATGTGTATTTTGATGATTGGTGAAAAGATGTTAGCGAAATAAAGAAATAGTATTCTTAAAATGTTAAAGAGTGGCCCTTTAATGGCTTGTGCAGAGAAAAAATGTCATTAGAGTTATGATTTAAATGAGAAAATGTGCACCATATTAAAAGTATTAAAAGTGGTATGGTTATTATTGACATTTACAAATTAAATATTACTTTGTGCATTAAATTAGTGGTTTGATAAATTGAAGGCAATATGTCTTGGAAAAATCTTCTGAGGTCTTACTTAGGTTATGGGTCATCATATGGTAAAGTAAGTTGGAAAAATGTGGGTTTCACACCTTAATTGTTTTCCCCTTGGTGATGAAATCTAAGCAAGTAGACCTACGTAGAAGTGTTTGAATACTTATTTTCTATTTTGTATTTAGTATTGTGTGAAGAAAGAAAGTGACTAATTTGGTAGATTTACCTTCCTAGTTATACTATGTGCACTAGTCTAAGCAAGTGAGTAGAAAAATGAAAGGTGAATTAATAAATACCAATGTGAGTTAATTGCCTTTGCATAAAAAAGACACAATACAAGGTTGATTGGATCAACCTAGTATGCAAACAATACATAAAAAGGTCAATCGGGTGTACTCTATTTGTTTCAAAATAATTCATAGAAACATAGTTGAACAAGTCAATTGAGTTTCCTAAAAAATAATAACAACATAACTAAGTTGATCATGACAAGTTAGTTTACTCTAAGGTGAAAGTTTTTATATGGCTAAAATTTTAGACAAATAGAACTATAATTTAATTAAAAATGAAATGACTACACTGTTTAGAATAACCTTGAAGTTGTTTTTTATCAATTTGATTTTTTATTATTTTTAGCAATGTACTAAATCTATTGAATTGTTATTTTTTAGTTGTGTTGTCTAGGTGAGGGCTTGAAACTATAAAATAATATTTTAAAATAATGTTGAACTAATCGATTGAGTATGCATAGATTGAAAAATTAAAAGGAACATAAATAATTATGTCGATAGGATCGATCTAATATTCTATACATAAGTTAGAAATTTTGAAAAATAGAATGAATAATTAAATCAATAAGATCGATCTAGTGTGCCAAGGGAAAGATCTAATGACAGAGAGACAAAAATTATTGATAAGTTTGCATCAGTTTAAAACCTATAAGTTGACATGTTAACTATGTCAATAAATTCAATGAATTAGAGGATGACCTAAAAATAATAAATGACTAAGTCGATTAAATCAATCTTGTTATTTATAGGAGAGAAAGACCTACATATATAAATAAACTAAGTGATTTGGATTGACTGAGACTTGAGACATATGTAGAGACTATTGTACTTAATTGATAGAGTTGATCCAGTAGTCTTAAAATGAAGCTTTAAAACCTATAAGGGTTAGTTCATGTTGGGTTCACTAGAATCTATGTAGGCAAAAGTGAAGATGATCTACAAATCAATCTAAGTTTGAAGAAGATAAATCAGTTAACTATACTACTATCAATATGTTGATAGTCAGTGTCATGACCAATATGGATATACTAAACCTATCTAAGGGATCTCTTATCATATGTCATGGCCAGAGAGGGTTATAAAGCCTCTATTCAAGCAACACCATACAAAAACCCTAGCTAGGTCTTGGTATTTCAATGCAATAACAAAGTGATGTAAATCTAATCTAGTGATCACCAAAGCTTGGAAAAAAATGGGAGATAAACATAAACAATAAACATTTAAATAATAACTCTACTCAAGTCAATCTAGAGATAATCCTAAGTAAGGAGAGATAATATATTTATTAGCCATTATACATCAAAATTTATCTAATAAGAAAAGAGGACTAAGAGTTAGAAATACTCACCTTGAAGATGACCCTGTTAAGTATCAATATCTCCCTTGGATAGTGGCACTTTCGAATAGGCTATTATGGTTTGTAAGGATCACAAAGGTAGGTCATGTCTAGGATACGAGACTTCTCATATGCATCCAAGACACTTCCATAAGACAATGATTGTTTATGTATAATGGTGGTTAAGTAGATAAAGAATAGAAAATAAATGATTTTATATATTGAAAATGTGGTGAAGGATGTGTATATATTGCTTGATTTGACCCTAAACCCTTTTAAATATTTTACTGACATAGTCAGCCCAATCGACGTCGTTAGTTAGTAAATAGAGCAATTAGGTCCCAGACTAAGTTGACTTAGTCGACTTAGTCCTATAAAGTGCTTAATTACCATAAATAAATTCAACCAATAAAATGCATTAGGTAAATGGTAAAATCATGGTTTATACGAGGAAAGGGCTATTTGAGGTGGTGAAATATTTGGGGAAGAGTGTAATGGAGGTGTCAAAGCTTAGGGAAACATATAAGAAAGGTTTGTGTTAGTTTTAAGTGAAGGTATTTAGATTAACATTATTTCAAATCACTAAAGGCATACCCACTCATTTACCAATTCACCATTTAAGGCATGCACACAAAGAGATTGAAATTTGATAGGTTATTATAAGAGAGAACTCATCAGTAATTGATAAACATAAAAATATTGTGTATATCGAGATCTTTAACTATGGCTTGCATTTTATATCTAGGGAAATGTCATATTGAGGCCTTAAAAAGTGCTCTATATCCTAATCAGGTATAACTAGATGCCAAGAATGAGGTCCTAAAATTTATTTCCACCCTAGATGTGTTATCGATGCCAATTTTATCTTAGGAAGTCTTAGAGTTAGAGATCTTTAATAGTGACTTGCATCTTGACAACATTTTTGTCAATGTTTTTCAAATTTGAAATTGTTGCAAAAAGAGTATTTAGAAGAATTTTGAGGATATGACAGTGGGAATGCATGTAAAATACACATGCTAAGGTGTTGAAAGTGATGGATTCTAAAGTGGAAATGTCTACTAGAGGCATAAAACTTATCTCTTAACTAAATAAAAGCTCCATTTTAGGATTGATCATTAAATCTTTTATCACTAGTTTTTTAGTGATTTGAGATCCAAAGGATTTATGGTTTAATTATAGGAGTTTGAAATTAATGTGACCATTATTTAATTTCATTAATATGACTTATAGTTCCTATTTTATGCATGTCTAGAGTTTACCTAATAGATAACAATTTTAACTTATAGAGAAATGTCATCTTGAGTTTAGAATAAGTGCTCTATCTCATAATAAGGCATACTTGAAGGCCAAGAATTTATTAATATAGGTTAATCACCACCCCTTTATGGTGGTGATGCTAGTTTTCATCCATGAGGCCCCTAAGATAGAGATCTCCATTATGGCTTGCATCTTGTATTTATATAAAGGTTATCTTACAGCAAGAACAAGTGCTTCATGTCCTAACTAGGTATCTTAAATTCCAATAATATGGTCCTATAGGTTATTCACCATCACTGATGTGGTTATAATTCCATTTTCATCCATGAGGCCCCAAAAATAGAGATTTCTAACTATGGATTGCATCTTGAATCTAGGGAAATGACATCTTGATGCTGAAATAGGTGCTATGTCTCGTAACTAGCCATACTCATATGACAATAGGAGGTTTTATAGGTTAATCATCACAATTTATGGGGTGTAAATTCCTTTTTTAACTATTAATACCTAGAGATAGATATCCCTCAACTGTGTCTTACTTCTTGACAACATTTTTTATCAATGTTGATAGAGGCCAAAATTATTGGAAAAAAGAATATCGACATGGATTTGAAGGTCTTGGAAGAGGAAACACATGTAAATTTCACATCCCAAAGTTTTTAAAGTGATATATTTCAAATTAGAGTTCTTATAATTGGAAATTTCTATTGGAGCCAAAGACCATGTCACTTAGCTACATAAAAGTTCCATTTAGGACTGATCACTAAATTGTTTATCATAAGTTCATTGATGATTTCAGATATGAGGGATTAGGGGTGAAAGTAAAGGAATTAGAAACATATGTGACCATTATTTAATTTCATGGATATAACAAACAATTTTTATTCAATGTTTGT
>JARHVA010006289.1:37500-85000 GCA_037957365.1 Torreya grandis
TTATGTGCCTATATCTCCTTTGGCATTACATGTATTACTTTTGTAAATAACCTTTCATTCTTCTTCTCCTTATGCTCACCCTCTTCAAATACAAATGTTGATGTTAATATTAATTATTGTTGCTTCTTTTCTTCATAATATTCTTCCATTGCATAAGTGTGACCATATCTATTTACCTTCATCTTTATCTCTATACCTTTTAAAGTATATATCTATGCTGCTCCACTGCCACTACCATCATTTTATTCACTTTGTCCTCTTACATGATGATCTCCTCTCCTTTATCTTCTTATTGATATCTAACAAGCTCTAGCTAATTATAAGGCATTTATTTATTTTTACTCTTCTTCTTTTTCACTCTTTTTTTAATCTACAATAAGATCAAACAACATATTATAGGAATTAAAAATTCCATCTATAAACCTCAACTATTCCTCAAGATAAAGACGGCCTTATTATTTTATTTCATCAAATATGATATCTTCATATACTATTTTGTTTTTATCTTTAGAAACATGTTCAAGATTCAAGATGACTCCATCCTCTTCCTCATCGTCTTTTTCAATTATTATTACTTCTTCTAAACCTATGTGCATTATTACGACATTTTTATCTATTTATACAAATATTATATAATGAATTTAACCTTCTTCTGTAAAAGGATTACAAACATAGAGTTTAACCTCATGCTATATCTCATACTATTTTATTTTTCCATGGTGAGATATACACATGTAATACTTCTAGGCCCTTTCATATAATAAATGGTAATCATCCACGTGCTATACATCACTCAATACCTTATATTTATAAGGTCCAATAGTAAAGGCAACAAAAACATATTTATCCAAAAGCATAATTTGATCTTTATTCAACGCATAAATATTATACATTTTATATGTTAAGTACAAGAAATATTTAATATTTTCACCATTTTAGTACTTACCAGGATATTTTTTAAATCAACTTCTACAATTAGCTTACATACTTGACCTTGATACTTGCACCTGGTTAAAAACATATATTGTTTACCCTTTAATCACTATCTACATAATTTTTATTCCCCATCTCAAAGGTATTTAATAACATTAAGTTATCTCTCGTTTTAGTCTCTACCTCTACCACTCAAGGCTCTTCTTATGATAACACAATTCAATCTTTATTATCATTTAGTATGTGGTCTTGAGATTTATGAGCTTCATTGAGTATGAAGCATCTAAATGGATTCCAAACTCAAAAAAATTAACATCTTCATTGCCTACCTTTGAAACTTCAATTTTGTTAATGGGATTCACATTTATTTTAGTTTCTTCTCCTTTGACAAGTTTACAATAACTCCCTTTTTATCTATTCTTGTTTCTATCATCTCTTTGAATTGTCACCTTTCTCTTCTAATACATTTATCCTTTATTTTTAAGGCATATTCATATGCTTCATCTAAAATTGGTACCTTGACTAAGGGTAGTTCATATTAAAACTAAAACTCTAGTCCATTAACATAAATATCTACTTCATTTTATTCATTTTATTGTATATCAAACAAAATTTGAAGCCTCATAAATTTATTGGTATTATCATAAACCAACATATCTCCAAGTTGTTATAGAATTTAAAATTCTATAAAGACTTTTTGCTAATAATTAGAATGAAAGAATTGAGCTCATAGATGTTTAAACATCTTGGGCCATATCATGATTTTTTCCTTGTCTTGTATTCTTTTATAAGTTTGAATATTTTCATAACATAAATGAACATGAGATTTTAATTTATACACTATAATTTTCACCCATTTCTCATCACCTTTCTCAATGATTTCCATCTCAAAATAATGCCCCAACTCCTAAACCTTGTCTAAAAATAAATCTAGGCTGAGTTCACCTTTAAAATATGA
This sequence comes from Torreya grandis, assembly GCA_037957365.1. Lineage (NCBI taxonomy): Eukaryota > Viridiplantae > Streptophyta > Pinopsida > Cupressales > Taxaceae > Torreya > Torreya grandis. The sequence goes on from JARHVA010006289.1 coordinate 39,392, forward strand.
AAATTCTATTTTCACCTTAGAGTGTTTTCTGGATATGACTTAAATGAGCAACTTCATAGGATCTATTGCCCTAACTACATTTTTTCAGTTCTCTTATTCATCTTTAGAATCATCCAAAATTAATTTGTTCTCAGCACCTTCTAATATTTTGAGCCACTTATCTAAATTATTATTTTGAAGACTAACATTCCTCTTACCTCTTCCTCCCTTGTGCATATGAATTTATCTCTAGGACATCAATGTTTCCCCTGATACCAAATTGATGAATAAAAAAACTATGTTCCTAAAAAATAAATATAAAAACCACTTGATATATCACTCAATCATGAAAAAATGAAGGAGATCAATAACCATGACATACAATAAATACTCTTTTATAATTCATCAAAGGATATTATACCAACTTAGTCTTTTCTAATTTATAAGACTAAAACTAGCATACTTTTATATTAGAAATATAAAAAACTATAAATTAATAAAACTCATAATTTCGTTTTCCAAATGTAAAAATAGTTAATTAATGATAGATATTTCCTTAGCTTGATAAAATCATAAAAATGAAAGAAAATTACTATTATTAGTAAATACATAGATTAAATAACCAACTAAATTAATTACAAGCCACTAATGATAGTCACAACAAATTTATTAAAATAATTAAAAAAGAAAATTGAGGGGAGTGGAAATTATTTAGTTATTTAATGATGAGTTACATGTAATTGGTGTAGTCATTTTCATACATCTTAAGAAAATTTGATATATTTATAGTATTAAAATCCTATTAATCATTTGAACTGTTAATAAATTTTGCTAAAAAATTCATGGATTAAAAATTTAAATATGTAATGTTCTTAAATGAATTCTATAAAATGATTCTTCATGAATTCTTATCACCCAAAAATCACAATAAATTAATAAAAAAAATTCTCTAAAACATGAAAAACTCCTAATATAAAGCATAGTGCAAAACATGAAGTAAAATAACATATATATCAAGTAAGAAAACAATAATATTCACTTAAATAATTTATTATAAATTATTTACCAATGAAAAGTAAAAAATTAGCATTAATTTTCATTTATAAACAAAAATTTGTTTCCTCTTTGCAATAAAAATTGCTTAAAAAAATATTTGAATTTTAATAATTAAGTCACTTGAAGACACTCATCAATAATTAAGAACTTAACCATTATGGAATTGAAAAACTAAAGTAAGATAAAGATAAGAAAGGAAAGCAAATATAATTAAAAAAATGATTTTATTGATAAAAAGAGTCTCTTAAATAATAAACTAAAAGAGTTTGATCGCTTATTACAAACAACCTTGTTTAGGTAAGAAATTTCCACCTATTTTTTTTTTCACAACTCTATTTCTTTAATGCTGAGTTATATATATCTATATATTAGTTTTATAGATTCACTACTCTATACATTACAATAAGGATATATTTTATGAATAGACATGCAAGATAATATAATTCTCCTAATTCCCCCAAAATAATTGTTACATACTAAAATTTAGTGATATTTTGATATTTTTTGGCTCAAGAAATAGTTATGTGTTGAAGGGAGACTACACTAATAATATAAGATATATGTTAGATGGTGATTAAGATAATTTTGAAATTGGTAGGTAGTTAGAATTATACATTCCAAAACTCCCCATTAATCACAAATACTGCCATCTAGTATTCATAAACAATATCTTATATATTCAAAGATTTATTTTCTTAATGCCTTGGTGAAGATGTCTTTATATTGATCTATGGATCTACATAACTCCAAATAGAACTCTCCATTGTTGACTAATTCTATGATGAAATGATATATGATGTCTATATGATTACTCTTATTTTGAAATATGTAGTTTTTGGATAATGAAATTGATGAGTTTTTTATATAATTTTTTTTTTAGCCTCTTCCAATTTATGCCTCAAATTGACTAGCATCCTTCTCATTCAAATTTATTGACACGTGGCTCCCATTAATACTACATACTCTTATTTTTCCAATGACAAAGTGAAAATGTGTTTTTTATTAGATTCCTATTATAATGTGCATGATCCAAAGTAAAAAAACATAACTAGATGTACTTTTATTATCATTAATGTTACCTACATAATAATTATATGTGTATATTATCAGTTTAAACTCATTGGACATTGAAATATATAATTCCATGATTGCTGATTCCACTCACATATCTCAAAATTATTTTTCATGCTTTTGAATGAGATTTTTTAGAAGACATTATGAACCTTGAAATAAGGATCACACTATAAATTATATCTAGCCTTGGGGCTATTAGGTAATTTAGGCTAACAATGAGTCTTTTATACAATGTTGGATCAATATTTGATCTTTTATCATACTTTCTTAAATTATGAACTATTATGAATGGTGTTGGTGTTGCTATACACTTTAAAATATTGAAAATTTTCAAAATATCCTTGGCATATTTAGCTTCAAAAATGAATATGCCATTTTTAGATTGATTCACCTCAATCACAAGAAAATTCTTCATGTAACCCAAATCAATATTTTTAAATTATTTATTCATTGCTCCATTGAACAAATCAATTAATAAGTCACATTTAAATATCAAATCATCACCATATAGACATATAATTATAATTTTAACTTTTTCATTAATATTTTTATATAATTTAGGCTCATTATTTCACCTAATAAAGCCATTATGTAAAAGATAGGAATCAATTATGTTATACATGCTCTCAAAGCTTTCTTGAGTCTGTAGACCTTATCTTTAGGACCAAATATCTCATATGCTTGTGGATACTCCACATATAATTGTTTTTCTAGGAAGCTATTTATAAATAAGGATTTTACATCCATCTGATAAATTTTCCACTTATTCTAAGTTACTATAGCCAATATTATTCTTATTATGTATAAATGAGCTACTGGAGAAAATGTTTTGTTGTACTCAACTCAAGTTGTTGTGAAAAAAAAATTATACTAGCCTTGTCTTATGTTTATGCACATCTCATTTTTCGTTGAACTTGGTCCTATAGACCCACTTTACTCATATCACATATTTTCCTTCTAGAAGATTTGCTAAATCCCATATATGATTTTTTTTTTAAGATCAATCTCTTCATCCATGGATTGTGCCAAATTTTCATATTTAATTTATTCTTAAAATGAAATAGATATTTTAATTTTGAAAGAAGGTAAAAAGAGAAAAAAGTTAAAATTATGCTCAGCTCCATTTTGATCATAGATATCCCCCTATTTTCTTATTCTATTTTTTTATACTTACCAATGTTAGGTTTGATGTATCACCTTGAAAACCACATTGTTGAGATTAAATGGGCATGGAGGATGTACTAGAGAGGGGATACATATTGGATTCAATACTTCACTATCATCTTGAGGTGAACTTGATGAAATAATCCCTAGTTTATCCAAACTTCCATCCAATTCTTCTTATTATATGAATTGCATAACTCTAGTAATTATCATCTTTATGGTCATTGGAATAAATTTTTTGTAATTTTTTGTGTCATCTTTGTTTCGTACAAGGATACATTTTCTCCCTTATTTGCTGATTTATTTCTTAATTAATTTGGGTCATTCAGATTTGACACACATTCAAGCACTCTCATATGAACAACACTATGCTTTCTTAAACTCCATGCTTCTCAAAGAATAATGTTGCTGACACACTTGGTAGGGTATATATCCATTATGTCTAATTTACATGCTTCACCCTCTACCTAGTACACATTAGGAAAATCTTTGGCCTTCAACATAATCCTAGCCTTGTACATGATTATTCTATTCTTTTTTGCTGCCACACCATTTTGCTAAGGTGTATACATAGTTTTAAACTATTTGTGGATGCTATTATCTTTAAAAAAATTTATGAAAGGATTTGAGATATATTCTCCACCTCTATCTATTATTAAAAATTTTATATAATGTCCTTTTGATTCTCAATGAGGGCTTTGAATTGATGAAAAGTTATCAAAAACATTAGATGTTTGCTACAAAAAATACACCAAAATTGTTTATGGTGTATTCATCAATGAATGTGTAAAAAAAAAAAAGAGCAAAAACCAATTAAAAGTGTCTATATTTCTCCACACAAGTTAGAGTGAATAATATTCAATGGTTCCTTTACTTTAATTAACTTGCTAATTGGGAATGACTCTCTGTGATGCTTTCTAAAAATGGATCCTTCACATACTCTATCTATTTTATCTATTAATGCCATACCTTTTACCATATTCTTCATGTGTAGTAAATTTTTACCTCCAAAATTGAAGTGTCTAAATAATAAATGCCAAATATAGTTCTTCTTTTATATTTATAAATCAAAATATGCCTATTGAACTATATCTTTCTAGGATAAATATGGGTTGATAAAGGAATCATTGTTGAGTGAGGTGGAGTAAGTTCCATCCTCAATTTTGGTTTCAACCTCAAAGGAAAATTTTTGTTGTTGGTCTTTTGGGCTATGGCTATTAGTTGACTTATTTGAAATCACTCTAAAATTACACATTAATTATTTTTGAAAATAAATATATACCCATTTTCAACAACTATCCATAGATCATCTAATTATGCTTTAAAAATGTAACATAATAAATATCTATAATATGTTTTTCCTCCTCCTTACTTATAATATTGACATTCCATTTTCCCTTGATAGACACTCTATTATCATTACCAAAAGTAACATATGATTTTATTCACTTATCGATACTAGAAAACATTTCAAAAGTACATATCATGTGATTACTACAACCTTAATATAGAAACTAGACAACTTTTAGACTCTCTTGAGCAACAATGCATGCCAAAAACATAGTATCCTGATTTTAATTTTATCTAAATAAGCTTGCACTTTGGTTATTGAAATCAAAGTAACTTCTTCTACTTCCATATGCATAATAGGAATATTTTTTTAGTAATAACATTTAACTTGAGACTTGTCATTCCTTTGGCCATGAAATTTGTTATGACTTGGATTTTGGTTGGGTGTACTACCACTTGAATTATTGGACTATTTCCTCGACCTCTTGAAGAATGCATTTTTATGCCTCTAAGGTTAGATCTCCGTCTTCCTATACCATAATTAACATAACATTGGGAATTTAAAACATGCTCCAAAGAAGATCAATAGTAGTTATTTAGCCTATGCTCATGATAAATTAGAGATGCATGAGTCTCATCTATAGAAAATTGTGAAAAAATAATTATCTCTTATATAGCCATAATAATAGACTCAAGCATTGTGGCTAGGCTAATAAAAAAAAATTATACTATTTTATTATCTTAAATAGACTCACCATGATACCTAATTTGATTAACTAAACCAATAACTTGAGTAGAAAATGATACTACTGATTTAGAATTCTACATATAGATAGTGTCAAAATCTCTTCTCAACATTTGTAACTTTATATTTTTTATGTTAAACACACCTATATACTCAGTATATAGGATGTGATATGCTTGATTTGATTCTATTTCTACCAGAATGCTTGGGTAGACACTTTCATGCATTGCCTGAAAGATGTAGAAGAGATCCTTTAAATCTTTTTTTTAATAATATTTGAGTAAATCCTTCTATTCCTAAGATAATGATTGTATGATGTTGCATAAATAGGTTAAGGGAATCCATTATCCACAAGATATTATAAATATTGAGAACTAAATAAAGATTTTATTTTGATTAACCAACACTCATAGCTCTTAGCAATAAATTGAGGAATTTAGGGATTAGTAAGGATTGTGATAGAATAAGATATCATTATTGGCTATGATACTACGTGAAGGAAGATTGGGAGGAGAAAGGAAGGAAATTAGAAGACATAAAATACTATATTTTATTGATAAAAATAGTCCTTTACATAATACACTAAAAGAGCTTGATCTCTTACTAAAAAATAACCTTTTCCTAACTGAGTTTTTTAGATGTATTTTTTTCCCATTTCTACTTTTTAATTTTGAGTTATGTATATTCTTAGAAAATATTTGATGCTCTATGCATTACAATAAGGAAATGTTTAATGAGTGCACATGGAAAATAGTAAACTGCACCAAACGCCTCCAAATAAATGTTACATATTGAAACTTAGTGACATTTTGAAAATTATTAGCTCAAGAAATAATGATACATTTAATGAGGACTATGTTGTTGATATGGGAGATCAGTTTGGTGATGAATAAAATGAATATGAAATCATTGGGTGGTTGGGATGAAACATTCTAACCAAAATAACCATTAAAAAGGTGAAGGTAATTGTAACCATACTATTAAGATAACATTGTAAAATATGATAGATGCATAATATGAATTGAAATTATTTGGAAATAATTAAATGTAATCACTATTAGGGACTCCCAAACTATAATGCCTAGATATGAATTTGGCATCAATAGTTAATATGTAACCATTCATGCACCATCCATGTTCTTAAGATTCATAAAAAATAAAGTTTTGATTTTTTTTAATCTTTCTCATAAGGGATAACCATTTTTCATAAGATAAGTCCTATTTATGATAAAACCTTCAAATGGTTACTCACCAATATCAAGATCAACATGTGTTCTTGAAATAATCTATATCATTTTTGTGAGTATGCCCAATAGATCTTCTTTTCTTTCTAGTTTTGGCTACCATAGTTAGTTTATTATATAGATTGTTATTTATTATTTGTTTCCTCCCACCAAGATTGAACTTTAACATCATTTTATATTTTTATTGGTTCTTAGTATTAAAACTTAGGACATTATTGTACCCATTATTTAATGACTAACCCAATAAGGAGACCATCATGTGCATAAAGGTTTTCTTCCATCACCATTTTGACAATATATGGTTGAGTATAATCCTCAACTACCATATCCCTTGATCACAAAGAACTCATAACCTCTTATGATTGGTATTTGAATTACTCCTTTATAATAATTATTCATCCTAAATTTTTTCATGTGGTATTCCTCAAAGCATATCAATTAAGACCATTAAAATACCATTGATATCACCAAAAAAACATCAAATCACCTAAATACACATCAAAAAAATAAATCATAATGGGTATGAAGTGTGATAAATGTTGCAAACTTTGTGGAAATAAATATTTTATTTCTCAAACCAAACATTCGGAGCATAAATAAAGTCCATGAAATCTCAAATTTATATAAAATCCATTGAGTATCAACACATACACTCACCCTTATATATAGACGAAGTCTTACCTTTTGAACAAGTCTACAGGAAAAAATTTCATATCAAACAACATTTGTTTTGGGTATGCTACAAAACAAAGATCCACATAATAATTTCCTAGTGTAAGAGAGGTTTTGGGAACTCCATATGAATAAATAAAAATCCCATTTCATTATTCATATGGTATATATGGGAAAGTATCCGTAAATTGATCATGTACTAATTACAATAATAATTTTAATTTTAGGGTGAGGTTTATTGATGGAACATGTTAGTAGAGATATATAGTTTTATTCACGAAGTTGAACATGTACTATCTAATACTTGTCTAATATTTACTTAATCATAATTTAAAATAACCAATTGCATAATCACAATTTAAAACAACTAATTATATAATCATAGATTAATTTAACTAATCATATCATGAAATGTAAGATTTACAACTATTAGATATTTAATGTTCAACACATTTACAACCATGTAAATCATTGGATCAATTTTTTTTATAATATATTTCAAATTTGTTATTTCACTAACCATGTTGATTCAAATTTAGGGTTCTAAACATCCGATACCTTTTCCCTAATCATAAGATAGAATATATATTTTTATTTGTTATAACAATATATTGTAATAGGCGTGTGCTTAGTTATAGGAATTTCGAAGGTTTTATAGGTGACAAAATATTGAAGAGTTGTTATAAGACATTATTCCTATATATGTGTGTAATATTCAAAATGTATTAATCAGAGAGAATAGAATAATATTATTTGTGTTGAAATAATCTGTGTGTTCATAGCTCCATTATTTTATGTATGAATTAATTCTTTGGGTTCGATGATTTAAATCCACAACCGTGGTATCAGAGCAGGATATCTCTGTAATGGATCTATGAGATATTACACAGGGAAGAGCCATCTGATTTTTTGCTGACTTAGTTATTGTGACAAGAATTAGCGATGAAAAAAAGATAGCTTGAGAATTTGTTTCTATGATCTCAAAGACTACTAGAATTCTAAATAGATCTGAAATTAGATGCACATATTTTGAATTAATTCAGCTTTGTATTTACAAAGATCTTCACACACAGTTTCCTTATTTAAATATTTCATGGTATCCTTGCACTTCTGTGCCTGCCATAACTAATTCACGTCACTGTTGTCACGTCAGACTACACTCCATACAGGATCGAATTACAGATCTTTAGATTGGCCCATGGCTCCATATTATTTGGTTGCTTCACTACGCTTCCAAACCATCGCCATTCTCTAAAAAAATGAAGAATTTTGAATACGGCTGTGGTTTCTGCATTTGAACATGATAGTGTTCCACCTGTGTATTTCCTTCATCGTCAGACCTATGTTGTTGACCGCTACCTCATGCCCTTCACCATTTAAATTCTACCTCGCATTTTTCCTTTGAAGATTGGAAGCAAATTGATCTAGTGCCCTCTTGAACTATTGAGATTATAGTAAAGTAAATGGTGAATATAGATGTGGATGAAAATATTCAGATGCTCAAATCATTAATTCATATCGATTTTCACACCGTGCACCTTCAAATTCTACTATAAGTTTGTACACAGCCGCACGCCTATCGAAACAATGTAAATAAGTTAGTTTTAGTTTAATTAATTTTATTGTTAATTTTGGAGTTGCATTTATTTAAAGTGAACCCATTTAAGGAGATGTCTTGGTTCGACGTGTTTAGATATTCTATTTAGAGTAAAAAATCTCTATTTGGTAAATAGCTATTTTTTTTGCATTATTTTAAGTTAAGTCTTTTAGTTTAGTTAAGGTTAGTATTAATCAAAAGGAAAGTCATTAATGCATGTGTCATCTAAAAATCTTTGGTTATAGTTTAAGAGATTAAAGTTAAGTTTTTGTTTTTAATAGTTTTTTAGTTGTTTATAATATTTAAAATAATAATTTTCTTCCATTATTTTTTAAATATAGTTTTAGTGATTCATTGTCTAAAATGTTTCATTTTAAAAATATGTCAAGATTTATTCTTATGTTAAAAAATTCAAAGTTGAGAGTTAGAGTTTAATTTGTAAAAATAAAAAAAATTGCCTTACAGATATATTTTTGTTTATATGTGATGTGCACATTATGGGAAGATTTCCCTTAGAAATTTCATGAGCTTTATTGAAACATTATCTGAGTAAGCAGTGAAGATACTAGAGAATGGAGGCTACATGGAGAATGGGTCTTTCAGTGACCTCTCATAAGTAACTAACGAGAAGGCCATATAAATGTTTCGATGATTTATGTGTGTGTGTTTTTTATATTTTTCCATTGTGTGTGTTTATAAATAAAGAATAGAAGAATAATGTTCATTCATGTAATGTAATTTATGTGTAATTCCAAACATGATTCCATGATATGAAGACATTATTAAAATATAGAAATTACCAATGTAAGTTAGTTCATGAATATTGAAAAGGGTTTTGGTAGAGATCTAGAAAACCAACAGGTGATGAACAATGTTTTGACAATAGTTAAAAGAGTAGCTACTGCAAAGATCCCACACTAACTTACTTTTTTAAGGAGATGACCCTCAATGACACGTCTATTACAATCATGTAATATAAATGTAAGATGCATTTTTTCACATGTAGTGGTCATGTACAACAAGATTGTATCAGTAGTATGTAGACATGTGAGTATGTGATCGCATATAGTCCTGTTTGTGCCAATTATTGGAGGTAGATGGTGTTCCTATTCATTTTAGGGTTTGTGGTAACTCTGTAAAACTATGGGAGGAGTGAGACTCTTTGTATCAAGGTCATGAACCAAATAGGGAATGATACAAGAGGTGAACATAGTACAAATAAGAGTGTGAATGTTTTTGCACCATGTAAACACTTTGAAGGGAATTATTAGGAATTTAGATTTTACATTGAGTAAATTTCAATATTTATGAAATAGTAAATAGTAAATAGGTTGATATTTAGCGGATGGTAAAAATTAAATAATTAGTGGTTATAACCATATGGTTAATACGATGTGTTAAAATTTATATTGTTGTGATTTATTGTTATTTGTTATAACAATATATCATTGTAGGTGTGTGCTTAATTATAGGAGTTTCAAATGTTTTATAGGTGAGAGAATATTGGGGAGTTGTTAAAAGACATTATTCCTATATATATGTATGTAATGTTCAAAATATATTAATCAAAGAGAATAGAATAATATTATTTCTATTGAAATAATCTATGTTCACAGATCCATTATTTTGTGTATGAATTAATTCTTTTGGTTTGACTCTTTGAATGCACAACAGGGTACCATAGTTAGTTTCTTAAAATAGGGTTTTCTTTATTCTTAAGTTCTTCCCACTAAGCTTGAACTTGAACATCATTTCAGATTTACATGGTTTTGATTAGTAATATTTAATATATTCTTATACCCATTCTTTGACAATTGACCAAATATGGAGACCATCAGTTCCTTAAGGGCAGTCTTGCATCACCATTTTGACACCATGTGTTTAATATCAATTCTCATCTTCCATACCAATGCTCACACAAAAAATAATAATACGTTAGGATTGGTACTTGAATTACTCATTTTAATACAATTTTTATTCAAGGTAAAATTATTCATGTGGTAGTCCACAAAGGATATCAAATACAACATTGGCATTTCCCTGATTAAAAAAAATAAAAAAATTAGATCACCTAAATACGCATCAATTAAATAAATTGTAAGAGATATGTAGTGTGATAAATGTTCCAAACTTTGTGCAAATAGTCATTGTATTTCCCAAATCAAGCATGTGGAACATGAAGTAAGTCCATGAAGTCTTCAAGTTATATAAAATGTGGTGCTGAAGATTACACTCATATACTCCTCCTTGTTTGTAGAGGAAGTCCTTTCTTTTGATAAAGTATGTAGTCAAAGATTCTATATCGAAAAACCATTGTTTGAGATATGGTGCAAAGGGAAGTTATCATAAACTTAACATAAAGTAACTACTGAATAGTCTTATTGTTAAGGTAAGATTTATTGATGGAAAATGTTAATGTGAATATATAATTTTCTACACAAAAAAATTAATATGTACTACCTAATTCTTGTTTAACATTTACCTAATCTTAATGTAAAATATCTAATTACATAATTACAATTGAAAATCATTAATTATATATTTACAATTTAAAACAATCAATCAAATTATAACTTATAAGTTTTACAACTATTAAATATTTAATACATATTTATTTATATATAAATTTTGGATAATTTTTTTTTAATATATTTTAAATTTATTATTTAAAATGTCATGTGGATGCAAAATTAAAACTCAACGTTTGATACCTTTTCGACATATATAACTATTGTTGTTTGAAGATAAAAGTACCTAGCATTCACATATCTATGTAAGCCCCACGCAAGCATGTGCCCCAATTAAATATATAGAACAGTGATTTGTAGTGTACTTCCTTTTTAACTGATTATAGCCCTATGCAATAATATAGGGCTCCATGCAATCATGTGTCCACAACCTGTCAATTTAATGATTTGCACCACACTTCCTTCTTGATTATAACCTTAAACTAGGTAATTTAACACTTAATTGGTGGAGAATCAACTGCCCCTAGGAAAAATTAAATAGATCAACAACAAAGCTTCTGAGTGATTGACTAGCAAGTATTAAATAGAAAAACTGCACATGTAGAGACTGACACCTGAGAAGTTGACACCTCAAACACCTACAAAACGCTGACACCTAAAAAAGCAGCACAGCAACCCCAACAAGAAAAAAACAATGGTGGAGAAGCATTACAGAGGAGAGAAGAGGCGGCCATGGGGGAAATATGCAGTAGAAATCAACGACTCCAACTAGAAAGACATATACGTGAGTTAGGAATTCCTGGATATGTCTTTCTAGTTGGAACATTTATAACACTTCATAACCATTATGGTTTATTCTTTGGTATGTATTTAGGTACATGAATGTTTTTTTGGGTTATTTGGGGGATGCAAATGCTTGTAATTGGCATGTTTGGATGACTGCCGCACAAAGAATTAATATAGGTTGAATAACTGATATTAAATATTGAGTAATTCAAGCGCTAATCTTAATAGGTGATTATTCTGTATGTGATCATGAATATGGCATGCAGTTGAGGATTCTATTCTACCGCATGGTGTCAAACTGGTGATGGAAGACTACCCTTATGCAACTGACAGTCTTCTTATTTGATCAGCTATCAAATAATAGGTACAAGAATATGTTGGTTGTCAACAGTCAAAACCAGACACTATCCAGAATGATGTTTAAGTTCAAGCTTGGTGGGAGTAAATTAAGAATCAAGAACACCCAGATTTAAGAAATGAACCATGGTGAGCCAAATTGGAAACAAAGGAATATCTATTTGGCATCCTCGCAACAATGATATGCATTGCTTGAGAAGAGCATAATGCTCTTAATTTTGGTTGGTACCCATACCAAGGTTTTGTAGTGTACTCAAATATACCTTCTCTTGATATACAAGAAGAAAGATTAAGAATATCAAAACTTTATTTCACTTCCGCATAAGTATTTGGGGACATAACATAATGGTTGTAATAGAATCCTTCCAAAGAAAATTTGATCTTTGATTGTTTCCCTGTTTTATTTGAAAAGGAAAAATTAGTAAGAGAGTTAATATTGAAAAGAGATTAATTTTATATTATTAATAAAATAATTTTTACATCAAAAAGTTGTACTAATATAAAATAGTTTTGTAACAAGGCTTAATCTCATAAACTTTTTGGTCTAATAGACATTATTAAATATCGTGGATGCATTCCACATATTTTAAGTTAGGGTGCAGGGTACAGAGAATATCATACATCATAGAAATTAAGAATTATATCTTAAGTTTAAGATTGGTATAGGGATGGTTCCCTACGAACTATTGATGACGAAATGATGTCCAACCCTTATAGTCAAGGTATTCCTTAACAATATTTCCATTTAGTTGTCCCTAATAGATTCATTTCAGACTGCATCTCACATATTTGAGCTCATCATCCTACCATTTGTTCTTGAAGTAGTTTTTTCCTATTCCAATTTTTTTTTTCACTTATGAGTACCTACTTCAGTTAATTATTGGGATTGACGTATTTTGTAAGAAGTGGACATTGCCCACAGGAAACAAATTCTTATTTTTAGTGGAAAAATTTATTTCATGTATCAATATAATATTATATTATGAAATTATACGTACAAAAATGACTGAAAAAGTTTACCCTTCGTGATAGTTCCATCATTTTTAAACTTTTAAACTCTTAATTTGTTGAGCCAATTTTATGATCCAATAAATAATTAACATGTCTTTAAAACAGAGAATTAGTTAAGCAGTATGAAAAAATTAAAGCCATAACAAATTTATCGTAAAAAAACAACATTATAGAAAACAATTGTAATTTATCACATTTATAATATACATAAGAAAATCCAAATATAAAATTATATTTATTAGAACTTTTGGTATGCAAGAGCAAAATCATAGCCAAATTTAATTATTTTAATGATTTTTGTTCCTTCCTATCTAGAATCTCTATAGGGTGTTTGGAAAAAAGAAGTTTTTTGCTCTATGGGGGTTTGTTTATGTCTTGCATCAAGAACCGTGGTATTTAAAGTACTTTCTTTCACCCATGTGTATTATTCCTCTTGATGGGTGCCCACCATATAGTCTATCTGCAATCTTGAGAAGTTACTATACGATTTCATTTGGGCCAAACCCTCCACTAGTAAGAGCTTTCACAAAATTTCCTAGGATTATTGTTGTCTTCCTTATGAGGCTGGTGGTATGGGCCTCATTGATATATATTGACAAGCCTCTACCCTATGCGTTTAATGGATTATTCACAGAGTGGAAGGAAAAGAAGTCTAGAATACCCTTGTTCATAATTACATTGCTCAAGTGTCCCCATATGGATGCATGGCTTAGAAAGGATTAGGTTTTCCTAGTCTCCTTAACCTTATCGCCCTTGTCATAATCCTGGGTATTGCTGTCATTAAGAGTATTTGTAAAGCCTATGAAAAATTCAAACATGACTATTATGGTATTGTTCATGATTTAGGGATATTCTTTACCTCAACCAATAGTCTCTATGGTAGTCACTTGTCATTAACAAGCACATGGTGTTTCTTGCAGAAGTGCCTTGTATTCATGCACTTAATTTTTACCACAAAGGAAGCCACACCATACAAGACCTAAAATACAAAGAGTCTTGATTTTGGATCCCGTGGAATGTTTTCTAGGCTAAATTCAAACTTTCTCTTGTTGAAAGAGAGTCATATAATGAGATTATGGTTGTGGTGCCTATGAAGTATCTTCACAAGATCTCCATTAAGACTAGAAATAGTACAAAGACAATACTTTCTAGAATTATACAACCAAAAAAGGTTAGGAATGGCTCTTTTCACATTTTCCTATGGTGGATTAACTCAACTAGAGATGGAACATCCATTCTTGTTGTTCTATTTGGGAGAAGTGCTTCCAGACTATCTAATTGGATTGTACTGAACCCAAAATCATGCATTTTAATTGTTTTTTACTTTATCATGGCCTATTGATTGTTAGAAAGCTTATCCAATTAAGGATTTCTCTAACCAAATGTCTTTTTTGTGGCCACTTTGAAACCATAATGCATCTTTTTGGTATTGCCCGAAGGCCTAGCATGCCTGGATTTGGATTCAATACTTTTTCTAGCCCTTCAATTCAATTTCTTTCAACTGTTGCCATATTCTATTTGGAGATAATCCTAATATGCCTCCCTAGTACATCGAAATCTAGCATGCTTTAAGAATGGAAATTTTATTGTGTATGAGAAGAACATAATTCAACATTAATTTCTAATAATTCTATTGACTCTTTGTCTTCTACTTATGACAAAGCTTCCATTATTTCTAATGTGATTCTGCAAATACAAGGATCAAACAAAGTGGCTATTGATATTGACTACCTATAGTAACTCCTCCATCATTTGGGTGATGCGCCTTGTACCATTGCTCACATGCCACCTTCTCAGCCTAGAGACACACTATCTCGAGGCTAGGGTGACCCTCCTAAGGATGGTTCTCTTCGTAATTAGCCTCACTACCATTCCAAGGCTTTTGGTTCACTCTACCCCTTTGGCTTAGCATGGTGGCTAGGGATTCCTTTTGTGGATTGACATTCTAGATATGGATCTTCACCTTAGCCACCTTAGCATGGTCAGTGGTGGACCTCACTTCCTTCAGTACGCTATCTTTAGGAGAATTTTCAGTCTAACAACTCCTAGGATGCCTCTCTTTAGCCATTTGATAAATATTTTTTGCAAACTTAATTTAGCCATTTCATCCTTGCATGCTACTACAGAAGAAGATAATGTTGAACATGAGGATATTGATACTAGATGTGATCCCATGGATGACAAAAAAGTCCTTCTTGGCTCAGGGTGGGGTCATCGTGATGATGACCCACCTTCAGCAAATTTATTTGTTATTGTTGTTTAAGGTGTCTTTTTTTTTTAAAAATTAATTAATTAATTAATGTATTCAAGTTTTCTTTAGGTTTTGCGTAATTTCTTTATTTTTTTGGTGACCTTGAGCCTTTTGATTCCTAAGTATGACTTAGTGTGTCATTGACATGTCTTTTATCACTTTTTTTTTTGAATATATATATATATATATATATATATATATATATATATATATATATATATATATATATATATATATATATATATATATATATATATATATATAATTTCATTAAAAAAATGTAACAATTTTATTGAAATTTATAATAAATAGATTAAAAAAAACTAAAATATTATGTGATATTAAATATGAGATACTTCTCAAAATATTTTAAGAGTTGTCATTTCTCATCAAAGAACGTTGCCCTTTTTTAGATCGCATTTTCTATATTTTTTATAGGTTAATATTTTTTAAAATCTTAAATAAGACATTTATATTTTTTGAAATATTAAATTTTGATTATTCTTTTAAAAATATGTTAGTTAATTTTTATATTTATTAAAAAATTAACAAAATAATATTTTATTCAATATTTTTGAAAATGAAGTTAACCAGATTTATTTTTTTAAATATTCATTATATATAATAGTGGGCTCTATACGCTAACCGGAAGGAAGCGAGGCTATAAAGTGCTGACACGCCCTCAACATATACCATGATAAATTAGGGATTGAATCCATGGTCATAATTACCTTTATAAAATATCAAAATTAAGTGGATTAATTCGAAGACAAATTAATTTATTTATATTCAAATTATAATATTTAATATATTAACAAAATTTAATAAAAAAACATCACTACTTAGGGCTCTGCAAATGCTCCCTATTTTAACGGTTTTACTGAGGTTAATGTGTAAAGTGTGAGATTCTTATTTGCTAATTTTGATGGGATTTTTAGTTATGAAATTTTCTAATCATTTGGATTTTAGTTTAGAAGGGATTTGGACATTGATCACTTTTAATAATCCGCCATTTGACTGTGCGATTGGACTTTTTCAGTTTTTTCACCTATTGGATTGTAATTAGATTGGAACAGATGCTTAATGTGAGGTATTTTTAGATTGAATTGGCGAACTGTTTGATTCGATATTTTCTTAGTCTTTTTTAAGCGGATTTTTTTTTACGATTAAAAAAATTATAAAATTATGAAGTTAGATTTGAGGTTTCAAATTATTGAATTATATAGAATGTGGGTATCTTTGTTGATATTTCAAAAATAAATATATAAAGGATTTATAATATTAAGTATATATAAAAAGAGTTGCAGTTTAATTAGTGAGGATGACGGTTGCTTATATCCATCCATGAAGGTACAAATCCCTTTAAATACCTAATAACAAAAATTAAACAATTAAGACCACGACTATACCCTAAATAATATAAGAGATTTTTAAACAAAATACGTTAAATTTTTTTTATACATAATACAATCTAAAATGTTTATCAAATTTTTCTTATGATAATTTATCCATTAATTATTTTATGCTTACAATGATGTGAAAGCATAAAATATTTGAAATTATAAAACATTTATTCCTTTCTATTTCCAATGTAGTTTCCTTCTATTCTCCATGTACTTTTGTAAGTTTGGAATTTTCACATGGAAAGATAATCGCAGGGGATGACAAATGTGTATTTTGACGATTGGTGAAAAAATGTTAAGGAAATAGAGAATGAGTATTCTTGAAATGTTAAAGAGTGGCCCTTTAATGGCTTGTGTAGAGAAAAAAACACTTCCAAACTTATGACTTAAATGAGAATATGTGAACCTTATTAAAAGTGGTATTGGTATTATTGACATTTACAAATTAAATATTACTTTGTGCATTAAGTGAGTGGTTTGATAAATTGAAGGCAATGAGGCTTGAAAAAATATTTTGAAGTCTTACATAGTCTTTGGATCACCATATAGTAAATTAAGTTGGAAATTGTGGGTTTTACATCTTAATTGTTACTATGCTTATGTCAAAATAGAAATATCTTTTATGGCTAAAAGCATTTAGAAAATTTTCAAAACTATCAAACCATATCTCAAATGGGTGAGTGATGCTTTTCGAAATGGTTTGTCTTTCAATGACCACAATATGTGTTGGTCTATTATCATGACCAATTTCAGCTTTATCTTAAAGAGGCTTATAGGTGTTTAAGCTTTGAGGTTCTTCAAGAAAGGTACTCATAAAGTTAAGGATTTGATTTCTTACCATGATTAGGCTCTCTATTCTTTGTTAAAATAAAAATACAAGTTAATCAATTTTGACTTACCTACCAATTTGCCCATCCAAGAGATGATACTTGATGTCATGCTACATAAAATGAGTTTACAATCTCCACAAAATTGGTAGGAAGACTGGAGATGGAATTCTGATCCTCACTTTAATAATTACTCTCCATTTCTCTTATATCAATCACAAATCCTTTCTCTCTAGAACTAGATAAATTAAATAGATGATAGAATATAAATTCCTCACCCAAAACCTAGTTTGCTAGACTTAAGATAATATGGAATGCAAAGGTTGAGCCCAAACTCACTCACTTTATTTGGTGCTTGGTTTATAAAAATATTTCTTCTGGGAGCATCTCCTTCATATTGGGATTGTTCAATCTAAGTGTCTAGAGTTTTACATAGCTGCTTCGTTTACAATATCAGAAATGTTGCTTCTTTTACAATGTCAAAAATGCTACTTCTTTTACATGGCTGCTTTCTTTACAATGTTAGAAATGCTGCTTCGTTTACAATGTCAGAAATTACTAACTCACGCATATGTCTGCTTGTTTTACAATGTCAGAAATTCCTAACTCACGCATATGTCTTTCTAGTTCGAGTCCTTGATTTCTACTGCATATTTCCCCCATGGCCGCCTCCTCACTCCTCTGCAATGCTTCTCTGCCACTGCTTTCTCCTTCTTGGGTTATATCTGCTTCTTTTTTGATGTGTTAGCAAGTACCTTCTTTTCTTCTATGCTAATTTCTTATTGATCCAGGCTTTCGCCAACTGGTGATGGTAAGCTTTCCTGCTCGATCTAAAGAGTTTGTTCTACAGTGTAGTCTAGTTCAACAGTTAAATTATCAAGTTTAAGGTATAATCACTTAAAAAAGAAGTGCCCTGGAAATAAATTTGTGATGTATTATACAAATTGACAGGTTGCGGGAACATGCTTGTATGCGGCTATATATTATTACAGCCTATAGGCATCTAAGTGTTATGCATGCTATCTTTAAACTACTTCAGCTACACATACGCTACACCATGTAAACCAATGCAGGAGTTCTTAAAACCTCTTTTACACCAGGGAAGTACTATATGCATCCAAGTCCTATAGCATACCGCACACAAGTGGTAGATTAAATGGAAGGTTTGCATGCCGACTCGATCAGAAGGTAGGAATTCCTGTGTAGATATGGATGAGTGAAATCGTCAACGCATTTTATAGCTTTCTGAGAATTTCTTGGACAAATTGTGTTGCACATGCTTGACTGGATAAATATGGTTCATGTTTGCAAAAACTTTGGAACATTTAAAATACTTCATACCCATTATGGTTTATTCTTTGGTATGTATTTATGGGTTATTCGGGGGATGCAAATGCATGTAATTGACATGCTTCGATGACTGCCGCACGAAGAATTAATATAGGTTGAATAACTGCTATTAAATATTGAGTAATTCAAGCGCTAATCTTAATAGGTGATTATTTTGTATGTGATCATGAATATGGCATGCAGTTGAGGATTCTATTCTACGCATGGTGTCAAACTCGTGATGGAAGACTATCCTTATGCAACTAACAGTCTCCTTATTTGATCAGCTATCAAATAATAGGTACAAGAATATGTTGGTTGTCAACACTCATAACCAGACACTATCCAGAATGATGTTTAAGTTCAAGCTTGGTGGGAGTAAATTAAGAAAAAACACCCAGATTTAAGAAATGAGCTATGGTGAGCCAAATTTGAAACAAAGGAATATGTATTTGCATCCTCGTAATAGTGATATGGATTGCTTCAGAAGAGCATAATGCTCTTAATTTTGGTTGTTACCCATACGGAGGTTTTGTACTCAAATATGCCTTCTCTTGATATATAAGAAGAAAGATTATGAGTCTCAAAACTTTATTTGACATCCGCATGAGTACTTGGGGACATAACATAATGGTTGTAATAGACTCCTTCCAAAGAAAATTTGAGCTTTAATAATTTAATTGTTTTATTTGAAAACGAAAATTAATAAGAGAGTTAATTTTGAAAAGAGATTAGAAATTTTATATTATTAATAAAATAATTTTTATCTCAAAAAGTTGTACTAATATGAAACCATTTTATAACAACACTCAATCTCATAAACTTTTTGGTCTAGTAGACATTATTAATTATTGTGGATGTATTTCATAAATTTTAAGCTAGAGCGCAAAGTATAGAGAACATCATGCATCACCGAAATTAAGAATTGTATCTTAAGTTCAAGAATGGTACAGGGATAAATCCCTATGAGCTATTGATGACAACATGGTGTCCAACCCTTTAGTGAAGGGACTCCCTAACAATATTTCCATTTAGTTGTCCCTAACAAATTCATTTCAGACTGCATCTCACATATTTGACCTTGCTGTCCTACTGTTTGATCTTGAAGTAGTTTTTTCCTCTCCCATTTTTTTTTTTAAATTTTTTGACTTATGTGTACCAAATTCAGTTGATTATCAGGATTGAAGTATTTTGTAAGCATTGGACATTACTCATAGGAAACAATTTTTTTTTTTTGGAAAACTTTATCCCATGTATCAATATAATATAATATTATTGAATTATATGTACAAAAATGAGTGAAAAAGATTACCCTTCATGATAGTCCCATCATTTTTAAACTTTTAAACTCTTAATTTGTTGAGCCAATTTTATCATCCAGTTAAATAATTAATGTGTATTTGACATGAAAAATTAGTTAAGCAATATCCAAAAATTAAATCCAAAGCAAATTTTCTATAGAAGAATAATATTGTAAAAAAAAAATTTAATATACCATATTTATAACATATATAAGAAAATCCAAATATAAAATTAGATTCATTAGAGATTTTGGTATGTAAGAGTAACATCATAGCCAAAATTAACTATTTTAATGATTTTTGCTCTTTCCCATCTAAAATATCGATAGGGTGTTTGGAATTCTTTTAAACTCTGTTAGGGCTTGCTTATGTTTTGAGCCAAGAACCATGGTCTTTTCATTACTGCACCTTCTTGTCATACCGGGTCCCCATGAGTTATTAACATTTATTGAAATTTAATAGCTTTTCCCTTTGGGTGAGCTATGTAATGGCCTCCCCACATTCCCCTCTGATAATTGAAGCCATGATGGATGAAGGAAAAACACTTCATAATGGCACCATGGAACAGATGACTGAGGAAATTTGTCTTGAAAGTGTATCATGAGGTAAGAATTCTCCTCTTGATGTTGCTCTTACTCAGCCTGTTTTTGATTTTGCTTATCAATCACTAGAAATTTTTTCCCTAATAATTTTTTTCATTGGTTGCATTATTTTAGAAATCATGTTTAAATCTTGGGTTCAAAATACCTAGGTGGCTCATGGCATTAAGCTTGAAAACACCCAAAACATGACCAAGGATACTTTGAAAGTCCTTATATTAATTGAATTCTCAGGTTTGCCCATACCATATTGGTCCTTCTTGGACTAGATCATCAGTACTATAGTCCAAATTATTACTCATGAGTCCTAATGATTCTACATAGCCCAATTGTAAAGGAGAGTTTGTATAGAAGTTGATCCTTCTAAGGACCTCAAACAATTTATCAAAATTCATGTTGTTGACTTTTAGTATTAGTAGATAATTTTATATATCAACTTGTGTAATACTTGTTTCTCCTTCCAAGCTGTAGCCCACAAGATTAAGGACTGTATTATGTATCTTCCCCACAATAGGACCCCCATCAAGTCATCGGTTGCTACTCCTAAGAATACCCAAGCAGATGGTTAGTAAATTAGAGTTTTTATGACGATTTAGAGTTTGTGATAGAATTTGTTCAATAATAAGAGTTTTTTCTCTCCAACATTGAGCATTTATTGAAGAATAAATTTGTAGCCCTTAAAGGGTTCAATGTAGAGGATATGTCTATCAACACTCGTAATCTATGAATTATTTTTCATGAAATGTTTGGGCCTAACAGACTTAGTCCAAAAGTATGTTGTTTAAGATTTCATAAGTATGTTTGTAGATATGGACATTCTTTGCCTTTAGCAACTAAAAGTCGTAGTTTTCCTTCTCTTGGTTGTTCCCAGATTTATTTATCCTGATAATTTAGTGATTTCTATCAATTATGAGGTAGGTCATAGTGGCATTATGACATTCATTGTACCCAAGTGGGGGCCTCATATTATGACATCTGGTAAGGACCCTACCCATCATGTTATATTATCCCTTTTGAATATTGAGAATCGCTTGTTTGGTATTATTAAGATTTATGCCTCAAATGACACACACGAATGATTAAATTTATGGTGATGGATTGTTGATTGTTTACCTAATGCCTAATGGGCTATATGTGGGTATTTTAGTATGGTATAAATATCAACTAAAAATATTAGGAGTCTACCAATGTGATGGGCCACTTGCAAAAGGGAGATGTGATTATACATGCAAAATGAATTTTGCTTTCATGACCTTAATTTAGGGAAGCTCCCTACAGCAATAGTTTGGTATAATTGGACCAATATTTGATGAATAATTGATCAGGTGCTTAAATGAATTGATTGTGCTTTGATTTGTGCTCAACCATACTTCTTTTTTGACATCATGTTTATTCTACTGGTGGAAGCTTGCCAAATTCTACTCTCTCCATCCAATTTCTGATGAGATACTATATTAATTGGCATTGCAAAAATCCTAAAGTCCATAAGACACACTTCTTTCTTAATATGACCCTCCTAGATCATGAGCCCACCATGGCTCAAATTAGGTAAATTTAGAATCTTATTCTTTGCCTACTCAGCAGCCACAGTGGATCTAATGGTATGTGGGTGCTATCAGTTAGACGTATAGATTTATACATATATATGGGCATTAACTAGCCAAGATTCAATGAAAATCCTACTATGCCACCTTTTCAGAGTTGAAATAGGATATGGCCTCCCTAGAGAAACACCTATTTAGTGAATCTCTCTAGCTGTGGGTGGTAAGATTACACCATAAAATAATTTTTTTTGATGAGTATAATGCCTGTGGTGCTCAAATTTTAGCTCATATAGATTGATTCAAAGATGGCGATCAGAACTCCAAGGAATTATTCCACATGTTCAAAGCTAAGTATACCTCTTAATAGATGAAATCCATTCAAAATAATGGGAAAAGAAACATGGAGACGCTTGAGATGGTGAATTCTTTTGCAAAACATTATTGATAAGTGTTTTCATCTCAATCTTTGTTCATAGAAAGCCAACAGGGCATGAACCAATGCCTCTTAGTGGTTCCCACTAAAGTTACCACTAGCTAGAGGATTGCCTGTGATAGGGTACTTTCTATGGAAGATTTATTCAAATTTGTGATGTAAATAAATAATGATAAAACCCTGGGATGTGATGGCTTCCCTTACAAGTTTTACATGAAAATGTGGGCTACTATTAGGGTTGAACTTTACTAGGTCTTCCTCAAATCCTTCCACTCATAGACCTTGGTCTCTACAATCAACAAAGGGCATATCAATTTCATCACAATGTCTAGTGTCCTTGAGTCATTTGTAATTGACATCCTATCACTTTGCTTATTATCTTTTATAAAATCATTTACAAAGCTTTGGCACTTTTCATTAGACATATGTTGCCTTCGATCATCCAACCTGAGCAGGCATGAATTAATTTATGGCCACTATATTCTAGACAATATTATTCTAGAGTGGGAAGGCATGGAATGGGTCCATCAATCGATCCTAAAGAATTTTTGTATTAAAATTTATTTTGAGAAAGCCTATGATTGCATTAAGTGGTCATTTATCCTAGTTATGTTTCAAACTATGGGTTTTGGTCCCACTCTCATTCAATCTATTTGCATTTTATTTCATGATGCCTTGACTTTCTTTTCCATTAATGGAGTCAACTCATAACCTTTCAAACTTTTTAGATCCATCAAACAAGGTTTCTCCTTGATCCCAACCCTATATGTTCTCATCACAAAAGATTTTGGTTATCTTTTTGGCAACGCTCAATTACAAGGCTTTGTGTGTGGTTTATCACTTCATTCAGAAGAACCAAGATAACTTCTAAATAGGCACTTTCCTGATGAATCCTTCCTTATGATCATCAAAGAAGAGGATGTTTTGACTAATGTTATCCATTGCCTAGTGGTAGTTTGTCTTTCCTTTAGATCTGCCATTCAATGGTGTAAAATATAGCGTTATAGGCAATCCTTTCTCCCTCAACTTGCTTGGATGATGTAGTATAATTGGTACTAGATATAACATGATGAAAATTTTAAATTTATGGGAGATTTATTTTCCTTCTAGGTCTCTCCCTCTAACCTATGGCAATGCGTGGTGGACTTATTGAGAAACAAAACTTGTATTAGATCACCAGGTCACTTTCTTTGGCTAGGAAATTGAAAATCTACTCCAAACTACTTGCTGCCACCCACGTGTACTATTCCTCTTGATGGGTACTCACCAAATAGCCTATTTGCATAGGATTTCATTTGGTCCAAACCCTCCACTCGTAAGATCTTTCACAGAGTTGCCAGGGATTATTGTTGTCTTCTTCATGAGGCTAGTGGTATTAGACTAATTGATATATATCGACAAGCCTATATCATGTGCACTTGATGGATTATTCATGTAATGGAAGGAAAAAAAATCCTTGAATACTCTTGCTTAGAATTTCATTGTTCAAGGGTTACCTTATGGTTGTGCGGTTTATAAATGACTCAGTTTTCCTAGTCTCCTTAACCTTGTCACCCCAATCAATGTGGTGGGCACTATTGTCATTAAGAGTATTTGGAAACCTTGGAAAAATTTTAAACCATGGTTGTTGTGGAATTGTTTAGGCTTTAGGAATGGTCTTTACATCAATTAATAGTCTCTATGGTAGTCTCGAGTCATTATAATGCACATGGTGCTTCTTGCATAAGTTCCTTGGATTCATCAACTAAGTTTTACCACAAAGGAAGTTACACTATACAAGACCTTTTCTATAAAAAATCTCAATTTTGGACCCCTTGGAATGTTTTCCATGCTAAATTCAAACTTTCTCTAGCTGACAGAGATTCATATGATAAGATTATGGTATTTGTACCTATGGAGTATCTTCTCAAGATCTCCATCAACTTTGCTCATCCTTAGTGGAAAGACTGGAAATGGTACAAAGACACTCCTTTCTAAAATTATATGACCAAAAAAGGCTAGGAATGGCTCTCTCAACAGTTGCCTATGGTGGATAAACTCAACTAGAGGTGCAACTTCCATTCTTATTGTTCTATTTGAGGGAAGTTTTTTTACACTATCTAATTGGTTTGTACCAAACTAAAAATTATGCATTTCAATTGGTGATTACTTTATCATGGCCTATCGATAATGAAAAGGCTAGTCCAATTAAGGATTTCTCTTATCAAATATCTTTTTTATGGTCACTTGGAAACCATAATGCATCTTTTTGGTATTACTCGAAGGCCTAGAATGCCTGAATTTGGATTCAAGACTTTCCAGCCCTTCTACTCAATTCCTTTCAACTAGTGCCATATTCTATATGGAGACAATCCTAATATGCCACCTTGGTACACCCAATTTAGGGATGTTTTAAGAATGGAAATTTTATTATGTGTATGAAAAGATCATAATTTAATGTTATTTTATAATAACTCTATTGACTCTATGTTTACTACTTATGGAAAATCTACCATTTTTTCTAATGTTATTATTCAGATATAAGGATCAAACAAACAAAGTGCCTATGGAACATGAGTACTTGCACTGGATCCTCTATCACTGGGGTGATACACCTTGTATCATTACTTGCATGCCACCTTTTTAGCCTAGAGACACACTATCTCGAGGCTAGGGTGACCCTTTTAAGTGTGGCTCTCTTTGTAGCCATCCTCATCACCATTCCTAGGCTTCTAGTTCTTTGCAACAATGCCACTCTCCCCCTCTAGCTCAGCATGGTGGCTATGGATTTTCCCCTATGTATCGACATTCTAGCTAGGGCTCTTCACCTCAGCCACCCTAGCACGGTCAGGGGTGGGGCTCACTTCCTCCGGTGCCCTAGCTCTTGGAAATTCTTTAATCTGATAGCTCCCAAGATGGTTCTCTTTAGCCATTTGATAAATATTTTTTGTGACATAATTTAGCCATTTCATCCCTGCGTGCTACTATAGAAAAACATAATGTTAAATCTAAGGATACTAATACTGGATGCAATCTCATGAATGATAGAAAAGACCTTCCTGACTCAGGGTGGGGTCTTCTTAACAATGACCCACCTTCAACTGATTTATTTGTTATTGTTGTTTAAGTTGTTTCTCTTTTTCTTTTTCTTTTTTTAATTTTATGTATTTGAGTTTTCTCTAGGCTTGACTTAATTTGTTTATTTTTTGGTTGTCTTGGACCTTTTGATTTGTAAGTATAGCTTAGTGTGTCATTGGCATGTTTTCTACCACTTTTTTTTAAAAAAATAATCTTATATATATATATATATATATATTATTTATAATAATTTTATAAACTCTATTTCATTAAAAATAAATAAAAAATTAACAATTTTCTTCTTATATTTATTATAATTAGATAAGAAAAATTAAAATCCTATCTAATATTAAATATGAGATACTTCTCAAAATATTTTTTTCTCATCAAAGAACGTTGCCCTTTTTCATATCACAGTTTCTATATTTTTTTATAGGTTAATATTTTTTTAAAACTTAAACAAATTTTTAAAAAAAAAATAAATAAATAAATTTTGATTATTCTTTTCAAAATATTTTAGTTAATTTTTATATTTATTAAAAAATTAAAAAAGTAGTCTTTTATTCAATATTTTTAAAAATTAAGTGAACCAGATTTATTTTATTAAATGTTTATTATATATAATAGCGTGCTCTATACGGTAAGCGGAAGGAAGCGAGGCTATTCAGTGCTGACACGCCCTCAACATATACCTTGATAAATTAGGGATTGAATCCATGGTCATAATTACCTTTATAAAATATCAAAATTAAGTGGAGTAATTCGAAGCCCAATTGATTTATTTATATTCAAATTATAATATTTAATATATTAACAAAAATTTTAGGATCTGCAAATGCTCCATATTTTAACGGTTTTGCTCATGTCAATGTGTAAACTGTGAGATTCTTATTTGCTAATTTTGGTGGGATTTTTAGTTATGAAATTTTCCAATCTTTTGGATTTTAGTTTAGAAGGGATTTGGACTCTGATCACTTTTAATAATCTGCCATTTGACTGGGCGATTGGACTTTTTCAGTTTTTTCATGTATTGGATTGTAATTAGATTCAATGGGAGCAGGTCCTTAATGTGAGACATTTTCGGATTGAGTTGGCTTACCGTTTGATTAGATATTTTCTTGGTCTTTTATCCTTTTTAAGCGGATTCTTTTTCATGATTAAAAAAATTATAAAATGAAGTTAGGTTTGAGGTTTGAAATTATTGAATTGTATAGAATTTTGATATTTTTGTGATATTTGAGAAATAAACATATAATGGATTTATTATGTTAAGTATATATATATAGAAAAAGTTGTAATTCAACTATTGAAGATGGTTGTTTATATTCATCCACTAGGTACAAATCTCTCTGGATACCTAATACAGAAAATCAAATAATTAAAAGTAAAATTATATCTTAAATGATATAAAAAGTTTTTAAATAAAATACATTAAAAAGTTTTTGTACATAATAGAATCTAAATTGTTCATAAAAATTTTCTTATGATAATTTATCCATTAATTGTTTTATGCTTATAATGATGTGAAAGCAATAAATATTTTAGATTATAAAACATTTATTCCTTTCTATTTCTAATGTAGTTTCCCTTCTATTCTCCATTTAGTTTTATAAGTTTACAATTTTCACATGGAAACATTATCATAAGGGACGACAAATGCATATTTTGACGTTTGGTGAAAAGATGTTAGGGAAATAAATAAAGAGTATTCTTAAAATGTTAAAGAGCGGCTGTGCCGAGAAAAAATGCCACCAAAACTATGATTTAAATGAGAAAATGTGCATCGTATTAAAAGTGGTATGGATATTATTGACATTTGCAAATTAAATTTTACTTTGTGCATTAAATGAGTTGTTTGATAAACTGAAGGCAATAAGGCTTGAATTTTATTTTTTTTAAGGTTTTACATAGGCTTTGGGTCAGCATATGGTAAGGTAAGTTAGAAAAATATGGGTTTCACACTTTAATTGTTTCCTTTTTGGTGATTAGACCAAAAAATCTAATCAAGTAAATTTGGGTAGAACTGTTTAAATATTTATTTTTTATTTTGTATTCAGTAGTGTGTGAAGAAATAAAGTGATTAATCAAGTAAATTTATCTTCTTAGTTATATTATGTACACTAGTCTAAGCAAGTGAGTTGAAAAATAAAAGGTGAATTAATTAATACCAATGTGAGTTAATTACTTTTGCATAAAAGAGACACAATACAAGGTTGATTGGATCAACTTAGTAAGCAAACAATACAAAATAAAGTTGATTGGGTTTACTTTATTTATTTCAAAATAATTCGAAGAAATGTAGTTGAGCAAGTCGATTGACTTTCCTAGAAAAAACAATTACATAACTAAGTCAATCAAGCTGACATAATTTACAATAAAGTGACAATTTTTATACAACTAAAATTTTGGAAAAATAGAAGTATAATTTAACTGAAAATGAAATGAATACTCTGATTAGAATGACCCTAAAGTTTTTTTTTATCAATTTGATTTTTCATTATTTTTAGCAATGTACTAAATATTTTGAATTGTTATTTTTGAGTTGTGTTGTCAAGGTGAAGCATTGAAGATATAAAATAATATGTTAAAATAAAGTTGAACTACTTGATTGAGTTTGCATAGATTGAATAATTAAGAAGAACATAAAGAACTATCTCAATAGGATCGATCTAGTATTCTAGACATAAGTTAACTTTTTTGAAAAATATGATGAAGAATTAAGTCAATGGGATCGATCTAGTGTGCAAAGGGAAAGATCTAATCACAAAGAGCAAAAAAATATTTATATGTTTTCTTCAGTTTAAAACCTATAATATGATGCCCTAACTTTGTCAATCAAATAAATGAATTAGAAGATGACCTACAAAGATTAAATAACTAAGTTGATTGGATAAAAATAGTTATCTTTATGAGAGAAAAACCTACATATACAACTAATCTAAGTCATTTGAATTGACTAAGTCTTGAGACATATGTAGAGACTATTGTAATTCATCGATAGAGTCAATCTAGTAGTCTTAAAATTAAGGTTTAAAACTTAAAAGGGTTAATTCATGTTGGGTTCACTAGTTTGTATTTAAGCAAAAGTAAAGATGATGTACAAATCAATCTGAGTTTGGACAAAATAAATTAGTTAACTATATTACTGTCAATATGTTGATAGTCAGTGTCATGACCAATATGGATATATGAAACATATATAAGGGATCTCTTATCATATGACATGGATAGAGAGGGTTCTAAACCCTTTAGTTAGGTAACATTATAGAAAAACCCTAGCTAGGTCTTGGTAATTTAATGCAATACCAAAGTAATTTATATTTATTCTAGTGATCACCAAAGGTTATGGCACAAATGGGGGATAAATATAAATAATAAATATTTTAAAGAATAACTATACTCAAGTCAATCTAGATATAATCTTATGTGAGGAGAGATAATATTTACATTAACTATTATACTCAGAAATCTATCTACTAAAAAAAGAAGATTAAGAGTTAGGAATACTCACCTTGAAGATGAATCCATTAAGTCTCAATATCTCCCTTAGACAATGGCACTTTTAAATAGGTTATTATGGTTTGTAATGATCACAAAGGTATGTCATATCTAGGCTTAAAGACTTCCCATATGCATCCAAAACACTTCCATAAGACAAAACTCTTTCCAAGTAATATGAAACTCTAATTAATGATTATTCAAGTAGAATGGTGGATAAGCAGATAAAGAAACGAAAATAAATGATTTTATATATAAAAAATGTGGTGAAGGATGTGTTTATATTGCTTGATTTGACTCTAAGCCCTTTCTAAATTTTAGCTAATAAAGTTAACCCAATCAACCTAGTTAGTAACTAGAGCAATTAGGTCGTAAACTAAGTTGATTGGGTTGACTTAGTCCCATAAAGTGCTCAATTACCATAAATAAATTGAACCCATAAAACGAATTAGGTAAATGATAAAATAAAGTTTTAGACCAAGTAGGGGCTATTTGAGGTGGTGAAATGTCTAGGGAGGAGTGTAATAGAGGTGTTAAAGCTTTGGGAAACATATAAGAGTGGTTTGTATTGGTTTTAAGTAGAGGTATATGGATCAACATTCTTTCAAATAACCAAAGGCACACCCACCCATTTATCAATTCACCATTTAAGGCATGCACATGGAGAGATTGAGACTCAATAATTTCTTATTATGAGAGAAATCATCAATAATTGATAATGTTTAAAAATATTGTATATACAAAGATCTCTAATTTTGACATGCATCTTGTATCTAGGGAAATGTCATCTTGAGGCTTGAACAGGTGCTCTATATCCTAATAAAGTATAATTAGATCCCAAGAATTAGTTCCTAGAAGTTATTGCCACTCCTGAGGTGTTATTGATGACAATTTTATCTTAGAGTAGTTTAGAGATAGATATCTCCAATTGTGACTTGCAACTTGACAACATTTCTTGTCAATGTTGTTCAAATTTAGAATTTTTGTAAAAAGGGGTATCCAAATGGATTTTGAGGTTTTTATAGTGGGAATTCATGTAAAATACACATGCTAAGGTGTTGTAAGTTATGGACTCTGATGTGCAAGTTTCAGAAGTGAAAATGTCCATTGGAGGTAAAGACCTTATCTCTTAACTAAATAAAATTTCCATTTTAGGATTGACCATTAAATCATTTGTCAACAATTATTTAAGATCCAAAAAATTTGGGGTTTAAGTATAAGACTTTGAATTTTGTGTGTCCATTATTTAATTTTGTGGATATGACTTACATTTCCTATTTTACACATGTCTAGAGTTTGCCTTAAAGACAAAAATTGTAACTTATAGGGAAATGTCATATTGAGTCCCAAATGAGTGATCCATATCATAATAAGACATAATTAAATGCCAAAAAATTATTAATTTAATTTAATCACCACTCCTATACGGTAGTGCTGC
This sequence comes from Torreya grandis, assembly GCA_037957365.1. Classification (NCBI taxonomy): domain Eukaryota; kingdom Viridiplantae; phylum Streptophyta; class Pinopsida; order Cupressales; family Taxaceae; genus Torreya; species Torreya grandis. The sequence continues at coordinate 70,515 of JARHVA010006289.1, forward strand.
TAGTTTTCAGCCATGAGGTCCCTAAGATAGAGATCTCCATTATGGATTACATCTTGCATTTACATAAATGTTGTTTTGAAGCTAGAATAACTACTTTGTGTCCTATATATGTATCTTTAAAGCCAATGATATGTTCCTAGAGGTTAATAACCACCACCAATGTGGTGGCAATTCCATTTTTATCCATGAGGCCTAAAAAATAGAAACCTCCAAGTATGGATTACATATTCCATTTAGGGAAATGGCATCTTTAAGCTAAACTAGGTGATATGTCTCCTAAATAACCATACTAATATTCCAAGAATGAGGTTTTATGTGTTTAATTAACACCCATGATGGTGTGTTAATGCTTTTTTTCACTATGTGGACCTAGAGATAGATATCGCTAACTGTGGCTTGTTTCTTGACAACATTTCTTCTCAATGTTGCTTGAGGCCAAAATTATTGGAAAAATTGGTATCCACATGGATTTAAAGTTACTAGTAGTGAGAAAACATGTAAATTTTACATCCCAATGTTTTGGTAATGATATATTTTGAATTAGAGTTTACGGAATTGGAAATGTCTATTGCAGGCAAAGACCATGTTTCCTAACTACATAAAAGTTCCATTTCAAGACTGATCACTATATCCTCTGTCATGAGTTCATTTGTGATTTTAGATATGATGGATTAGGGGTGAAATTATAGGACTTATACACACATGTGACCATTATTTAAATTGACGTATATAACTTTCAATCTATATTTTACGCTTGTCCAAAGTTTGCATTAAAAATAACTATTTTGCCTTATAGGGAAATGTCATATTGGGGCTAGAATGGGTGATGTATCTCTCAACCAAGTGTACTTAGATGAAAATAAATAGGTAGTATAGGTTAATATAAACCCTCAAGATGTTAACTATACCATTTTCCATCGATGATGACTTCAAGATAAAGATTTCTAACTGTGGTTTACATCTTCCATATAGGGAAATGCCTTCTTGAGGCAAAAATGAGTGCTCCATCTCCAAGCCAAGCATAATTGGATGATAATAATTTGGTCCTAGAGGTTAACCACCAATTTTCACATGGTTTTGTTTCTATTTTTCATCCATGAGGCCCCAAATATAGAGATCTCTAACTATAGCCTGCATCCTCCATATAGGGAAATGCCATCTTAAGTAATAAATTTATCATTTCACCATCATTTAAGTTTTTTAAAAGGTAATTGATCATTATATCAGGTTTATAGGGTTGGGGAATACATAAATCATTAATTATTTAGTTTTTAAATATTTTTAACAACCTTAAAACCAATTTTGCTACCTCTTGACCTTTGTTTAGGTATGCCTATGATTTTGAGAGAAAAATCATCATAACTCCAAAAGTAACCCTTTTAATCTGATGAAACTTTGCGGATAGTTAGTGTATGACATTATAAAGGTTATAAAATAAATTTTATGTCTTTAAGAGATATAAATTAAAATATATAGCAGACTGAGTTCATGTTGGCTTATAGAAAGTCAAGGAAAAATAGGGTTGGATGCATGAAAAATCACTTATCTCCCAATCAGTCGATCGAAATCACTTGAAAATTTTCAAGAAATATATATAAGCTAAATTGAATTTGATATATATGGTTTTAAACTTTTTTTACAATTAAATAATAATATATCAAGGTTTTTTAGGTCTCTAGACCTATAAATAAGCTAAAATAAGGGTTTAGTTCATAAATATCTAATATCTCTCAAATAGATAATTAAAGAGTATTTAAACTATATATATCTATATATATATATATATATACTCTTTCTGAAAACCCTTAAAATAGGGTTTAAATCGTGAAACACAAGCATGTTGACTAAAAAACAAGAATATATCTTTTCTTAAGATGTATAAAACTAGAGAAACTATTTTAATACCTTGAACATATTTTTATTATTTTTATTATTATTATTATTATTATTATTATTATTATTATTATTATTATAATAATAATAATAATAATAATAATAATAATAATAATAATAATAATAATAATAATAATAAAAAAAAAAAAAAAAAATGTTCAAGGTATTAAAATAGTTTCTCTAGTTTTATACATCTTAAGAAAAGATATATTCTTGTTTTTTAGTCAACATGCTTGTGTTTCACGATTTAAACCCTATTTTAAGGGTTTTCAGAAAGAGTATAGGTCAAACTGAAAAGTTAAATAAGATTAAAAAATTATAAAGTATAAATATATATTGGTAAGTGAAGTTATAAATGTGCTATTAGAAACTTATGACCCTTTTTTCTCAAGTGATGGCCCATTGTCTATTTAGTAGATCTATGTAACAAGGAAATAAGGTAGATTTCTATGAGTTTACGTTTCTTTTTAGAAAATGATAGAGGAAGAAGGATGAATTTAAGTATGGAGTTAAAAAATATTATAAACATTTAATATAATATATATAGATCTTAAGAACATGACTAAGGTTAAACTCTATTATTAAGACCATGAACCATTGCAAAAGCCATAGGTATGATTGCAAAGACTTAACATGAGTGTTTTGTATTTTGTATACAAAGATCAGGGAAAATGAAAATCTTATATTAGTGTATTGAATATTTATTCCTTTAAAAATTAAATATTAGTTTGAATAAATTTATGGTGAAGTGAAGAGTCTCTTGAATAAGGTAGTAGATCTAGACAAGGTGTAAAGATAAGAACATGAGAAGACAAACCTAATACAAGGCATGCAAGAAAATCCTTTTAAGTTTATTTACAAGATTTTATGATATAATATTCATTGATATATGTATTAAAAATTATTAAAATATTTCAGGTACCAAAAAGTGTAAGAAGGTTATAAATCCTTAAATATAAACCTAGAAGATCACATTGCAAGAGACTTAAAGAGTCTACTTGAAAGACAATTATGATCTTTTAAGACCGTGAAAAGTTGAAGAATACCTTTATTATGATTAGTTCACTTTAAATACTTTTTAAAATATATATTTTTTTTTCTAGAAACTAATATATGAACATCTTTACAACTTTCTATGATGATTTAAAACCATAAAAAAGTTTCAAACTCACCGATTACTCCTTGGAGTTGACTATGTAACCTTGTTTTCACCTTCTTAAGCCTACATACCTCATGAATAATCACAAAATTAATTAAATATATATTTAAATTATTAACATCAGTGACTTACATGATGGAAGAGATGAAACCATTCATTTAAAACTTGAAGGAGAGATTCCTCATTGATTTTCTTCAAAACACATCCATAATCCTTCAAACCTACACTACACACTCCTAACTCCATTTTTTTTCTTTCAAAGCTTGCATTTATGGGATTTTTTCCCTATTTAAACTCTCATACCTTCATGGTATGTAGCTTATCACCTTAGAATAATATTCTAAACATATTTTATTTATATTCATGCACCTTGAGATACTTGACAACTTAACAACTCATGCCTTATCTAGTCATTCTTCTACATTGTACATACCTTGATTAGTCTAAAGGTAGTTTTTTTTTTACTAAAGTATAGTGTTAAACACATTTAAAATAGGTAAATATAATTTTAATATCTCGATGATAGATTTAAGGATATCAATAATGAGTAAACATATTATTCTAATATGATCTAGTAAGTATATCTAAGAGAGGTCTACTTGCATTATGATCACTTACCACACCTTTTGTAATTATTTAGTAACTAGATTATATGTAAATTTACCCTATATTTCAAAAACATTCAACAAAGTACAATGTATAATTTTAATGCTCAACAAAAGGTTAAGGCATAAGATAATGCGAACATGTAATATAATATGTAATACATTACAACAAAATAAAAAAATTGAAATCAATGAGAATATTTAAAAAGTGAAATATTGAAAAATATATGTATATATAATATCCATATAAAGGATTAAAAACTGTGAACACAATCCAATATGTTGGATCAATGTTGTATAGGAATACAATCCAAACAACTATACATCAAGCAATATAGGTATACAATAAATTTTTATAAGACATGAGATGAATCATCAAAATTAATCACTCTCTTTACCTTAATTATATAATCCTCTCCCTTGGATGCATTGATCAGAATTGATCAAGTCATAAATTTTGACCGAGTCCTCTTCCCTTGAAAACTCACCTATAGCTCTAACTATTCATATACAAATATTGTTATAAACTTTACACATGTACTAGAATAATATACATACAAAATTAATAAGTTAAGAATTTAACATGATAAAAAAATTATTCATAGGTGCACTTACCAAAATTTTGTGGTCACAATCAAATTGGGACTTGTACTCAATAGGATCAATGATAGGTTCATGATGTCAAACATGAGTGTCAAATAGATCACCAATAGGACTTGATGACATGCTCAAGATAATGGACGGGATGGTTCCCTAAAAGCGCACACACACACACACACACACACACACACACACACACACACACACACACACACACACACACACACACACACACACACACACACACACACACACACACACACACAATAAAAATTAAAAAATAGTTCATAAAAATTTAAGCCAAATGACTAATAATTGAAATATAATATAAAAATTTATAAATTAAATTTTTAAATATACCATGTCACTTCTACTAATCATTTTAATATGACAGGAAGACATCACTGAAGGATTCTACATAGAATTTTTTTATTCATTAAATATTTATACAAGTACAAAGGATAATTACAAAAAAACACATCCATATTTACATTTAAGTGTTACATAAATCTCATGTACCTAAATGAGTTATTGTGCAGATGAGATCGTAATAGCAACACCTACATTTTCTCGCTCCTAAATAGATTGTGTAGTGTCTAGTGTGTTCATACACTGAACAAATAATATATCATTGATAGTTAATTTGACATACACACACACACACACACACACACACACACACACACACACACACACACACACACACACACACACACACACACACACACACAAAAACATACATGTAAAATTAACCATAACATTAATTAATCCTTAAAAATCACCTCCGTATAGGTATATAAAGGCATAGTGGTAGTAATACAAGTGTTTGTGTGGCATCCAAAATCATTCTATAACATAAAAAATAATATGCATTATGGATATTTATACATGAATAATAATTATTACCTTTCAAATTATACAAATATTTAAAATTTAAAAAAAGTCTAACAATTTTTTGTAACAAGTAAAATATTAAAGATACCTCATAATTTGTAGCCAAGATGTCTAGATAAAATGTATATGGTTAAAACATAGTGAGTTATATATCAACTAGGCCCATGAAAATACCACCTTGAGTGGGTTTCATGATGTCCTCCTCCTCCTCAGGTCTAGTCTATATAGAAACATATGATCTACAATAGTGAGCTTGTTGTGAAGTAGGGATAGATGAAGCCTCACCATGTCCACCCTTGCCAGTAGGAGTATGAAAAACCTAGATTGTATACCGAAAGAGGATTTTTGTAAGTGATTTACACACATGAAAAGTATTAATCACTATAGTGTACTTACCTTTAGAGGTTAGGGTCTTAGGAGTATGTGTTTTGTCACTACATACTGTTATATGTTGGTTAGGTGAAAGACATGCACATGACCTATCTTACATAGAGCCCTTTCCTCTACCCCAGAACTCCAAGAAATCAAAATAGTTTGGAACTTCATTTAGCATAAAATAACAATATATATATCTTAAAAATTACATCGAGACCTCATTATTGTTTCAAATTTGGTGACTAAATACCATCTACCATTGGTCCCAAATTTTTTTTTGATCAAATTGTGAGTACACATATGGATTAGAATCCATTTGGCCATCACATATAGCAGTTCACTAATTTTCCATCATTGAACATGGCAAAAATTTGAGTTTCATTTATTTGTTTATGTGTTTATCTATCACAACGATGGTAGATAATTTGTTGGAATAATATGCCATACATATATTTATATATTCAACCAGCCTATGTATTTTACCTAATAATAAATCAATTTTACCTAAAAATGTTTGTAATGTGTTTACTATAGAAATTTGGTGGGGGTTTTTTGTACGGGGATCCCTTAATTTCCTAATCAAATTCTCAAGTTTGATCTTCCATTCAATGATATTGGCTGAAAAATCTTTAATTACCTTAGGGGGATTGAGAAACTACATGAGAGATAAAGGTTTTCTTGGGTGAGTATGGACATGAGGGTTTTTGTGTTAGGAGAGATAGGAGAATTTTGTGGGTTAGGAGTGATATGAGGGTTTTGTGGGTTAGGAAGAATAGGAGGGTCAGGATTTTGTTCATTACCAATTGGTATAATATCCTCTACATGTGTTGAATAGAAAGACATAGTTATTAAAAATATAACAAATGTAACTAATTTTTTTTATAAATGCACTAAAACATGGTTGCATACTTCTCTTTCAGAGTTCTATTGTTGAATTTGGGTTGTTGGAGAGTTTTTTATTTTTTGTGGTTTCACTATCAATCATGTATTTCCTCTTATTATCTCCTAGCCATGGTTTGCATCGATGCCAAATGAATGGCATCAATGCTATTTTTGGTTATAAGGAAATAAAACCACATATGTGGCTTTGTTTCCTTATAACCATGTATGCAGTTTTATTATGTTAAAACCACATATGTGGAAATCACCTAGCCTATCCCAAAACTACATACATAATTTTAAAAATAACATACATAGAACCATTTCCAAAACTCAAAACACAAATTTTTGTCTATTTTTTGGGCCACCATCTCTGTGCACTTACCTAAAATGCATAACTCTTTCTCAAGCCTTTAGTTTACATTCTATCTTATTTTTAGTTTCACAATTTACTAAGCTATAAAACCCTCTTCTAACCCCTTTACTCTTTTTTGTTTTATGAGACTAAATATCCAATTGCCTTATTTTATGAGGGTTCCTTAAATGTATTCTTACCCTCCACTATGGCTATACCTATATACAAATCATTAAAAAAAGTTAAAAAAAAATGGGAATTGTGCCTCTCTCATTTCTTCATTAGGCCACATAAGTATGTTTTTCAACTCTTCCCAAATATTCTTATCATGCTCATCCTTTTTTCGATGAGAATCAATTATTCATTGTTCCTCTCCTAGTTTTCACTTAGATTATTTTTTCTTTCCCTATATCTCCTTTGGCATTACATGTATTCCTTTTTAAAATAACCTTGTGTTTTTCTTCTCCTTATGCCCACCTTCTTCAAATACATAGGTTAATGTTAATATCAATTGTTGTTACTTATTTTCTTCATAAAATTCTTCAATTTAATAAGTTCTCACTTACCTATTTACATTCATATTTATCTCTATTACTTTTTATGTATAAATCTATGTTGGTCTACTACCACTACCATCATTTTCTTCACTTTATCTTCTTGCATGACGATCTCCTCTCCTCTATCTTTTTATTCATTTCTAACAAGCTCTAGTTGATTATAAGGCATTTACTTATTTTTAATCTATTCCATTTTTCAATCTCCTTTTCATATGAATAAGATCAAATAACATATTATAGGATTTAAAAGTTCCATCTATAAACTTCAATTATTACTTAAGATAAAAATGGCCTTATTATTCCATTTCATCAAATATGATATCTTAATATACTATTTTCTTTTTATTTTTGAAAACATGTTCAAGATTCAACATGATTCCATCCTCTTCCTCATCATCTTATTTTTTTTGTTAATGCTTCCTCTAAACCTATGTGGGCTACTACCGCATTTTTAGCTATTTGTACAAATACTATATAATGAATTTAACCTTATTATTTAAAAGATTAAAAACATAGACTTTAACCTCATGATAAATCTCATAGTATTTTATTTTTCCATGGTGAGCTATACATATGTCATATTGCTAGGACCTTCCATATAATAAATGGTAATCATCCATAAGTTATACATCACTCAATACCTTATATTCATAAGGCCCAATATTAAAGGCAATAAAAACATATTTATCAATGATCATAATTTGATCTTTATTCAACAAAGAAATATTATAAATTTGATATGTTAAATTACAAGAAGGATTTAATATTTTCACTATTTCAGTACTTACTAGGTTATTTGTTAAACCACCTTCTACAATAAACTTGCATCTGGGCCAAAACATATATTATGTTCCCTTTAATCACTATCTACATATTTTTATTTCCCATCTTTAAGGAATTTTGTAATATTATGTTATCTCTAGTTTTAGTCTCTAAGTCTACCACTCAAGGCCCTTCCTCTGTCAGCAAAACTAAATTTTTAGTTTTATGATTCACTAGGTAGTCTTTAGATTTATGAGCTTCATTGAGTATGAAGCATCTAAAGGGATTTAAATATAAAAAAAATTGGCATCTTCATTACCTACCTTTGAAACCTCAATTTTATTAATGGTATTGACATTTCTTTTAGTTTCTTCTCCTCTAAAAAGTTTAGAATAACTCCCTTTTTATCTATTCATGTTTCTATCACCTCTTTCACTTGTCACATTTTCTTCTAATAAATTTATCCTTGATTTTTAAGGTATATTCATATGCTTCATATAAAATATGTACCATAACTAAGGGTATATGCTATTAAACCTAAAACACTTCCCATTAAAATACATAGCTACTACTTTTTATTTATTTTAATGTATATCGGACTAAATTTGAAGCCTCATAAATTTCTTGGTATTATCTTGAACCAACATATCTCTAAGTTGTTATAGGTTTGAAAATTCTATAAAGATTTTTTACTAATAATTAGAAGGAAAGAATTGAGATAATATATGTTTGAACATCTTGGGCCATATCATGATTTTTTACTTCTCTTGTCTTCTGCTATAAGCTTGAAAAATTTTATACCATAAAGCAACATGAGACTTCAATTTATCACTATAATTTTCACCCTTTTACTCTCAGCTTCCTTAATGATTTCCATCTCAAAATAATACCCCAACTCCTAAATCTATTCTAAAAAAAGATCTAGGTTGAGTTCACGTTTAAAAAATGATAATTGTACTTTCACCTTGGAGTGGTTTTTGGATATGAATTCATTGAGCCTTTGCATAGGGTCTATTACCCTAACTACATTTTCTCAATTCTCTTCTTTCTCTTTTGAATCATCCAAAATTAATTTGTTCTCAAAACCTTATAATATTTTGAACCACTTATCTACGTTATTAATTTGAAGACCAGCATTCCTCTTACCTGTAACTCCCTTATGCATATGAATTTCCCTTTAGGGCATCACTGTTTCTAATGATACAAAACTGATGAATTCAAAACCTATGTTCCTACAAAATAAATATAGAAACCACTTGATATATGGCTTAAGCACAACAAAATGGAAATGACTAAGCATGACATACAATAAATACTCTTTTCTAATTCATCAATGGATATTATATCAATGCAATGTCCTCTAATTTACAAGACTAAAACTCAAATTCTTTTATATTAACAACATCTCTATAAGTTTTTATAGATTTTAAAATTCTATAAAGATTGATTGTTCTTTTTTAATAATTAGATGGAAAGAATTGAGTTCATAGATGTTTGAACATCTTGGGACCATATCATGATTTTTTCCTTCTCTTGTCTTCTCTTATAATTTAAAAAAAATTCATACCATAAAACAACATGAGAATTCAATTTATACACTACAATTTTCACCTTCCTTAATGATTTCCATCTCAAAATAATGCCTTAATTCCTAAACCTAGTCTAAAAATATATCTAGGTTGAGTTCACCTTTAAATTATGAAAATTCTACTTTCACCCCAGAGTGTTGTTTGGATATGAATTCAATGAGCTTCTACATAGGGTCTATTTCCCTAAGGACATTTTATTAGTTCTCTTATTCCTATTTAAAATCAACCAAAATAAATTTTCTCTCAAAATATTATAATATTTGTATCCACTTCTCTACATCATTACTTTCAAGACCAACATTCCTCTTACCTCTTCCTCTCTTGTGCATATGAATTGTCTCTGCGTAGGATCTATTGCTTTAGCTACATTTTATCAATTCTATTATTCCTTTTTATAATTATCCAAAACTAATTTGTTTTCAACACCTTCTAATATTTTGAGACACTTATCTACATTATTACTTTGAAGACCAACATTCCTCTTACCTCTTCCTCTCTTCTGCTTATGAATTTCCACTAGGCCATCATTGTTTTTTGTGATACCAAACTAAATGAAGTCAAAAACTATGTTACTACAATATAAATATTAAAACCACTTGATATATGGCTTAAGCAAAAAAAAATTAAGGAGATGAATAACCATGACATACAATAAATACTCTTTTGCAATTCATCAATGGATATTATATCAACTCAGTCTCTTCTAATTTACAAGACAAAAACTATCATACTTTTATATTAACAACATAGAAAGATATAAACTATTAAGACTCATAATTTTATTTTCCAACTATAAAAATTGTTAATTAATGATAGATTTTTCCTTAACTCTATAAAAATATAAAAATTTGAGGAAAATACTATTAATGTAAATACATCGATTAAATAAATAATTACAATAACTATAATCCAATAATGATAGTCATAAAAAATTTATTAAAATAAATAAAAAAGTAATTTGAGTGGAAGCAGAAATTATTCAGTTATTTAATGATGAGGTACATGTAATCTATCTAATCATTTGCATACATCTAAAGAAAATTTGGGAGATTTAAAACATTAAAATCTTGTTAATCATTTGAAATAATAATAAAATTTTATTAAAAATTCATCTATAATTTTTTTAAATATGTAATATTTTTTAATACATTCTATCAAATGATTCCTCATAAATTCTTATCACCCAAAAATCACAATAAATAAATAAACAAAATTATCCAAACCATGCAAAAACATCAATATAAAGTCATAATGCAAAATATCAAGTAAAATAACATATATATATCAATTAAGAAAACAAAATATTCACTTAAATAATTTAGTGTAAATTATTTATCAATGGAAAATCAAAATTTACCATAAATTTTCATCTAAACGCCAAAATTTGTTTCCTCTCTACAATAAACAATGCTTAAAAACCTATTTGAATTTTAATAATTAAGTCACTTTAAGACACTCATCAATAATTAAGAACTAAAACATTATGATAGTGAAAAATTGAAGGAAGATTGAGAGATGAAAGGAAAGCAAGTAGAACACACCAAAAGAAAAAAATAAAATAAAATATATATATATATATATATATATATATATATATATATATATATATATATATATATATATATATATATATATATATATATATATATATATATATATATATATATATATATATATATATATATATATATATATAAGAGCTTGATCTCTTATTACAAACAACCTTGTTCAGGTAGCATATTTCTACCTATTTTGTTTTTCACAACTCTATTTTTTTACTCTATGTTATGTATATCTATATATTCCTAGGAGAGCTTCACTACTCTATGCGTTACAATAAGGAAATATTTTATGAATACACATGGAAAATAATATAATGCTCATAACTCCCCCAAAACAATTTTTGCATACTAAAATTTAGTGATATTTTGATATTTTCTCGCTTTGGAAATAGTGATACATTGATGTGGGATTGCACTGCTAATATAGGATATATGTTAGATGGTGAAGAAGATAATTCTGAAATTGGTAGGTAGTTAGAATTAGACATTCCAACACTCCCCCTTGATCACAAATACTACCATCTAGTATTCCTAAACAATATCTTATATAGTCAAATATTAATTTTCGTAATGTCTTGGTGAAGATGTCTTCATATTAATCTTTGGATCTATGTAAATCCAAATAGAACTTTCTATTATTGACTAATTGTATGCTGAAATGATATCTGATGTATATATGTTTACTCTTCTTTTCAAATATGTGATATTTGGATAGTGAAATTGATTAGTTTTTGTTATAGAAAATATTATTTTTTCTCTTTCATTTTTTGCCTCAAATCGAATAGCATTCTTCTCATTGAAATTTAATGACACATGGCTCCCATTACTACTACATATTCTTATTTTTCAAAGGAAAAAGTGAAAATGGGTTGTTTATTAGATTCCCATTATAATACACCCATTCCAAAGTAAAACAGGATAACTAGATGTACTTTTCTTATCATGACTGTTTCTTACATCATCATTATATGTGTATATTATGAGTTTAAACTCATTAGACATTAAATATAATATTAAATGATTGTTGGTTTCACTCACATATCCCAAAATTATTTTTTATGCTTGTTAATAAGAGTTTTTAGGAGACTCTGTGAAACATAAGATCAGGTTCACACTATATATTATATTTGTCCTTGTCACTATTGGCTACATCAGGATACTAATGAGTCTTTTATATAATATTAGATCAATATTTGATCCTTTATCATAGTTTTTATGAATGGTGTTGGTGTAGGCTTACACTTTACCATATTGAAACAGTTGAAAATATCCTTGGCATATTTAGTTTTAGAAATGAATATGCCATTTCTAGATTGATTCACCTCAATCCCAATAAAATGCTTCACATGACCCAGATCAATCTTTTCAAATTATTTCTTCATATATCCATTGAAAAAATCACTTGATAAGTCACCTTTTAATATCAAATCAACATATAGACATAAAATTATAATTTTAACTTTTTCATTAAATTTTTTATATAGTGTAGGCTCATTATTACATGTAATAAAGCCATTGTGTAAAAGATAGGAATCAATTATGTTATACATGCTCTAAGATCTTTCTTGAGTCTATAGACCTTATCTTGAATCTAATAAAATTTCCACTTGTTTTAAGTTTTTATAGTCATTATTGTTCTTATTGTGTCTAAACAAGCTACCAGAGAAAATGTTTTACTGTAGTCAACTCTAGGTTGTTTTGAGGTATTTTTTACTAGCCTTGTCTTATGTTTATGCACATCTCATTTTGCATTAAACTTGGTGATATACACCCAATTTATTCCTATAACATATTTTCCTTCTAGAAGATCCACTGAATCCCATATATGATTATTCTCTATAACATCAATCTCTTCATCCATGGACTGTGCCTAATTTTCATATTTAATTACTTCATAATTAGCTAGATCATTTAATTTTGAAAAGCAGGTGAAAAGAGAAAAAAGAGTTAAAATTATGCTCAGCTTCACTTTGATCTTAGATATCCCCCTATCTTCTTTTTCTATTTTTTAGACTTTCCAATGTTATGTTTGATGTATCACCTTAAAAACCACTTTTGTGAGCTTAGGTGGACATTTAAGGAGGTAATAGAGAGGGGATACATTTTGGATTTAATAATTCACTATCAACTTGAGGTGACCCTGATGAAATGCTCCATATTTAATCCAAACTGCCATCATGCTTCTTCTTATATGAAATGCATATCTCTAGTAATTATCATCTTTATGGTTATTTGATTATATAATTTTTAATCTTTTGTGTCATCTTTATATCCTACAAAGATACATTTTATCCCTTGTTTGCTGATTTATTTGTCAGCTATTTTGGGTCATTTGCATATAGCACACATTTAATCACTCTATTATGAATATCAGTATTCTTTCTTCCACTCCATGCATTCCTATTGAATAATGTTTTTTACACACTTGGTTAGGCATCTATTCATTACATAGAATCCACATGCTTCATCCTATACCTAGTATTCATTAGGAAAATGTTTGGTCGTCAACATACTCCTAGCCATGTCCATGATTATTATATTCTTTTTCTCTCCCACACCATATTGATAAGGTGTATACTAAGTTGTAAACTACTTTTGGATGCTATTTTCCTTGAAAAATTTTAGGAAACCATTTGAGATATATTCTCTGCCTCTATATATTATCCAAAATTCGATATAGTGTCCATTTTGCTTCTCAATGAGGGCTTTGAATTGATGAAAAGTTATCAAAAACATTATACTTTTTCTTCAAAATATACACCAATGTATTTATGGTGTATTCATAAATGAAGGTAGAAAAATAGAAGCATAAACTAATTAAAAGTGTCTATATTTATGCATGCAAACCAGAGTGAACAATCTTCAATGGTTCATTTGTTTCAATTGACTTGCTAATTGGGAATGACTCTCTATGACAATTTTCATAAATGGATCCTCCATATATTAATTGTCCTAATTGTAAATTCCAAATCCAATACTTATTTTATATTTCTAACTTAAAATATGCCTATTGAACTATATCTTGCTGGGATAAATGTGGGGTTGATAAAGGAATCATTGTCAAGTGAGTTGGAGTAAATTCCACCCTCAATTGTGGTTTCAATTTCAAAGGGAAACTCTTGTTTTTTGGTCATTTGGATTGTGGCTATTAGTTGAATTCTTGAAAATCAGTCCAAAATTACAAATTCATTATTTTGTAATATATATATATATATATATATATATATATATATATATATATATATATATATATATA
>JARHVA010006289.1:95000-130000 GCA_037957365.1 Torreya grandis
AAAAAGTATGGAGGCAAAGATTCCATATCAAATAACCATTGTTTGAGATATGGTGCAAAACATAGATCAATACAATAATTGCCTAGTGTAAGAGGGCCTTCAATAATTCCCTTTATATAAATCAAACTTTCATTTCATCACTCTCATGGTATATAGGAGATGTCAAAATTTATTGTTGGAACTTTTTAATGTGGATATATAATTTTTTACACTAGAAGTTGAATATGTACTATCTAATATTTATCTAACATTTACCTATTTTTAATGTCAAATAACTAATTACATAATTACAATATAAAATAATTTATTATATAATTATAATTTAAAACAATGAATTAATTTATAATATGTAAAATTTACAACTATTAAATATTTAATATTCAATACATATTTAAACATATATAAACTTTAGATCAAATTTTTTTTAATATATTTCAAATTTGTTATTTATTAAAATATCATGTAGATGCAAAATTAAGACTCAACGTTTGATACTTTTCCACATATATAACCATTGCTGTTTGAAGATAAAGTACCTAGCATTCAGATATCTATGAGCTGCAATAATATAGGCCCCACGCAAGCATGTGCCCATAAATGGTCAATTTAATACATCAAACAATGATTTGTAGTGCACTTCCTTTTTAATTGATTATAGCCTTATGCAATAATATAGGGCCCAGGCAAGATGTGTCCACAACCTGTCAATTTAATGATTTGCACTGCACTTCCTTCTTGATTATAACCTTAAACTAGGTAATTTAACACTTAATCAGTGGAGAATCAACTGCCCCGAGGAAAAATTAAATAGATGAACAACGAAGCTTCCGAGTGATTGAGTAGCAAATATTAATTAGAAAAACTGCACATGTAGAGACTGACACCTTAGACGTTTGACACCTCAAACACCTACAAAACGCTGACACCTAAAAAAGGTGCACAGCAAACCCAACAAGAAAAAAAAATGGCGGAGAAGCCTTGCAGAGGAGTGAGGAGGCGCACATGGGGAAAAGAAGCAGTAGAAATTAAGGACTCCAACCACAAAGACATATGTCTGAGTTAGGAATTTCTGACTTTGTAAAAGTAGTAGTCATGATTGCTTCTTTTACAATGCGAGAAATGTTGCTTTTTCTACAGGGCTACTTGCTTTACAATATCAAGAATTTGTGACAATGTAGAAAAACAGCATTTATGATATTCTAAAGGAAGCAGCCATGTAAAAGAAGTAGGCATGACTGCTTCTATTACAATGTCAGAAATTCCTAACTCGCATATGTCTTTCAAGTTGGAGTCCTTGATTTCTACTTCATATTTCCCCATGGCCACCTCCTCAGTCCTATGCAATGCTTCTCCTTGTTGGGTTTGATCTGCTTCTTTTTCGTGGTGTTAGGAAGTACTTTTTGTTCTTCTACGCTAATTTCTAATTGATCCAGGCTTTCGCCAACTGGCGATGGTAAGCATTCCTGCTCGATCTAAAGAGTTTGTCCTCAGGGCAGTGGACGGTAGACTAGTTAAATAGTTAAATTATCGAGCTTAAGGTCTAATCACTTAAAAAAGAAGTGCCCTGCAATATACAAATTGACAGGTTGCGGGAACATGCTTGCATGGGGCCATAAATTATTACAGCCAATAGACATCTAAGTGTTAAGCACGCTATCTTTAAACTACTTGAGCTACGCATACGCTACACCATGGAAACCAATGCAATGGCCCAAAAAACATTGATCGATGCGGGAGTTCTTAAAACCTCTTTTGCACCAGGCAAGTACTATATGGATCCAAGTCATATATCATACCGCACACATGTGGTAGTTTAATATGGAAGGTTTGAATGCCCACTCGATCAGAAGGTAGGAATTCCTGTGTAGATATGGATGAGTGCCATCCTCAAAGTATTTTATAGCTTTCTGAGAATTTCTTGGACATATTGTGTTACACATGCTTGATTGGATAAATAAAGTTCATGTTTGCAAACACATCGGAACATTTATAACACTTCATACCGATTATGGTTTATGCTTTGGTATGTATTTAGGTACATTAATGTTTTTCTTCGGGTTATTAGGGGGATGCAAATGCTTGTAATTGACATGCTTGGACGACTGCTGCATGAAGAATTAATATTTGTTGAATAACTGCTATTAAATATTGAGTAATTCAAGTGCTAATTTTAACAGGTCATTATTTTGTATGTGATCATGAATAGGGCATGCAGTTCAGGATTCTATTCTACCGCATCGTGTCAAACTGGTGTTGGAAGACTACCCTTATGCAACTGACAGTCTCCTTATTTGATCAGATATCAAATAATAGGTAGAAGAATATGTTGGTTGTCAACTCTCAAAACCAGACACTATTCAGAATGATGTTTAAGTCCAAGCTTGGTGGGAATAGATTAAGAATAAAGAACACCCAGATTTAAGAAATGAGCTATGGCGACCCAAATTGGAAACAAAGGAATATCTGTTTGGCATCCTCGCAACAATGATATGGATTGCTTCAGAAGAGCATAATGCTCTTAATTTTGGTGGTACCCATACGGAGGTTTTGCATTGTACTCAAATATGCGTTCTCGTGATATATAAAAAGAAAGATTAAGAAGATCAAAACTTTATTTCACATCCGCATAAGTATTTGGGGACTTAACGTAATGTTTGTAATAGACTCCTTCCGAAGAAAGTTGAGATTTGATAATTTAACTGTTTTATTTGGAAAAGGAAAGATTAATAAAAAATGTTAATATTGAAAAGCGATTTAGAAATTTTATATTATTAATAAAATAATCTTTGTATTAAAAAGTTGTATTAATATGAAACAGATTTGTAACAGCTCCCAATCCCATAAACTTTGTGGTCTAATAGACATTATTAGACATCGTGGTTGCATTCCACAAATTTTAAGCTAGAGTGCAGAGTATAGAGAACATCATATATTACAGAAATTAAGAATTGTATCTTAAGCTCAAGAATGGTACACGGATGGTTCCCTACGAGTTATTGATGACGACGTGATTTTCAACCCTTACAGTCAAGGGACTCCCTAACAATATTTCCATTTAGTTGTCCCTAACAAATTTATTTTAGACTGCATCTCACATATTTGACCTCGTCATCCTACCGTTTGGTTTTGAAGTAGGTTTTTCCTCTCCGATTTTTTTTTTCACTTCTGAGTACCTAATTCAATTAATTATCGATATTGACGTATTTTTTAAGCACTAGGCATTGCTCATAGGAAACAAATTCTTATTTTTAGTGGAAAAATTTATCCCATGTCTCAATATAATATTATGAAATTATACGTACAAAAATGAGTGAAAAGATTAACCTTCATAATAGTCCCATCATTTTTAAACTCTTAATTTGTTGAGCCAAGTTTATGATCTAGTTAAATAATTAACGAATCTTTGACATGGAAAATTAGTTAAGAAATATGAAAAAAAATAAAGCCATAACAAATTTATCATACAAGAACAACATTGTAGAAAACAATTGTAATCTATCACACTTATAAAATATATAAGAAAATCCAAATATAAAATTAGATTTATTAGAGCTTTTAGTATGCAAGAGTAACATCATAGCCAAAATTAACTTTTTAATTGATTTTTGTTCTTTCCCGTTGAATCTCTTTATAATGTGTTTGGAAAAAAAATGTTTTTTTCTCTGCTAGGGTTTAAATTATGTCTTGCATCAAGAATTGTGGTCTTTTCATTACTGCCCCTTCTTGTCATACTGGGTCCTCACAAGTTATTAACATATAATGAGATTTAATAAATTTTCCCTCTGGGTAAGCTATTTAATGGCCTCCCCACCTTTCTCTCTGACCGTTGAAGCTGTGATGGAAGGAGGAGCATTCCATAATGGCAGCATAGAACAAATGACTGAGGAAATTTGTCCTGAAAGTGTATCATGAGGTAAGAAATTTCCTAATGATGTTGCTCTTACTCAACCTGCTTTTGATTCTACTTATCAATGACTAGAACAATTTTTCTTAATAAGTTACTTCATTGGTCATATTACTTCTAAAATTATGTTTAAATCTTGGAATCAAACTACCTAGGCAGTTCATGGCATTAAGCTTGAGAGTGTCCAGAACATGACCAAATTTTTGTTTCTATTAAATTTTTTTGACCCCACCGATGGAGGTGTTAAATTGAATAAGTCATCCACATAGTCTGTTTGAAACTTCATTTAGTGATAAACCCTTGGACTAGAGACTTTGTAGTCTCAGAGTAGGCTATTTCAAAAGTCCCTACCTAGGTTAAGTTCTAGGGTTTGCCCCTACCATGCTGTTACTTCTTGGACCAAATCATTAGCTCTATAGGCCGCATTGTTACTCATGAATCCCAAAGATTCTACTTGGCCCAACTATAAATGAGGGTCTGTGTGGAAGTTGATCTATCTAAGGACCTCAAAGAATCTATCAAAATTCAAGTTGTTGACTCTTGCTATTCATAGAAAATTTTATATATCAACTTGTGTAATACTTGTTTCTGCTAGCAAGACACAAACCATAATATTAAGGACTGTACTTTGCATCTACCCCACAATAGGATCCCCACCAAGTCATTGGTTAGTACTCCTAAGAATACCCAAGAAGACGGATGGTAAACCATTGGGGGAAAAAAGAGAAATCACAATAGGGGACCTACTCAGATTGGTCATGGGATTATCAACAAGCCTTCCTTAAGCTTCGTGCCTCAGGCGCTTTAGCCTTTGGATCCATCGAGTAAGAAAGTGCCTCATAATATACTCCCTATCAAGAAACCTACATCTATACAGGTAACACCATCTCAACCTCAGTTTCAAAGAATGCCCCTAATGGTGAATGTGTTTTCCATTTTTAAATTATTAACAAATGTCTTTCCAGACAATCTAGATTTTTTTATCACATATCACATGGACTGGCACTAACAAACGCTTGTGAAACTCCTCCTGGAACTCTCCAAATCACTATCAAAGCTCCATTTGTCAAGGTTTTTTTGATGGTTCAAAATTTGTGATAGAATTTATTCAAAAACAAGAGTTTCTTCTCTCCAACTCTTAGCATTTCTTGAAGAATAAAGTTGAAGCTTTTAAAGGACTTAGCTTGTAGAGGATATGTCTCTTAACACCCATAATCTATGAATTATTTTTCATGGAATGTTGGGGGCCTAATAGAATCACACCACAAGTATGGTTTTAAGGATTTTAGAAGTATATTTGAAGATATGGACATTCTCTACCTCCAGGAACTAAAGGTGGTGGATTTCCTTCTCTCAATTATTGCCAAAGTTATTTATCCTAATAGTTTAGTGTTTTCCAACATTTACAAGGCAGGTCGTGGTGGCATTATGACATTTATTACAGCCAAATGGAGACCTCATATTGTGACATCTAGCAAGAAACCCACCCATCATGTCATATCAGCCCTTTTCAATATTGAGAATCACTTGTTTGGCTTTATTAAAGATTATGCCTCAAATGATGGACATGAATGATTAACTTTATGGTGATGGATTGTTGATTCTATACCTAATAGCTACTGGGCTATATGTAGGGATTTTAGTATGGTATAACTATCAACTGACAAGATTAAGAGTCTACTAATGTGATGGGCAACTTAGAAAAGGGATATGTGATTATACATGAAAAATAAATTTTGCTTTCATGACCTTAATTTAGGGCAGTTCCTCATACCAAATGTTTGGTATACATGGACCAATATTTGAGGTAGAACTGATTAGGTACCTAAATGACTTGATCATGATATGATTTCTACTACACCATAATTCTCTATTGATATCATGTTTATTCTACTAGTGCAAGCCTGGTAGATTCTGCTCTCTCTAACCACTTTATGATAAGATAGTGTATTAATTATAATTTCCAAAAGCCTAAAGTCCATAAGACATAATTCCTTCTTAGTATGACCCTCCTTGATCATGAGCCCACCATGGCTCACATCAAGTAGATTTTGAATCTTGTTCATTACCTACTCAGTAGCTAGGGTGGACCCAATGTTGGGCAGATGCTATCAATTAGACATCTAGATTTATGCATATCTATGGGTGTTAACTAGCTAAGATTCAATGAAAATCCTAGTCTACCACCTCTTCATATTTGAGCTAGGCTATGGCCTCCTAGAGAAATACCCATTTCATGAATCTCTCTAGCCATGGGTGGTTGGAATACACCTTAAAATCCAAATTTATGATCAATACAATGATTGCGGTACTCAACATTGAGCTTGTATGGATTGGCTCAAAGTTCGAGATTGAGACTCCAAGGAATTCTTCCACATGTTCATGTCTAAGTCTACCTCCTAATAGGTGTAATCCATTTAGGATAATGGGCAAAGATACATGGAGATGCTTGAGATTGTGAAGTCTTTCACAAAACATTATCGTTAAGTGTTTTCATCTCAATCTTCATTCATAAAAAGCCAATAGGGCTTGAACCAATGCCTTTTAGCAGTTCCCACTAAATACACCACCTCCTAGAGGATTGCCTATGATAGGGTCCTTTCTAAGGAGGATTTATATGAAGTTATGATGAAAATAAATAATGATAAAGCTTTGGGATGTGATGGCTTCCTTTGTGAGTTTTACAAGAAAATGTGGGCAAATAATGGGGTTGACCTTTACCAAGTCTACCTCTAATCTTTCCACTCAAACCTTGGGCTCTACCATCAACAAAGGGCATATCAAATTCATCCCAAATTCTGGTGACCCTGAGCTAATTTGTAATTGAGATCCTATCACTTTTCTTATTTTCTCTTACACAATAATTGGCAAAGCTTTGACACTCTGTGATAGACATATGCTACTTTCAATCATCCAACCTAAGCAGATGGTAATTCATTCAAGGCCACTATATATTAGATAATATTATTGTTGTGTGGGAAGGTATGGAATGGGCCCATCAATTGCACTAGAATGCTTTGTTCATTAAAATTTATTTTGAAAAAGCCTATGATCACATTGAGTGGCCATTTATCTTGGTTATGTTATAGGCTTTGTGTTTTGGTCTCACTTTCATTCAATCTATCTGAATGTTGTTTTATGATGCCTCAACTTTCCTCTCAATTAATGGAGTCAACTCATAACCTTTTGACCTCTTTAGATCCATCAAACAAGGTTACCCCTTGGACCCGGCCCTATATATTATCAGCATAAAAGGTTTTGGTTATCTTTTGGCCAATGCTCAATCACAAAGCTTTGTGTGTGGTTTATCACTTTATTCTAAATATCCTTGACAATTTCTAAATAGCCACTTTAATTTTGACTCGTTACTTATGATCATTGAGGAAGAGGATATTTTCACAAGAGACATCCACTACTTAGTGGTTTTTTGTCTTGCCTTCAGATCTGCCATTCAATAGTGTAAAACATAGTGTTATAGCCAATCCTTTATCCCTCAGCTTGCTTGAATGATGTAGTATAATTATCACTAGCTATAACACAATGAGATTTTTAATTTTATGGGAAATCCATTTACATTTCAAGCCTCCCTCTTAGTTGTGGCAATAAGTGGTGGACTATATTGAGAAAAAAATCTTGTATTGGATGACCAAGCCACTTTCATTGGCTGGGAAATTTAAGATTTGTTCTAAAGTACTTACTACCACCCATGTGTATTATTCCTCTTGATGGGTGCCCACCAAGGAAGCTATTTGCAAGATTGAGAAGTTACTAAAAGATTTCATTTGCACCAATCCCTCCATTGGTAAGATCTGTCAAAGAGTTTCATGGGATTATTGTTGTCTTACTCTTGAGGATGGTGGTATGGGCCTCATTGATATATATCAACAAGCCTCTACCATGTGTTCATAATGGATTATTCATGTGGTAAAGGGAAAAGAATTCTGGAATACTCTTATTTAAAATTGCATTGATCAAGGGTCCCCATATGGTTTCACAGCTTATAAAGGACTTGATTTTCCTTGTCTCCTTAACCCTGTCACCATAGTGAAAGAGGGGGCACTATTATCATTAAGATTATCTTGGAAGCCTGGAAAAAACTCAAACCATGGCTATTGTGGAATGGTCTTTACATCAACCAATAGTATTTATTGTAGTCACCTGTCATTAACATTCACAAGGTGCTTGTTGTAAAAGTGCTTTAGATTCATGCACTTAAGTTTTACCACAAAGGAAAATGCACCATACAAGACCTTTTCTGCAAAAAGACTCAATTTGGACCCTCTAAAGTGTTTTCCAGGCTAAATTCAAACTTTATTTAGCTGATAGAGAGTCATATTATTTGATTATGGTAGCATTACCTATGGAGTATATTCATAAGATCTCCATCAACTTTGACCATCCTTAGTGGAAAGATTGGAAATGGTACAAAGACACTCTTTTCTAGAATTATACTACCAAAAAAGGCTAGGAATAGTTCTCTCCACACATGCCTATGGTGGATAAACTCAAATAAAGGTAGAACATCCACTCTTGTTGTTTTATTTGTGGGAAGTGCTTCGACACTATCTGATCAGCTTGTACAAATTGTGCACTTCAATTGGTGTTTATTTTATCATGGCTTGTCGATTGGAAGAAGGCTAGTCCAATTAAGGATTTCACTAACCAAATGTCTTTTTTGTAGCCACCTTGAAACCATAATGCATATTTTTTGTATTGCTCAAAATCTTAACATGCCTGGATTTGGATTAAATACTTTTTCCATCCCTTATACTCGATTCCTTTCAACTAGTGCCATATTCTATTTGGAGATAATCCTAATCTGCCACCCTAGTACACCCAAGTCTGGCATGTTTTAAGAATGAATATTTTATTATGTGTATGAAAAGAGCATAATTCAATGTTATTTTCTAATAATTTTGTTGACTCTTTATTTTCTACTTATGACAAAGCTACCACTATTTCTAATGTGATTATGCAGATACAAGGATCAAACAAACAAAGTGGGTATGGAACTTGACTATCTCCAGTGGTTTCTCCATCACTGGGGCAATGTGATTTGTAACATTGCTCACATGCCACCTTCTAAGTCTAGAGACACACTGTCTCGAGGCTGGGGTGACCCTTGTAAGGGTGGTTCTCTTTGTATCCATCCTCATCCCAATCCGAGGCTTCTGTTTTTTTGTAGCAATGTCACTCTTCCCCTTCATCTCACCATGGTGGCTATGGATTCCACCTATAGATTGACATTCTGGCTAGGGCTATTCACCTCAGCCACCCTAACACAGTCAATGGTGGGGCTCACTTCCTCTAGTAGCCTTGCTCTGGGGGAATTTTTACTCTGATAGCTCCTAGCATGGTTCTCTTTAAGCATTTGATAAATATTTTTTGTGAGTTAATTTAGCCATTTCATCCTTGCATGCTAATGTAGAAAAATATAATGCCGAACATGAGGATATTGATACTGGATGTGATCCCGTGGATGATAGAAAAGTCCTTCCTAGCTTAGGGTGGGGTCTCCTTGACAATGCCCTAACTTTAGCTGATTTAGTTGTTGTTGTTGTTTAAGTTGTCTTTTTTTAATTAATTAATTTATTAATTTATTTGAATTTTCTTTAGGCTTGGCCTAATTTGTTCAATTTTTTGGTTATCTTGAGCCTTTTAATTTCTAAATATGGCTTAGTGTGTCGTTGGTGTGTTTTCTATCACATTTTTTTCTTTTTTGAATAATCTTATATATTTTTTATTTATAATAATTTTATAAACTCTATTTCATATTGAAAAATAAATAAATAAATAGTTTTCTTCATATTTGTAATAAATAGATAAGAAAACTTAAAATATTATGTAATATTAAATATGAGATACTTCTCAAAATATTCTTAGAGTTGTCATTTCTCATGAAAGAACGTTGCCCTTTTTTGGATCGCATTTGCTATATTTTATAAGCTAATATTTTTTTAATCTTAAATAGTATATTTATATTTTTTAAAATATTAAATTTGATTATTCTTATATATATATATATATATAAATAAAGTGAACCCGATTTATTTTATTAAATATTTATTATCTATAATAATGTGCTCTATACGCTGACCGGAAGGAAGCGAGGCTATACAGTGCTGACACGCCCTCAACATATACGATGATAAATTAGGGATTGAATCCATGGTCATAATTACCTTTATAAGATATCAAAATCAAGTGGACTAATTCGAAGACAAATTGATGTATTTATATTCAAATTATAATATTTAATATACTAACAAAATTTTTGGGATCTGCAAATGCTCCATATTTTAACGGTTTTGCTCAGGTTGATGTGTAAAATGTGACATTATTATTTGCTAATTGTGGTGGGATTTTTAGATATGAAAATTTCTAATCTTTTGGATTTTTTTAAAGAAGGGATTAGGACTTTGATCACTTTTAATAATCCGGCATTTGACTGGGCCATTGGACTTTTCTAGTTTTTCACCTATTGGATTGCGATTAGATTCAATGGTTGCAGGTCCTTAATGTGAGGCATTTTTGGATTGAGTTGGCGTACCGTGTGATTTGATATTTTCTTAGTCTTTTTCCTTTTTAAGCAGATTTCTTTTTACGATTAAAATTTTTATAAAGTTATGTAAGTTTGAGGTTTGAAATTATTGGATTATGTAAAATGTATATTTTTATTGATATTTCAAAAATAAATATATAACAAATTTACAATGTTAATTAAGTATATATAGAAAGGGTTGTAGTTCAACTACTGAGAATGATGGTCGCTTATATCCATCCATCAAGATACAAATCCATCTCAATACCTGATACTAAAAAATAAATAATCAAGACTATGATCATACCCTAAATGACATAAAAAGTTTTTAAATAAAAAATATTAAGAAGTTTTTATACATAATATAATTTAAAATGTTCATCAATTTTTTCTAATTATAATTTATGCATTAATTGTTTTATTCTTATAATAATATCAAAGCATAACATATTTGAGATTATAAAACATTTATTCCTTTCTATTTCTAAGGGACTTTCTCTTCTATTCTACATGTAGTTTAATAAGCTAACAATTTTTACATGGAAAAATTATCATAGGGGACGACAAATGTGTATTTTGGCGTTTAGTGAGAAGATGTTGGGGAAATAAAGAAAGTGTATTCTTAAAATGATAAAGAGTTGCCCTTCAGTGATTCATGTTAAGAAAAAATGCCACCAAACATATGATTTAAATGAGAAAATTTGCACTGTATTAAAAGTGGTATGGATATTATTGACATTTACAAATTAAATATTACTTTGTACATTAAATGAGTGGTTTGATAAATTGAAGGGAATAAGGTTTGAAAAAATCTTTTGAGGTCTTATATAGGCTCTGGGTCACCATATGGTAAAGTAAGTTGGAAAAATGTGGATTTCACACTTTAATTGTTTCCCCTTTGGTGATGAAATCTAAGGAAGTAGACCTAGATAGAAGTTCTTGAATACTTATTTATATTCAGTAGTGTGTGAAGGAAGAAAGTGACTAATTTGGTAGATTTACCTAGCTAGTTATATTATGTGCACTAGTCTAAGCAAGCGAGCAAAAAAATGAAAGATGAATTAATTAATACCAATGCTAATTAATTACATTTGCATAAAAAAGACATAATACAAAGTTGATTGGATCAACCTAGTATGTAAATAGTACAGAACAATGCCAATCAGGTTTACTCTATATGTTTCAAGATAATTTAGAGAAACGGAATTGAGCAAGTCGATTGAGGTTCCTAAGAAAAAAACTACGTAACTAAGTCGATCAAGCTGACTTGATTTACTATAAAGTGGCATTTTTTATATGACTAAAAATGAAATGACTAAGCTTATTAGAATGACCGTGAAGTTGTTTTTTTTAGCAATTTGGTTTTTTATTATTTTTAGCAATGTACTAAATCTATTGAATTATTATTTTTGAGTTATGTTGTCTAGGTGAGGGCTTGAAGCTAAAAAATAATATATTAAAATAAATTTGAACTAGTTGATTGAGTTTGCATAGATTGAATAATTAAAAAGAACATAAAGAACTATGTCGATAGGATCGATCTAGTATTCTAGACATAAGTTAGAAATTTTGAAAAAGAGGATGAAAAATTAAATTAATTGAATCAATCTAGTGTGCCAAGAGAAATATATAATTATAGAGAGCCAAAAAATATTGATAGGTTTACCTTAGTTTAAAACCTATAAATTGATGCCCTAACTATGTCAATCAGATCAATGAATTAGAAGATGACCTACACAACATAAACAACTGAGTCAATTAGACTGATCTAGTCATTTTTAAGAGAGAAAGACCTACATATATAACTAAACTAAGATATTTTGATTAACTAAGACTTGAGACATATGTATAGACTATTATACTTAGTCAATAAAGTTGATCTAATAGTCTTAAAATGAAGGTTTAAAACCTATAAGGGTTAGTTCATGTCAGATTTACTAGAATGTATGTAAGCAAAAGTGAAGATGACCAAGAAATCAATCTGAGTTTGGAGAAGATATATCAATTAATTTTAATACTACCAATATGTTGATAATCAGTCGCATGACCAATATGGATATAGTAAATGTATCTAAGGGACATCTTATCATATGACATGGATAGAGAGGGTTCTAAAGCCTCTAGTCAAGCAACACCATACAAAATCCCTAGTTATATATTGGTATTTTAATGCAATAACAAAGTAATGTAAATCTAATCTAGTGATCACCAAAGCTTCTAGCACAAATGGGGGATATATAGAAACAATAAATAATAAACATTTAAAATAGAACTCTACTAAAGTCAAAATAGATATAATCCTATTTAAGGAGAGATAATACATTCATTAGCCATTATACATGGAAATCTATCTATTAACAAAAGAATAATAAGAGTTAGGAATACTGACCTTGAAGATGAACCCATTAAGTATAAATATCTCTCTTGGACAATGGCACTTTGAAATAGGTTATTATGGTTCATATTGATCACAAAGATAGGTCATATTTAGGCTACAAGACTCTTCATATGCATCCAACATAATTCTATAAGAAAAGATTCTTTCCAATTAGTATGAAACCTTAAGTAATGATGGTTCAAGTAGAATGGTGAATAACTAGATAAAGAAGTGAAAATAAATGATTTTTTATATTGAAAATGTGGTGAAGAATGTGTATATATTTCTTGATTTGACCCTAAACGCTTTTAAAAATTTAGTGGACATAGTTAGCCCAATCGACCTAATTAGTTAGTAAATAAAGTAATTAGATCCCAAACTAAGTTGACTGGGTCAACTTAGTCCCATAAAGTGAGTAATTACCATAAATAAATTGACCCAATAAAATGTATCAGATAAATGGTAAAATCAAGTTTTAGACTAGGCAAGGCCTATTTGAGGTGGTGAAATGTTTGGTGAGGAGTGTAATGGAGGTGCGAAAGCTTAGGGAAACATATAGGAGATATTTGAATTAGTTTGAAGTAGAGGTATATAGATCAACAATCTTTGAAATCCCCAAATGCATACACACCCCTTTACTGATTCACCATTTAAGGCATGCACATAGATATATTGAGACTTGATAGGTTCCTGTAAGAGGAAAACCATCAGTAATTGATAAATTTTAAAAATAGTGTGTATACAAAGATATCTAACTATTGCTTGCATCTTGTATCTAGGGAAATGCCATTTTGAGGCCTAAATATATGGTCTATCTCCTAGTAAGATATAATTAGATGCCAAGATTGAGGTCCTAGAAGTTATCACCACCCCTAGTGTGTTATTGATGTAAATTTTGTCATAGGGGGCCTTATAGATAAAGGTCTCCAAGTGTGACTTTCATCTTGAAAACATTTCTTGTAAATGTTGTTCAAAGCTAGAATTGTTACAAAAAAGGTTATCCAGCTAGATTTTGAGGCTGTGATAGTGGGAATGCATGTAAATTACACATGATAAGGTGTTGGAAGTGATGGATTCTAAAGTAGAGGTCTTAGAAGTGGAAACGTTCATTGGAGACAAAGACCTTATCTTTTAACTAAATAAAAGTTCCACTTTAGGATTAATCATTTATTCCTTTGTCACCAATTTTTCAATCATTTGAGATCTGAAGGATTTGGGGTTTAAGGATAGGACTTTAAAATTCATGTGACCATTATTTCATTTTATGGATAAGACTTCTATTTCCTATTTTATGCATGTCTTGCATTTGCCTAAAAGACAACAATTTTAACTTATAGGGAAATGTCATCTTGAGGCTAGAATGAGTTTTATGTCTCATAGAAGGCATACTCAAACTCCAAGAATTTAGTAATAAAGGTTAATAACCACCCCTATATGGTGGTGATGCTAGTTTTTAGCCATGAGGCCCTTGAAATACAGATTTCTATTATGGATTGCATCTTGTATTTACAAAAATGTTGTTTTGAAGCTAAAGCAAGTGCTTCATATCCTAATGAGGTGTCTCTAATTCTAATAATATCATCTTATAGGTTAATCAAAACCACTGATGTGGAGGTAATGTCATTTTTCATCCATGAAGCCCCAAAAATAGAGATCTCCAACTATGGATTACATCTTGAATTCAGGGAAATGACATCTTGATGCTGAAACAGGTACTACGTCTCCTAACCAGCCATACTTATATGCCAAGAATATGGTTTTATAGGTTAATCACCACCCATGATGGGGTGGAGATGCTTTTCTTTCACTATGAGGACCTAGAGATAGATATCCCTAACTATGGCTTCCTTCTTGACAAAATTTCTTGTCAATATTGTTCAAGGCCAAAATTATTGGAAAAAAAAGGTATCTAAATGAATTTCCATGTTGTGGAGGTGGGAACACATGTAAATTACACATACAAAGTTTTTGGAAGTGATATATTTTTAATCAGACTTATTATAATTGGAAATGTCTATTAAAGGCAAAGACCATGTCTCTTAAGTACATAAAAGTTCCATTTTAGGACTAATCACCAAATCCTTTGTCATGAATTTGTAGATCATTTGAGATATGAGGGATTAGGGATGAATGTATAGGACTTAGACCCACATGTGACCATTTTTTAATTTCATGAATATAACTTATAATTTCTATTTTACACTTGTACAAAGTTTGCCTAAAAAATAACCATTTTGCCTTATAGGGAAATGTCATCTTGAGGCTAGAATGTGTGATCTTTATCTCAACCAAGCATACTATAATGATAATAAATAGGTGATATAGGTTAATATACACCATCAAGATGGTAATTATACCATTTACATCCATGATGACATGAAGATAGAGATTTCTAACTACGGCTTACATCTTCCATCTAGGGAAATGCCTTCTTGAGGCCAAAATAGGTGCTTCATCCCCTGACCAAGAATAATTGGAAGATAATAATTTGGTCCTAAAGGTTAACCACCATTAACAAAATGGTTTTTATTCTATTTTTCATCCATGAGGCCCCAAATATAGAGATCTCTAACTATGGCTAGCATCTTCCATATAGGTAAATGTCATCTTAAGTAATAAAGTTATCATTTTAGCATCATTTGAGTTTTTTCAAAGGAAATTGATCTTTAAATAAGGTTGAAAGGGTTGGTAAAGACCTAAATCATTAATTAATTTATTTTTAAATCTTTTTCACATCCTTAAAATCAATTTTTCTACATCTCATCCTTTGTTTAAGTATACCTACGATTTTGAGTGAAAAATCATCATAACTGCAAAAGTAACCCTTGAAATTTATTGAAAATTGGTGGATAGCTAGGGTATGACATTATAGAGGAGATAAAATTATTTTTACGTCTTGAATAGATATAAATGAAAATATATAGTTGAGTGAGTTTGTGTAGGCCTAAAGAAAGTCAAGGGAAAATAGGGTTGGAAGCATGAAAACTCACTTATCTCCCAAACAATTGATCCCAATCACTTGGAAATTTTGAAGAAAATGATATAAGATAAATTTAAGAGTATATAAGTTTTTAATATTTTTTTTACAATTAAATAATAATATATCAAGGTTTTTCAAGTCTCTAGACCTATAAATAGGCTGAAACAAGGGTTTAGTTCATATATATGTAATATCTCTCAAAAAAACAATTCAAGAGTATTGAAACTAAATAGAGAGATAGAAGAAGACAAATTAAAGGTATTAAAAATAGTCTCACTAGATTTTGACATCTAAATAAAAGATATATTATTTTTTCCTAGTCAACATGCTTGTGTTTCATGTTTCGACCCCTATTTTGAGGGTTCTAAGAAAGAGTATAGGTCCAAGTGAACATGTAACTAAGACTAAAACCTTGTAAATTATAAATATATATTGGTAATTAAAGTTATAAATGTGTTCTTATAAAATTATTAGTCTTGTTTCTCAAGTAATGGCCCATTGTCCAAAAAGTAGATCTCTATAACAAGGCAATAACACATATTTCTATGAGTTTGAGTTTCTTGTTATAAAATGATAGAGGATAAAGGATGGGGTTATGTATGGAGTTAAAAAAAAACATTTTAAATGTTTAAAATTATATTTTTAGATCTTAAAAGCATGACTAAGGTTAAAATATATTATTTAGACCATGAACCATTGTAAAAGCCATAGGCATGATTACAAAGAATTAACATTAGTGTTTTTTATTTTGTGTACAATGATTAGGGTGAACGAAAAGTTTAGATTAGTATATTGATTGTAGATGATCTTAAAAATTAAATATGAGTATGAATAAATTTATGCTGAAGTGAAGCATCTCTTGGATAAGGTAGTATATCTAGAAAAGGCATAAAGATAAAAACATGAGAAGACAAACCTAGTACAAGGTATGAAAGAAAATCCTTTTAAAGTTATTTACAATAGCTTATGATAGAATATTCATTGGTATATGTTTTAAAAATTATTAAAATATTTTATGTACAAAAAAATATAATAATATTTTAAATCCTTAAATATAAACGTAGAAGATCATATTGTGAGAGCCTTAAAGAGTCTACTTGAAAGAAAATTTCTAGGTTTTAAGACTATGACAAGTTGAAGAATAAATTTCTTATGATTAGTTCACTTTAAAGACTTGTTAAGGTAATTTTATGTTTGAAAAATAATCTATGAATTTTTTTAAAAGTTTTTATGATGACTTGAAACCATAAAAAATCTTCAAACTCACCAAATACTCCTTGAAATTGACTGTGTAACCTTGTTTTCACCTTCTTAAGCATATATACCTTATGAATCATCAAAAAATGAATTATATATAGCTTTAAATTATTAACATCACTCAATTACATGATGGAAGAGATGAAACCATACATTTAAGAGTTAAAGAATGGATTCCTCACTAATTTTCTTCAAAACACATCCATAATCCTTCACACCTAGGCTACACACTCCTACCTCCCTTTTTTTTCAAAGATTTTCTTCATGGGATTTTATTATTATTTACAGTGTCATACATTCATGGTGCATAGCTTATCACCTTACAATAATATTCTAAACATGGTTTCTTTAGAATCATGCACCTTGAGGTACTTGACAACTTAACAACTCATGCCTTATCTAGTCTTTCTCTTACATAGTACTTGCCTTAATTAGTACTAAGGTAGTTTGTTTGTTTAAATTATTGGTTGAAACACATTCAAAATAGGCAATTATACTCTTAATACCCTAATTATGGCTTTAAGGATCTGAGTAATGTACAAACATATAATTCTAATATGATCTAGTAAGTATATCTAAGAGATGTTTACTTGCATTATGATCACTTACCACACATTTTGTAATTATTTTGTAACATAATTATATGTAAATTTATAAAATATTTCAACATTATTCAACAAACAATAATTTTTATTTTTGGTGCTCAACAAAAGATTAAGGCATATGATAAAGTTAACACGTAATAGAATATATAGTAAATTACAACAAAATTAAAAAGTTGAAATGAATGAGAATATTTAAAAAGTGAAATGTTGAAAAATATATGTATATATAATATCCATAAAATCCATATAAATGATTGAAAAATGTGAACATGATAAAATTTCTCATATCAATGTTTTCGAGGTGTATAATGCCAAACAACTATAAATCAAGCCATATAGGTGTACAATAAATTATTATAACACATGAACCTAATCAATAAAATGCATCACTCTCTTTTCCTTATATAATCATATCCCCCTGATGCATTTATCATAACTAGATGAGGTAAAAAAAATTGACTATGAGTCGTCTTCCACTCAAAACTCACCTGTAGTTCCAACTATTCATATGTAAATATTTTTAGAAATTTTACACATGTATTGGAACAAGATAATTAAAAAATTTAAAATTTAAGATTTTAAAATGATAAGAAATATTATTCATAGGTGTACTAACCAAAATATGGTGGTCAAAATATAATTTGGGCATGTGCTCAATAGGATCAATGATAGGTTCATGATGTCAAACATGAGTGTGAAATAGATCACCAATAGCAGTCGATGACCTGCTCATGATAATGGAAGGGATGGTTCCCTACACACCACCACGCACCCCCCCCCCCCCCCCCCCCCCCCCCCCAACACACACACACAAAATAACAATAAAAAAATTATCTCATAAAAATTTAAGCCAAATAACTGAATCATTGAAATATAATATAAAAATTTATAAATTAAGTTATCAAATGTGACAGTCCACATCTACTAATCATTTTAAAATGACCAGAAGACATCACTAAAGGATTATACATAGATTTATACATATTTATACAATTACATAGGATACTTATAAAAAACACATCCATATTTACACTTAAGCATTACATAACTCTCATGTACCTATATGAGTTACTGTGCAGATGAAATCGTAGCAATAACACATACATTTTGCCCCTCCTAAATAGATGGTGGAGTGTCTAGTGTGTTCATTAACTGAATAAATTATATATCATTGATAGTTAATTTGGCATATATATATACAACACCATACATGTAAAATTAATCATAACATTAATTAATCCCTAAAAATCACCTCCTTATAGGTATGTAAGGGCATAGTAGTAGCAACACATGTGCTCATGTGGCATCCAAAATCATGCAACAACATAAAAAATAATATACCTTATTGATATTTTAATGTGAATAATAATTATTACCTTTTAAATTATACAAATATTTAAAATTTAAAACTAGTCTGACAATTTTTTGAAACAAGTAAAATATTAAAGATACATCAAAAGCTGTAGCCAAGATGTCCAGATAAAAAGTAGATGGCTAAAACATAGTGAGAAGAAACTAAAATAAATTTCCCACCATTAAATAGGGCAAAAATTTGGGTTTTGGTTATTTTTTTATATCTTTATATACTCAACCCACCTATCACTTTGACCCGATAACAAGATAATTTTACCTAATAATATATATAATGTGTTTAATAGAGAAATTTAGTAGGGGTTGATTGTAGTGGATCCCTCAATTTCATAATGAAATTCTCAAGTTTGATCTTATTTTAAATTATATGGGCTGCAAAATCCTCAATTACCTTAGGGGGATTGAATAACTACATGAGAGATAAAGGTTTTTGTGGGTGAGTATAGATATGAGTTTTTGTGGGTTAGGAGAGATAGGATGATTTTGTGGGTTAGGGGTGATATGAGGTTTTTTTGGGTTAGAATGAATAGGAGTTTTAGGTTTCTATTCATAACCAATTGGCACATTAGCCTCTACATGTGTTGAATAAAAAAACATAGTTAATAAAAATGTAACAAAATTAACTAATTTTATTTCTAAATTCACTAAAACATGTTTGCATACCCTTTTTTGGAGTGCTATTGTTGAATTTGGGTTGTTGGAGAGTTTTTTATTTGTCATGGTTTCACTTCCAAACATGTATTTCCTCTTATTATCTCCTAGTCATGTTTGCATTGATGCCAAATGAATGGCATGAATGATATTTTTGGTTATAAAGAAATAGAACCATATATGTGGCTCTATTTATTTATAATCATGTAAATTTTTTTGATATGTTAAAACCACATATGTGGTTTATGCTCTGCATCACATAGCCTATGCCAAAACTACGCAGATAATTTTAAAAAATGCATAGGTAAAACCATTTCCAACACTCGAAACACAATTTTTTGTCTATTTTTTGGCCCCCCATCTTTGTGCACTTACCTTGAATAGACTACTCTTCCTCAAGCCTTTAGTGTAGATTCTATCTTAATTGTAGTTTCATAATTTACTAGAGTTATAAAATCCTCTTCTAACCCCTTTAGTCTTTAGTATTTTATGAGATTAAATATCCCATTCCCTTAAATTATTAGGGTTATTTAAATGTATTATTACCCTCCATTATGGATATACCTACATACATATCATTAAAAAATAAAATAAAATGGGAATCATGTCTCTCTCATTTCTTCATCAGGCCACATAGGCATGTTTTTCAACTGTTCCCAAATATTCTTCTCATGATCATACTTTTTTAATAAGGATCAATTATTCTTTTTTCCTCTCCTATTTTTCCCTTGGATTATTTTTTATGTCCATATATCTCCTTTGGTATTACATGTATTCCTTTTGAAAACAACCTTGCATTCTTCTTCTCATTATGCTCACTTTATTTAAATATATGGGTTGATATTAATATCAATTATTGTTGCTTATTTTCTTCATGAAATTCTTCAACTGCATAAGTGTGCACTTATATATTTACCTTCATCTTTATCTCTATGATTTTTAAAGTGTAAATCTATGTTGTTCCACTACCACTACCATAATTTTCTTCACTTTGTCCTCTTGCATGATGATCTCCTCTCCTTTATATTTTTATTGATATCTAACAATCTTTAGCTAATTATAAGGCATTTATTTATTTTTATTCTTTTCCTTTTTTTTCACTCTCCTTTTTATCTAGAATAAAATCAAACAACATATTATAGGAATTAAAAATTCAATTATAAAACTCAACTATTCCTTAAGATAAATATGGCCTTATTATTCTATTTCATCAGATATGATATACTCATATACTATTTTATTTTTATCTTCAGAAACATGTTCAAGATTCAACATGACTCCATCCTCTTCCTCATCATCTTTTATAGTTTTTATTGCTTCCTTTAAACCCATGTGGGCTACTACAACATTTTTATCTATTTGTGAAAATAATATATAATGACTTTAACCTCTCTTTTTTTTTAAATTATAAAAAACATAGAGTTTACCCTCATGCTAAATAGCATAGTATTTTCTTTTTATTTGGTGAGATATACACACGTCATACTTCTAGGCCCTTCCATATAATAAATGGTAATCATCCATAGGTTATACATCCCTAAATACCTTATATTCATAAGGCCCAATATTATAGGAAACAAAAACATATTTATCCTCAAGCATAATTTGATCTTTCTTCAATAGATAAATATTATACATTTTGTATGTTAATGTACAAGATAGCTTTAATATTTTCACCATTTTAGTACTTAATATGTTATTTTTTAAACCACCTTCTATAATTAGATTACATACTTGACCTTGACACATGCATTTGGTTTAAAACATATATTATTTTCCCTTTAACCATTATCTACATATTGTTTGTTTCCCATCTTGAAGGTATTACGTAACATTAAGTTATGTCCAATTTTAGTATCTAATTCTACCACTCAAGGCTCTTCCTCTATCAACACAAATCAATTTTTAATTTTATGATTTGGTATGTAGTCTTGGGATTTATAATCTTTATTTAGTATGAACCATCTAAAGTGATTTAAATATTAATAAAATGGCATCTTCATTGCCTACCTTTGAAACCTCAATTTTATTAATGGGATTCACATTTATTTTAGTTTCTTCTCCTTTGACAAGTTTTGAGTAAATCCCCTTTTATCTATTCATGTTTCTATCACCTCTCACTTGTCACCTTACTCTTATAATAAATATATCCTTGATTTTTAAGGCGTATTCATATGCTTCATCTAAAGTAGGTACCTTGACTAAGGGTAAATCATATTAAAACTAAAAAACATGTCCATTAACATTCATAGCTACTATTTTTTATTCATTTTATTGTATGTGAGACCAAATTTGAAGCCTCATAAATTTCTTGGTATTATCTTTAACCATTGTATCTCTAATTTGTTATAGGTTTTGAAATTATATAAACAATTTTTACTAATAATTGGAAAGAAATAATTGAGCTCATAGATGTTTGAACATCTTGGACCACATTGTGGTTTTTTCCTTCTCATCTTCTCATATAAGTTTTAAAATTTTCATACCATAAAATAACATGAGAATTTAATTTATATGCTATAATTTTCACCATTTTATTGTCACCTTACTCAATGATTTCCATCTCAAAATAATTCCCCAACTCCTAAACCTAGTCTAAAAATAAATATAGGTTGAGTTCACCTTTAAAATATGAAAATTCCAATTTCACCTTGGAGTGTTGTTTGGATATGACTGCAATGAGCCTCTTCATAGGGTCTATTGCAATTTTCTCAATTCTATTATTCCTTTTTATAATTATCCAAAACTAATTTGTTTTCAATACCTTCAAATATTTTGACACACTTATCTACATTATTAATTTGAAGACCAACATTCATCTTACGTTTTCTTCCCTTGTGCATATGAATTTACCCCTAGGCCATCATTTTTTTCCTTGATACCAAATAGATGAAGTCAAAACCTATGTTCCTACAAAATAAATATAAAAACCACTTGATATATGGCTTAAACACAACAGAATGAAGGATTTGAGTAACCATGACATACAATAAATACTCTTTTCTAATTAATCAATGGATATTATATCAACTTAGTCTACTCTAATTTACAAGACTAAAAATAGCATACTTTTATATTAACAACATAAAAAATATATAAACTAATATAACTCATTATTTTATTTTCCAACTATAAAAATCGTTAATTAATGATAGATATTTTCTTAACTCTAGAAAAACATAAAATGAGAGAAAACTAATATTATTAGTAAATACATAGACTAAATAACCAACTAAATTAACTACAATCCATCATTATAATCTTATTGCAAGATAGAATTCTGTAACGCCACACATATTCATGCTTTTAAGGACTCAAAGACTCATATTAGCTTCATTAGATCTCCTAGTGTATTATGTAAGAGACTATATTTATCAATAGAAAATAGTATTTTTTGTGTCTTCTTCTTAATTTCCTTTCTTCTCTTTTTCTTCCATCAAAATTAAGAGCAACATGTATTCCTAAAATAATCCATATCCTTGTTGTGAGGATGTTGAGAAGATCTTCCTCTATTTTTAGTTTTGTCTACCATAGTTAAAAAAAAAAAAGAGGTTTATTTATTCTTAAGTTATTCCCACTAAGCTTAAATTTTGAACATCATTCTATATTTTCTTTGTTTTGATTAGTGATAATTAACATATTCTTATACCCATTATTTGATGGTTGACCAAATAAGGAGACCATCTGTTCCATAAGGGCAGTCTTACATCACCATTTTGATATCATGTGTTTGATGTGGATACTCAACTAGCATACCCTTGATCACACAAAAAATCATAATATGTTAGGATTGGTACTTGAATTACTCATTTTTTATAACATTTATTCAAGGTAAAATTCCTCATGTGGTAGTCCACAAAGGATTTTAAATACAACATTAACATCCCCCTGATTAAAAAAAAAAAACTTTAGATCACCTAAATATAGATCAAATAAATAAATCATAGGATATATGAAGTGTGGTAAATGTTCCAAACTTTGTGCAAACAACCATTGTATTTCCCAAACCAATCATGTGGAGCACGAAGTAAGTCCATGAAATATTCAATTTATATAAAATGTGGCACTGAATTTTATAATCATACAATCCTTATTTGTAAAAGAAGTCCTATCTTTTGATAAAGTATGTAGGCAAAGATTCCATTATTGAACAACCATTGTTTTAGATATGGTGTAAATCATTGATCCATACAATAATTACTTAGTGTAAGAGAGATTTCAATAACTCCCTCTGCATAAAACAAAATTTCATTACATTATTCCAATAGTATATAGTAGAAGTTATCATAAACTCAATATATAATAACCACTGAATAGTCTTATTGTTAAGGCAAGATTTATTGATAGAACATGTTAATGTGGGTATATAATTTTCTACACTAAAAATTTAATATGTACTATCTAATACTAGTTTAACATTTACCTAATCTTAATATAAAATAACTAATTACATAATTACAATTAAAAATAAATAATTATATAATTATAATTTTAAAAAATCAATAAAATTATAATATTTAAGATTTAAAACTATTAAATATTTAATGTTTCATACATATTTATCCATATATAAATTTTGGATCAATTGTTTTTCAATATATTTCAAATTTACTACTTAAAATATCATGTCGATGTAAAATTAGGACTGAACATTTGATATCTTTTCTACATATATAGCTATTACTGTTTGAAGATATAATCCCTAACATTCACATATCTATGAGCTGCAATAATATAGGCCCCACACAAACATGTGCCTGTAAATTATCATTTTTATACATCAAACATTGATTTGTAATGCACTTTCTTTTTAAGTGATTATAACCTTATGTAATAATATAGGGCCCCATGCAAGCGTGTGTCCACAACCTATAAATTTAATTATTTGCACTACACTTCCTTCTTGATTATAACCTTAAAATAGGTATTTTAAGAATTAAGTAGTGGAGAATAAACTACCCTAAGGAAAAATTAAATAAATCAACGATGAAGCTTCTGAGTGATTGACAAGCAAGTATTGATTAGAAAAACTACACATGTACAGACTGACACCTCAAACACATACAAAATTATAACACCTAAAAAAATTTCACACCAAACCCATCAAGAAAACATAATGACGGAGAAGCATTGTAGAGGAGTGAGGAGGTAGCCATGGGAGAAGTATGCAGTAAAAATTAAGGACTCCAAATATAAAGACATTTTCATGACTTATGAATTTTTGACATTGTAAAAGAAGCAACACTTCTAACATTATAAAGGAAGTAGCAATGTAAAATAAGCATATTTTCTAACATTGTAAAGGAAACAACCATGTAAAAGAAGCAACCATTGACAATTGTAGAAATGTTGCTTCTTTTACATGGATGCTTCCTTTACAATGTCATAAATGTTGCTAATGGTAGAAATGCTACTTATTTTACATGTTTGATTCCTTTAAAATGTCAAGAAAGCTACTTATTTTACATTCTTAGAAATTCCTAACTCACTCATATGCCTTTCTAGTTGGATTCCTTCATTTCTACTACATATTTCCCCATGTCCACTCCTCACTCCTCTACAATGCTTCTCCACCACTGATTTCTCCTTATTGGATTTGATCTGCTTCCTTTTTGAATTAGGAAAAAAGTAGTGGTAGAGAAGCCTTGAAAAGGAGTGAAGAGGCAAACATGGGGAAATAAGCAGTAGAAATTAAGTACTCCAACTAGAAAGACATATGTGTGAGTTAGGAATTTTTGACATTGTAAAATTAGAAACATTTCTAACATTGTAAAGGAAGCAGCCATGTAAAAGAAGATTCAATTTTGGAATTGTATAAGAAAAAAAAAATTTGATATTGTAAAAGAAGTAGCTAGGTAAAAGAAGTAGCATTTCTAACATTGTTAAAGAAGCAGCCATGCCTGCTTCTTTTACAATGTCAAAAATTCCTAACTCACGCATATGTCTTTCTAGTTCGAGTCCTTGATTTATACTTCATATTTCCCTGATGGCCACCTCCTCACTCTTTTACAATGCTTCTTCACTACTAATTTCTCCTTGTTGGGTTTGATCTGCTTATTTTTTGATCTGTTAACAAGTACCTTTTATTCTATGTTGATTTCTAATTGATCTAGGCTTTTGCTAACTACTGATGGTAAGCTTTCCTACTCAATATAAAGAGTTTTTTTTGCAGTTTAGTCTAGTTTAATAGTTAAATCATCAAGTTTAAGGTATAATCACTTAAAAAATAAGTACCTTGTGAATAAATTTTTGATGTATTATACAAACTTACTGCTTGTAGAAACATGCTTGCATGTGGCTATATATTATTACAGCCTATAGACATTTAAGTGTTATGCATGCTATCTTTAAACTACTTCAGCTACACATATGCTACACAATGTAAACCAATGCAAGAGTTATTAAAACCTCTTTTACAAAGGAATATCTATGTGGCATCCTCATAATACTAATATAGATTGCTTCAAAAGAGCATAATGCTCTTAATTTTAGTTGGTACCCATACAGAGGTTTTGTACTGAAATATGCCTTGTCTTGATTTATAATAAGGAAGATTAAGAGTCTCAAAACTCCATTTCACATCTGCATGAGTACTAAGGAAATTTAATCTATATTAATATAACTATTTTATTTGAACATGAAAGATTAATAAGAGAGTTAATATTGAAAAGAGACTAGAAATTTTCTATTATTAATAAAATAATTTTTATATCAAAAATTTATACTAACATGAAATAGTTTTATGACAACACTCAATCCCATAATTTTTTTGGTCTAGCATACAATATTAAATATTGTAGATTCATTTCAAAAAATTTAAGCTAGAGCGTAGAGTATAGAGAACATAATGCATCACATGAATTAAATATTGTATCTTAAGTTCAAGAATGGTACAAGGATGGTTCCCTGTGAGCTATTGATGACAATAGATGTCCAACCCTTTAGTGAATGGAATCCCTAACAATATTTACATTTAATGGTTTCCTACCATTTAGTCTTGAAGTAGTTTTTTTATTTCATATTTTTTTTTTCATTTATGTGTACCAAATTTAGTTGATTATCAGGATTAAAGTATTTTTTAAGCATCAAACATTGCTCATAGGAAACAAATTCTTATTTTTTTTGGAGAAATTTATCCCATGTATCAATATAATATTATATTATGGAATTATAATTAAAAAAATGAGTGAAAAAGATTACACTTCATGATAGTCCCATCAATTTTAAACTTTTAAAATCTTAATTTGTTGAGCCAATTTTATCATCCAGTTAAATAATTAATGCATATTTGACATGGAAAATTAGTTAAGAAATATCCAAAAATTAAAGCCATAACAAATTTACCATAGAAGAACAACATTGTAGAAAATAATTTTAATCTATCACATTTATAACATATATAAGAAAATCCAAACATAAAATTAGATTTATTAGAGCTTTTGGTATGCAAGAGTAATTCATAGCCAAAACTAACTATTTTAATGATTTTTGTTTTTTCCCATCTAAAATATGTATAGGGTGTTTGGAATTTTTTTTAACTCTATTAGTGTTTGCTTATTATTTGAGTCAAGAACCATCATCTTTTCATTACTGTCCCTTTTTGTCATATTGGGTCCCCACAAGTTATTAACATGTATTGAAATGTAATAGATTTGCCCTTTGGGTGAGATATTTAAAGGCCTCCCCACCTTCCCCTCTAACCATTGAAGAGATGATGGACAAAGGAAGAACACTCCATATTGGCACCATGGAACAAATGACTAAGGAAATTTGTCCCAAAAGTGTATCATGAGGTAAGAATTCTGCTCTTGATGTTTCTCTTACTCAACCTACTTTTGATTTAACTTATCAATGGCTAGAATAGATTTTCCTAATAATTTTTTTCATTGGTTGCTTTATTTATAAAATTATGTTTAAATCTTGGGTTCAAACTACCCAAGTGGCTCATGGCAGTAAGCTTGAGAGCATCCAGAACATGACCAAGGATACATTGAAAGTCCCTATCTAGATTGAGTTCTTGGGTTTGCCCATACCATATTGGTCCTTCTTGGACCAAATCATTGGCTCTATAGTCCAGATTATTGCTCACAAGTCCTAAAGATTCTATTCAACCCAACTGTAAAGGAGAGTTTGTATAGAAGTTGATCTTTATAAGCACCTTAGACAATCTATCAAAATTTAAGTTGCTGACTTTTGGTATTAATAGAGAAATTTGTATATCAACTTGTTTAATATTTTTTTATCTTTCCAAGATATAAGCCACAATATTAAGGACTTTACTTTGTATTTCCCACATAACGGGACCCCCTTTAAGTGATTAGTTGATACACCAAATAATACCCAATAATATGGATGGTAAACCATTGGGGGGAAGAAGACCAATCACAATATGGCACCTACTTAGACTAGTCATCAGATTATCACCAACCCTTCCTTTACCTCCATTAAGTAAGAATGTGCCTTGTAACATAATCCCTATCAAGGAACCTATATCTACATAGGTAACACTATCTCAACCTCAATTTCAAAGAATGTCCCTAACTCTGAATGTGTTTTCCTTTTCTCAAGAATTAACAAATATCTTTCTATATGATCTAGATTTTCTGTCACATATCACATGGATTGTCATAGAAAAGCTCTCATGCAACTCTTCTTATAACTCTTCA
The DNA here is from genome assembly GCA_037957365.1 of Torreya grandis. Classification (NCBI taxonomy): domain Eukaryota; kingdom Viridiplantae; phylum Streptophyta; class Pinopsida; order Cupressales; family Taxaceae; genus Torreya; species Torreya grandis. Next base: position 123,353 of record JARHVA010006289.1, read on the forward strand.
AATTTCTATTGAAGATCCATTTATTAGGGTTTTTATGAAAATTTAGAGTTTGTGATATAATTTATTCAACAACAAGAGTTTCTTCTCTCCAACTCTAAGCATTTCTTTAAGAGTAAGTTTGAATCCCTTAAAGGGATAAATGTAGAGGATATCTCTATCAACACCCATAATCTATGAATAATTTTTCATGAAATATTTGGGCCTAATAGACTCAGTCCACAAGTGTGTTGTTTAAGATTTGAGAAGTATGTTTGTAGATATGGGCATTCTTTGCCTTCAAGAACTAAAAGTGGTGGGTTTCCTTCTCTTAGTTTTTGCCAAAGTTATTTGTCTTTATAGGTCATGGTGGCATTATGACATTTATTGTAACCAAGTGGAGGCCTCATATTATGATGTCTGGTAAGGATGCCATACATTGTGTCATATGAGCCCTCTTGAATATTGAGGATCAATTGATTGGCATTATTAAGATTTATGCCTCAAATGATGCACAAAAATGATATGGTGATTGATTTTTGATTGTTTAAATAAAGCCTAATCGGATATATGTTGGGATTTTTGTATGGTATGACTATCAAATAAGAATATTGAGAGTCTACCAATGTGATGGGCCACCTCCAAAAGGGAGATGTGATTATACATGCAAAATAAAATTTTGTTTCATGACCTTAATTTAGGACAACTCTCCACACTAATAGTTTGGTACACTTGGATGACTATCTGGGGAAGAACTGATCAGGTGCTTAAAAAACTTAATCATGCTTTGATTTTTGCTCAACCATACTTCTCTATTGATATCATGTTTACTATACTGGTGGACGCTTTCTATATTCTACTCTCTATCTAGTTTCTAACGAGATACTGTATTAATTGGCATTTTAAAAATCCTAAAGTCCATAAGATACACTTTTTTCTTATTATGAACCTCATAGATCATAAGCCCACCATGGCTCAGATCAAAAAGATTTAGAATCTTGTTCTTTCCATACTCAATAGCTAGGGTGGACCCATTGGTGGGTGGATGCTATTAGTAAGACATATATTTATGCATATATATAGGTGCTAACTAGCCAAGATGTAGTGAAACTCCTAATTTGCCACCTCTTTAGAGTTGAAATAGGATATGGCATCCCTAGAGAAAAACCTATTTAGTGAATCTCTCTAGTTGTGTGTTGTTAGATTACAACATAAATTTTTTTTTTTTTGTTGAGTACAATGCCTATGGTGCTAAACTTTTAGCTCATTTAGATTAGCTCAAAGATGGAAACCAGAACTCCAAGGAATCATTACACATGTTCATAGACAAGTATACCTCCCAATAGATGTAATCCCTTTATGATATATGGAAAAGATACATGGAGATGCTTGAGAGGTAAAGTCTTTTGCAAACCATTATCGATAAGTGTTTTCATCTCAATCTTTGTTCATAGAAAGCCAATAGGGCTTGAACCAATGCCTCTTAGTGGTTCCCACTAAAGTTACCACTACTTAGAGCATTGCTTGTGATAGGGTCCTTTCTGTGGAGGATTTATATGAAGTTGTGATCCAAATAAATAATTATAAAACCTTGGGACATGATGGCTTCCCTTGAAAGTTTTTCTTGAAAATGTGGGCTACTATTAGGGTCAAACTTTACCAGGTCTATCTCAAATCCTTCCACTCATAGACCTTTGTCTCCACCATCAACAAAGGGCATATCAATTTCATCACAAATTTTGGTGACCTTGAGTCATTTTTAATTGACATCCTATCACTTTTCTTGTTATCTTTTAAAAAATCATTGCGAAAGCTTTGCCACTCTACATTAGACATACGTTGGCTTCAATCATCCAACCTAAGTAGATGGGAGTTCATTAAAGGCCATTATATTCTAAATAATATTATTTTTGAGTGGGAAGGCATGGAATAGATCCATTGGTCACACCAAAAGGATTTGTTCATTAAAATTGATTTTGAGGAAGCCTATGATCATATTCAATGGCCATTTAAACTAGTTATGTTTCAAGCTTTGGATTTGGTCCCACTCTCATTCAATCTATTTTCATGTTATTTTATGATGCCTTGACTTTCCTCTTCATTAATGGAGTCAACTAAAAACCTTTCAACCTTTTTAAATCCATCAAACAAGGTTACCTCTTGACCCCATCCCTATATGTTCTCATCGTAAAAGGTTTTAGTTATTTTTTAGCCAATGCTCAATCATAAGGCTTTGTGTTTGGTTTATCACTTCATTCAGAAAAAACCTAACAACTTGTCAATAAGAACTTTGATGATGAATCCTTCCTTATGTTTATTGAGAAAGAGGATGTTTTGTCTAATGTTATCCATTGCCTAGATGTATTTTGTGTTGCCTTTAGATCTACCACTCAATGGTGTAAAACATAGTTTTATAGGTAATCTTTTCTCCCTCAACTAACTTGGATGATGTAGTATAATTGGCACTAGATATAACATGATGACACTTTTTAATTTATTGGAAATCCATTTGCCTTTAGACCTCTCCCTTTAAGCACTACAAATATGTGGTGGATTTATTAAGAAAAATAACTTTTATTGGATTACCAAGTCACTTTCCTTGTTTAGAAAATTCAAAATCTACTCCAAAGTACTTGTTGCCACCCATGTGTACTATTGTTCTTGATGGGTGGCCACAAAATAGCCTATCTACATAGTATTTAATTTGGGCCAAAGCCTCGACTCGTAATATATTTCACAGAGTTGCTTGGGATTATTGTTGTCTTCCTCATGATCTAAGTGGTATCAAACTGATTGATATATATCAAGAAGCCTCTATCATGTCCAATTAATGGATTATTCATGTATTACAGGGAAAATAATCTTGAAATACTCTTGCTTAGATTTTCTTTGCTTAAGGAACAAAATATGGTTGTGCGGCTTATAAAGCACTTAGTTTTCCTAGTCTCCTTAACCTTGTCATCCTGGTTAAAGTTGTGGGCACTATTGTCATTAAGAGTATTTGGAAATCCTAGAAAAATTGTAAACCATGATTGTTGTGGAATGGTTTAGAATTTAGGAATTTTCTTTACATCATCCAATAGTGTCTATGGTATTCACCTATCATTAACATGTACATGGTGCTTCTTGCATAAGTTCCTTGGATTTATGAACATAAGTTTTATGACAAAGGAAGTTACACTATAAATAACCTTTGCTAGAAAAAGTCTCAATTTTTGACCCCATATAATTTTTTCCACTCTAAATTCAAACTTTCTCTAGTTGTGCCTATGGAGTATCTTCACAGGATCTCCATCAACTTTGCCCATCCTTAGTGGAAAGAGTGGAAATGGTACAAAGACACTCCTTTCTACAATTATACAACTAGAAAAGGATATGAATGGCTCTCTCCACACTCACCTATGGTTGATAAAATCAACTAGAGGTAGAACATCCATTCTTGTTGTTATATTTGGGGGAAGTGCTTCAACACTTTCTGATCAATTTTTACCAAACTAAAAACTGTGCATTTCAATTGGTGATTAGTTTATCATGTCTTGCCGATTGGCAAAAGTCTAGTCCAATTAATGATTTATCTATCCAAATGTATTTTATATGTCTACCTTGAAACAATAATGTATATTTTTGGTATTTCCTGAAGGCCTAACATGCCTAGAAATGGATTCAATACTTTTTCCATCCCTTCTACTCAATTGCTTTCAACAGGTGCCACCCTGGTACAATACAACTTTAACATGTTTTATGAATGGAACTTGTATTATGTGTATGAAAAGATCATAATTTAATGTTATTTTATAATAAATCTATTGACTCTCTATTTTCTACTTATGATAAAGCTACCATTATTTGTAACATGATTATGTAGATACAAGGATCAAACAAACAATGTGGCTATGGACCTTGAGTATTATGAACATAAAATTGAAGCGAAGTAGATTTATTTTATTAAATATTTATTATATATAATAGCATGCTCTATATCCTAACCAGAAGGAAGGGAGGTTATATAGTGCTGACATGCCGTCAACATATAACGTGATAAATTAGGGATTGAATCCATGGTCATAATTACCTTTATAAAATGTCAAAATTAAATGGACTAATTTGAAGACAAACTGATTTATTTATATTCAAATTATAACATTTAATATATTAACTAAATTTTTGGATCTAAAAACGTTCAATATTTTAATGGTTTTGCTCAAGTTAATGTGTAACTGTGAGGTTATTATTTGCCAATTTTGGTGGGAGTTTTAGCTATGAAATTTTATAATATTTCAGATTTTAATTTAGAAGAGATTTGGACTTTTATCACTTTTAATAATCTATCATTTGACTGGGTGATTGGACTTTTCTATTGGATTGTAATTACATTCAATGGGAGAAGGTCCATAATGTGAGGCATTTTTGGATTGAGTTGGCGTACCATGTGATTTAATATTTTTTTTCCATTTTAAGAAGATTATGTTTCATGATTAAAAAAATTATGAAGTCAGGTTTGAGTTTTGAATTTATTAAATTATATAGAACGTCATTATTTTTGTCGATATATCAAAAATAAACATATAAAGAATTTATAATGTTGAGTAAGTATATATAAAAAGGATTGTAGTTGAACTAGTGAAGATAGTTGCTTATATCCATCCACATAGGTTCAAATCCTTCTAGATAGTTGATACACAAATAAAATAATAAAACCAGGATCATATCCTAAATGATATAAGAAGTTTTTAAATAAAATGCATTAAGAAGATTTTATAAATAATAGAATCTAACATGTTCATCAAATTTTTATTATGATAACTTATCCATTAATTTTGATATTCTTATAATGATGTGAAATTAATAAATATTTTATATTATAGAACATTTATTCCTTTCTATTTCCAATATAGTTTCCCTTCTATTATCCATGTAGTTTTATAAGTTTAGTATTTCCACATGGAAACATTATCATAGGGGATAGAAAATGTGTATTTTGACATTTGGTGAAAAGATGCTATGGAAATAAAGAAAGAGCATTCTTGAAATGTTATAGAGTGGCCTTTCAATAACTTGTGGTGAGAAAAAATACTTCCAAAATTATGATTTAAATGAGAAAACGTGCATCGTATTAAAAGTGGTATGGATATTATTAAATGAGTGGTTTGATAAATTGAAGGAAATAAGGCTTGAAAAAATCTTTTGAGGTCTTACATAGGCTTTGGGTCACCATATGGTAAAGTAGGTTAGAAAAATATGGGTTTCACACCTTAATTGTTTCCTTCTTGGTGATGAAATCTAAGCAACTAGATCTAGGTAGAAGTGTTTGAATACTTATTTAATATTTTGTATTCAGTAGTGTGTGATGAAAGAAAGTGACTAATCAGGTAAATTTACCTTCTTAGTTATACTATGTGCACTAGTCTAATAAAGAGAGTAGAAAAATGAAAGGTGAATTAATTAATACCAATATGAGTTAATTATCATTGCATAAAAGAGACATAATACAAGGTTGATTGGATCAACCTAGTATGTAAACAACACAAAAAAAAGTTGATTGGTTCTATGCTATTTATTTATAGACAATTCAAATAAATGTAGTTGAGCAAGTCAATTGATTTTCCTAGAAAAACCAATAACGTAACTAAGTCAATCAAGCTGACTTAATTTACTATAAGGTGACAATTTTTATAAAATAGAAATTTTGGAATAATAGAGCTATAATTTAACTAAAAATTAAATGAATAAGCTGATTAAAATGACCCTGAAGTTGTTTTTTTATCAATTTGATTTTTTATTATTTTTAGCAATGTACTTAATATTTTGAATTGTTAATATTGAGTTATGTTGTCAAGGTGAGGGATTGAGGATGTAAAATAATATGTTAAAATAAAGTTGAACTAGTCAATTTAGTTTGCATAGATTGAATAATTAAAAAGAATATAAAGAACTATGTTGATAGGATTGATCTAGTATTCTAGACATAAGTTAATTTTTTTGAAAAATAGAATGAAGAATTAAGTCAATGGGATAAATCTAGTTTGAAAAGTGGAATATCTAATCATAGAGAGCCAAAAAATATTTATATGTTTTCCTTAGTTTAAAACCTATAATATGATACCCTAACTATGTCAATCAGATCAATGAATTAGAAGATGAACTACAAAGAATAAATAACTGAGTTGATTGGATCGAAATAGTTATCTGTAGGAGAAAAAAACCTACATATACAACTAAACATAGTCATGTGAATTTAATGAGACTTGAGACATACATAGAGACTACTGTACTTAGTTGATAGAGTCGATCCAGTAGTCTTAAAATGAAGGTGTAAAACCTATAAGGGTTAGTTCAGGTTGGGTTCACTAGAATGTATTTAAGCAAAAGTGAAGATGATCTACAAATCAATCCAATTTTGGATAAGATAAATTAGTTAACTATATTACTATCAATATGTTCATAGTTAGTGTCATTATAAGTATGGATATACTAAATGTATCTAAGGGATCTCTTATCATATGACCTGGCTAGAGAGGGCTCTAAATCCTCTAGTCAAGCAACACTATACAAAAGCCCTAGCTAGGTCTTGGTATTTCAATGCAATAACAAAGTAATGTATATCTAATCTAGTGATCACTAAAGCTTGTGGTAAAAATGGGGGATAAACATAAAAAATAAACATTTAAAGAA
>JARHVA010006289.1:135000-172500 GCA_037957365.1 Torreya grandis
AAGTTCAAGCTTAGTGGAAAGAACTTAAAAATAAAGAAAACTCTATTTTAAGAAACTAACTAGGGTAGCCAAAACTAGAATTAGAGGAATATCTTATCAGCATCCTTATAATAATGATATGGATTGTTTTAGGAATACATGTTACTCTTCATTTTAAAGGAAGAAAAAGATAAGAAAGTAAATCAATTAGAAGACACAAAAAAATCCTATCTTGTATTGATAAACACTATTTCTTACATAATACACTAAGAGATCTTGAGCACTTACTATAGACAATCATGTTCTTACAAATATTTTCAACTATTGTATTTCCATTTTTATCATAGATTAATTTTTTATGCTAAGTTATGTTTATATCTATGTATTCCTAGTAGATATTCCTGGTCTATCAATTAAAACAAATAAATATTTTATTAATTCACATGGAAAATAATAAAATATGGATAATTCCCATTAAAAAAATGTTACATATAGAATGTGATAGTTTTTTTTATTTTTTGGTTCAAGAAATAATGGTGCATTCAATAAATACTATGTTGTTGAGATGGGATACCAGCTAAATGGTGAATAAGAAAAATCTAACATCATCTAGCCTACCTAAACAATCCCTTAGATTCTCAAAGCATTCTTTTTCCTAATGGCATGGTGAAGGTGTTTGAAATTGATCCTCAAATCTATAGAACTCCAAGCATATCTCTCCATTTTTGATTAATTCTCTAATGAAATGATATATGTTTTCTACATGTTTACTCCTCTTGTGAAATACATGATTCTTGGATAGTATAATTGTTGAGTAGTTGTCACATAAAATCATTGTTACCTCTTCCTATTTTTGCCTCAAATATGCTAACATCCTTCTCATCCAAATTGTTTGACACATGGATCATGTTGTTACTTTATACTCTATGTTTGTTGATTTGAGAGTGAAAATAGGTTATTTATTATATGCCCATGATACTACACCTATTCCAAAGTGAAAAACATAACCATATGTACTATCAACAACGATGCCTGCACAATCACTACCTATGTATACTATGATTTTGAACTCATTCATCATTGAATATATAATTCAATTATTATTGTTTCCATGCACATATCTCAAAAATAAAATCTTTCTTACCAATCGGACCTTTTATTACACTATAAATAAAACCTTTGCTCACACTATACATTATATTTGGCCTTGTGGTTGTTAGGTAAATCAGACTACCAATGAATCTTTCACATAATGTTGGATCAATATTAGATCCTTTGTCATCCTTACTTTACTTCAAACCTATTACAACTATTGTTTTTATTTTCTTTCAATTTAAAATATTTAACCTTATCAAAATATCCATTGCATATTTGGATTGAGAAATAAATATGACATTTTTAGATTGATTCACCTCTATCCTAAGAAAATACCTTCATGTGACCCAAAACAATGATTTCAAATTATTATTTTTGTCTCCCTTGAACAAATCAATTGATAATTTACTTGTGAATATCAAAAAATCAACATGGAGAAATACAATTATAATTTTACCTTGTTCATTAATTGTTATATATAGTCGAGGCTGGTTTTTACACCTATTGAAGCCATTCTATAAACTATTAGAATCAATTCTATTGTGTCATACTCTAGGAGCTTGTTTGTGTCCATAGAGCACTTTATTGAGTTTGTAGACCTTGTCTTTGTGACCAAAGATATTATATCCTAATGGATAATCCATACATAATCTTTCATATAGGAAACCATTGAGAATTGTAGATTCCCAAGTAGTGGTATTTAAATAAAAAGTTTATATATAATTAAATTTTAAATATTATTGTTTAAATATAAATACATATATTTGTCTTTGAATTAGTTCACTTAATTTTTGTATATTTTTTAAGTAGTCCTAATTGTCGGTCCAACCCCTAATTTATCCTTTCTATATAGTGATTGCCTATTATGCACTACCAACATTGTATAGCCTCGCTTCCCTCTAGATAACATATAGAGCACACTATTTTATATTATAATTTTTTAATAAAATAAATACGGTTAAATATTTTCAATTCACCTAAAAAAATGAAATTAATGGCACACATTATTTTTAAAAATATTGACTAAAATATTATCTTTTTTATTTTTTAATAAATATAAAAATTAATTAACATAGTTTTGAAAGCATATTTCCCCGTGTCCACCTCCTCACTCGTCCGCAATGCTTCTCCACTATTAATTTTTTCTTATTGGGTTTGTTGTGTTGTTTATTGAGGTGTCAAAATTTTTTAGGTGTTTTTGGTGTCTTATTTTATGGTGTCATTTTACATGTTCTAGTTTCCAAATAATGTTGGCTAGTCAATCATTGATAATCTTTCTTTGTTGATCTATTTAATGTTTTCCTCAAGGAAGATGATTCTTGACTAATTCAGATGTCAAATTACTAATTTTAAGACTATAATGAATTAAAAAGTAAGTGTATTGTAAATCAATATTTGATACATTAAATTGATGGTTTTTGGACACATGCATAAGGCTATAATCAAATAATAAGTAAGTGTTCTAAACATCAAGATTTGGTGTATTAAATTGATAGGTTATGGGCGCCTACTTGGGTGGGGTTGTATAATATTGTAGACCATATGCATATTAGTGGTTGGCACTCTATCTTATAACTATTTTATATGCACATGCTTTAGGGAAAAGGTATAAGATGTTGAGAACCCTGAATTTGCATCCACATGACTAGTAAAATAACAAATTTAAAATATATAAAAAAAAAGATGATCCAATGATTTACATGGTTATACATGTGTTAAAAATTAAATATCTAATAGTTGTAACTCTTACATTTTATGATATGATTATTTAAATTAAAATATGATTATGTAATTAGTTATTTTAAATTGTGATTATGCAATTGGTTATTTTAAAATGTGATTAGGTAAATGTTAGACAAGTATTAGATAGTACATGTTCAACTTATTGTATAAAACTATATATCTCCACTAACATGTTCCATAAATAAACCTCACCCTAAAAATTAGATTATTCTTGTAATTAGTGCATGCTTAATTTATGGATCATTTCCCATATGTACCATATTAATAATGCAATGGGAGTTTGATCTATGCATAGGGAGTTCTTGTAACCTCTCTTACACTAGGTAATTACTATGTGGATTTAGGTTTTGTAACATACCAAAAGCAAATGTTGTTTGATATGAAAGTTTTACCTATAGACTTGATCAAAAGGTATAACTTCATCTACAGATAAGGATGATTTTATGAGTTAATACTCAATGTATTTTATATAAATTTAAGATTTGCTCGACTTACTTTATGCTCTACATGCTTTGTTTGAGAAATAAAATGTTTATTTCCACAAAATATGGAACATTTATCACACTTCATACACATTATGATTTATTTTTTAATGTGTATTTAGGTGATTTGATGTTTTTTATCAAATCAATGGGATTTTAAGGATTTTAATTGATTTGCTTTAAAAACTACCACATGAAAAAATATAGGATGAATAATTATTATAAAAATGGAGTCATTCAAGTACTAATCATAACAGGGTATGATTTCTCTATGATCAAGGGATATGGTAGTTAAGGATTCAACTCAACTACATGTTTTCATAATCGTGATGAAATAATACCCTTACATAGTTGATAGTCTCTTTATTTGGTCAGTCATCAAGGAATGGGTGCAATAATATCCTAATTTTTACTACTAAGAACAAATCAAAGTTTAGAATTATGTTCAATTTCAATCTTGGTGGGAGGAAATAAATAATAAATAACACTTTATATAATAAACTAACTATGGTAGATAAAAGTAGAAAGAAGGGAAGATCTATTCAGCATCATCACATAAATGATACAGATTGTTTCAAGAATACATGTTGATCTTAATATTGATGATTAACCATATGAAGGTTTTGTCACAAATATGCCTTGTCTTATGAAAAAGGTTAATCACTTAGGATATAGATTAGAAAATAAATCAAAACTTGATTTCTCATGAATCTTAGGAACATGAATGGTGCATGAATGGTTACATATTAGCTATTGATGCCAATTTCAGCTCTAGGCATTATAGTTTGGGAGTCCCTAATAGTGTTTTATTTTAATTATCCCCCAACAATATAATTTCATATTGTGCATCTATCATATTTTCCAATGTTGTCCTAATAGTATGGTCACAATTACCTTTCTTCACTTTTCTAATGGTTATTTTTTTGGAATGTTTAAACTGAACCACCTACTAGTTTCATATTTATTTTATTCACTACCAAAATTATTTCCCATATCAACAACATAGACCTCATTGAATGCATCATTATTTCTTGAGCTAATAATTATCAAAATTTCATTAAATTTAAATATGTAACATTTTTGTAGAGGAGTTAGGTGTAGTGTACTATTTTTCATGTGCATTCATTAAATATTAAATATAACTCAAAATTAAAAAAAAAATGGTAAAATAATACAACATCCACATATTTGGATAGGAAAGGGTTATTTTTAGTAAGAGATCAAGATATTTTAGTGTATTATGTAAGGGACTATTTTTATTAATAGGATCTAGTATTGTTTTTATCTTCTTCTTGCCTTCCTTTCTCCTCTCTATCTTCCTTCACCTTGTATCATAGACAAAAATGACATCTTATTCTATCACAAGCCTTGATAATGCCCAAGTACTTCAATGTATTGGCAAGAACTATGTGTATTGGTTAATCATAATAAAAGCTTTGTTTAGTTCTCAGTATATATAGGATGTTATGGATAATGGCTTCCTTGAACCTATTAATTCAATGTCATACAATCATTATCTTAGGAACAAAAGTATTTACTGAAAGATTATGAAAAAATGATTTAAAGGCTCTCTTCTACATCTTTCAAGCAATTCATGAAAGTGTCTTCCCAGGAATTGTAGTAGAAACATGATCAAATCAAGCATAGGACATCCTCAAGACTACATATCAAGGTGTGGTTAATGAAAAAAAATATAAATTTACAAATGTTGAGAAGAGATTTTGAGACTATATCTATGTATAATTCTAAATCAGTAGATTCATTTTCTACTCAAGTTATTGGTTTAGTTAATCAAATTAGGTCTCATAGTGACATTCTTTAAGATAATAAAATAGTATAATTATTATTTTTTATTATCTTAGCCACAATGTTTGAGTCTGTTGTTGTGGCTACAGAAGAGATAGTTATTCTTTCACAATTTTCTATGAATGAGATTCATGCATCTCTAATTTCTCATGAGCATAGATTAAGTCACTACTATAGATCTTCTTTTGAGCATGTTTTCAAGTAAAAAATTTATGTTATTTGTGGTAGAGGAACAAGGAGATGTGCATTTAGAGGAACAAGGAAATCTAACTTAATAGATCTAAGAAACAATTCATCAATTTAAGTCGTAGAATCCCCAACCAAAATCTAGGTCATAATCAATTCCATGGCCAAAGTAATTAAAAGTCTCAAGTTTAATGTTATTACTAAATAAATTATGCCTATTATGCATATGAGTGAAAAAAAGATATTTTGATTTCAATAAGCACATTGCAAACTTCTTTAGATAAAATTAAAATCAGGATACCATGCTTTTGGAATGCATTATTGCACAAGAGATTCCAAAAGATGTAATGTTTCTATATTAAATTTTTACTAATAACATGACATGTAATTTTAAAAAGGTTCCAAGTTTAGATAAGACAATAAAATCATATGTTACTTTGGGCAGTTATAATACAATGTCAATTGTGGGAAAATGGAATGTCAATATTCAAACTAAGGGGGTGAAAAAAATTATTCAAGATGTTTATTATGTTATAGTTTTAAATAATAATTATATGTTCTATGGAAGGCTTGTTCAAAATTTGTATATATTATTTTTCATAAATAATGAATGTGTAATTTTTGACTAATTTTAAGAAGTCAACTAATAGCCATAGTCTAAATGACCAACAACAAAATTTTCCATTTGAGGTTGAAACCAAAATGCAGGGTGGAATTTACTCCAGCTCACATTAAAATGATTCCTTTATCAACCCCACATTTATCCCAGCTAGATATGGTTCAATAGGCATATTTTAAGTCAGAAATATAAAATAAGAATTGGTTTTGGAATTTACAATTTCAACACTTCAATTTTGGAAGTATAAATTTACTACACATGAATAATATGGTAAAAGGTATGCCATTAATATAAAAACTACATAGACTATGTAAAGGATCTATTTTTGTAAAGCATCATAGAGAATCATTCCCAATTAGTAAGTTAATTAAAGCAAAGGAACCATTGAATATTATTCACTCTAATTTTTGTGAAGAAATACAAACACTTTTAAATCATTTATGATTATATTTTTAAAAATTAATTGATGAATACACCATAAAGACATTGGTGTATTTTTCTTTAAAAAATAATGTTTTTGATAACTTTTCATCAATTCAAAGCCCTAGTTAAGAAGCAAAATGGACACTATACCAATTTTTTTATAATAGATAGAGGTGGAGAATATATCTCAAATGCTTTCCTAAATTTTTTAGGGATAATATCATCCACAAATAGTTTACAAACAAGTATACACCTTAGAAAAATAGTGTGGCAGGGAAAAATAACATAATAATCATAGACATAGCTAAGAGTATGTTCAAGACCAAACATTTTCCTAATGAATACTAGTTAGAGGTTGAAGCCTATGAATTCTACATGATGAATAGATGTGAAACCAAGTGCGTCAACAATGTGATTCCACACAAAGCATGGAATGGAAGATATTATAGTGTTTTTCATATGAGAGTGCTTGAATGTATGTCAAATGCACATGACCAAATTAATTGAGAAATAAATCAACAAAAGAGGGATAAAATGTATCTTTTTAGGATAAAAAAATTACACAAAATATTACAAATTGTATAATCCAATAACCATAAAGATGATAATTATTAGAGATATGCAATTCATATAAGAAGAAGCATGGGATTGAAGTTTGGATAAAACAAGGAGTATTTCATCAAGTTCACCTCAAGATGATAGTGAAGTATTTAATGTAACATGTATTCCCTCTCTAGTACCTCTTTCTATGCCCACTTATGCTAACAAAGTGGTTTCAAAGGTGATACATCAAACCTAACATTGACAAGTATAAAAAATACAAAAAGAAGACAGGGGGATATATATGATCAAAATGAAGTTGAGCATAATTTTAATTTTATTTTCTCTTTTTCCCTTATTTTCAGAAGTAAATTATCAAGTTCATTTTAAATATGTAGTTAAATATGAAAATTTAGCACAAGCCATAGATGAAGAGATTGTTGTTATAGAGAACAATCATACATGGGATTTAGTGGATCTTCTAGAAGGAAACTATGTGATAGGATTAAAGTTGGTATATAGGACCAAGTTTAATGAAAAATTAGGTGTACATAATCATAAAATGAGGGTAGTGTAAAAGTATTTTTCACAACAACCTTGAGTTGACTAGAACAAAACGTTTTCTCCAGTAGCTTGTTTAGACACAATAAGAACAATATTGGATATAGCAACTTAGAACAAGTGAAAATTTTATCAAATGGATTTAAAATAAATATTTATAAATGGTTTCTTAGATTAAAAATTGTATGTGGATTATCCATAAGGATATGAGATATTTGGTCCTGAAGATAAGGTCTAGAAACTCAAGAAAGCACTCTATGGACTAAAGAAAGCTCTAACAACAGGTATAACATTATTGATTCCTATCTTTTACAAAATGGCTTTATTAGGTGAAATAATGAGCCTACAGTATATAAAAATATTAATCAAAAGATAAAATTATAATATTATGTATTTATGTTGATGATTTGATATTCAAAGGTGACTTATCAATTGATTTGTTCAAAGGACCCATGAAGAAATAATTATAAAAGATTGATTGGGGTCATATGAAACATTTTCTTGGGTTTGAGGTGAATAAATGTAAAAATGGTATATTCATTTTTGAAGCTAAATATGTAGAGGATATTTTTAAATGTTTCAATATGGTAAAGTGTAAGCCAACACCAACACCATTCATAACAGGTCAAAATTTAAGCAAGTATGATAAAGGATCAAATATTGATCCAACATTATATAAAAGAGTCATTCGTAGCTTGATGTACCCAATAACAACAAGGCTAGATATAATGTATAATGTGAGCCTTGTTTCAAGGTTCAAGAAGTCTCCTAAGAACTCTCATTGACAAGCATGAAAAATAATTTTGAGATATGTAAGTGAAACCAGCAATCATGGAATTCTATATTCAATGTTCAATGAGTTTTAACTCATAATATACACATACAATGATTATGTAAGCAATAATGATGATAAGAAAAGCACATCTAGTTATGTTTTTTACTTTGGAATGTGTGCATTATAATGGGAATCCAATAAATAACCCCTTTTCACTTTGTCATTATAAAAATAAGAGTATTTAGTAGTAATTGGAGCCATGTGTCAATAAATTTGAATGAGAAGGATGCTAGTTGATTTGAGGCATAAATTGGAGGCGGAAAAAATATTTTCTATGACAAAAACTCATTAATTTCATTATCCAAGAATCACATATTTCAAAAGAAAAATAAACATATAGACATAAGATATAATTTAAACATAGAATTAGTTAGCCATGGAGAGTTTTATTTAGATTTATGTAGATCCAAAGATCAATATGAAGACATCTTCACCAAGAAATTAGGAAAAAAAATCTTTAAGCATATAATATATTGTTTAGGAATACTAGATGGTGGTATTTGTGATTATGGGTGAGTGTTAGAATGTCTAATTCCAACTACCTAGGAATTTCAGAATTATCTTATTCACTATCCAACATATATCCTAAATTAGCAGTGCAATCCCCATTCAATGCATCACTATTTCTTGAGCCAAAAAATTATCAAAATATCACTAAATTTTTGTATGTAAAAAATGTTTTGGGGGAGTTAAGAGCATTATATTTTTTTCCATGTGTATTCATAAAATATTTCCTTATTTTAATGCATATAGTTTTGAATCTCTCCTAGGAATATATAGATATATATAAATTAGCACTAAAAAAATAAAGTTGTGAAAAAAAAAATAGGAGAAAATTTCTAACCTAAATAAGGTTGTTTATAATAAGATATCAAGATCTTTTAGTGTATTATTTAAAAGACTCTTTTTTATCAATACAAGCATTTTTTTTTCAATTTGTGCTCTGCTTTCTTTCCTTTCTTCTCTGTATCTTCCTTCAATTTTTCATTTTCATAATGTTTTAGCTCATAATTATTCATAAATTTCTTTAGGTGACTTAATTAATAAAAGTCAAATAAGTTTTTAAGTATTATTTAATGTAGAGAGGAAATAAATTTCGGTTTTTAGATGAAAATTAAAGCTAAATTTTGTTTTTTCATTGTTAAATAATTTATAATAAATTCTTTAACTGAATATTACTGTTTTATTAATGATATATGTGTTATTTTACTTGAGGTTTTGCCTTATGACTTTATATTAGGATTTTTTCATGGTTTGGAGAATTTTGCTTATTTATATATTTTGATTTTTGGTTGATAAATTTTTTTGAAGAATCATTTGATAGAATTTATTAAAAAACATTACATATTTAAATTTTTAATACATGAATTTTTGTGAAAATTTTATTATTAGTTCAAATTATTAACAAGATTTTAACATTATAAATATCTCAAATTTTATTAATATGTATGCAAATGATTAGTCCCATTACAAGTAACTCATCATTAAATAATCAAACAATTTCCACTTCCCCTTAATTTGCTTTTTCACTTATTTTAATAAGTTTATTGTGACTATCATTAGTGGCTTATGATTAATTTATTTGGTTATTTAATCTATGTATTTAAAAATAATAGTATTTTACTCTCACTTTTATATTTTTCTAGAGTTAAGGAAATATCTATCATTAATTAATGTTTGTTAGTTAGAAAATAAAATTAGGAGTTTTATTAGTTTATATCTTTTTATGTTGTTAATATAAAATTATGCTAGTTTTAGTCTTGTAAATTAGAGGAGATTGAGTTGATATAATATCCATTAATGAGTTAGAAAACAATATTTATTGTATGTCTGGTTATTCATCTCTTTCATTTCATTGTGATCAATCCATATATCAAGTGGTTTTTATATTTATTTTTTATGAACATAGATTTTGAATTCATCAGTTTGGTATCAAGGAAAACAATGATGGCCTAGAGGGAAATTCATATGCACAAGGGAGAAAGAGGTAAGAGGAATATTGGTCTTCAAAGTAATAATGTAGATAAGTGGCTCAAAATATTAGGTGTTGAGAACAAATTAGTTTTGGATCATTATAAAGAGGAATAAGAGAATTGAGAAAATGTAGCTAGGGTAATAGACCCTATACATAGGCTCATTGAAGTCATATCCAAACAAAACTTCAAGGTGAAAGCATAATTATCATATTTTCAAGGTGAACTCAACCTAGATTTATTTTTAGACTAGGTTTTGGAGTAGGGGAATTATTTTTAGATGGAAATCATTGAGTAAGGTGACAATAAAAGGGTGAAAATTGTAGCACATAAATTGAATTCACATGTTGATTTATGGTATTAATTTTTTCAAACTTATATGAGAAGACAAGAGAAGGAAAAAATCACGATATGCCCCAAGATGTTGAAAACATCTATGAGCTCAATTATTTCCTTTTAATTATCATCAAAAAATACTTATAGAATTTCAAAACCTATAGCAACTTAGAGATATGTTGGTTCAAGATAATACCAAGAAGTTTATGAGGATTCAAGCTTGGTCTAATATACAATAAAATAAACAAAAAGTAGTAGCTATGTATGATAATGGAATAGGGTTTTAGTTTTAATATGATTTACCCTTAGCTAAGATAGTTATTTTAGATTAATCATATGAATATGACTTAAAAATAAAGGATAAATGTATTATAAGAGCAAGATGACAAGTGAAAGAGGTGATAGAAACATGAATAGATAAAAAAGGAGTTATTCCAAACTTGTGAAATGATAAGAAACTAAAAGAAATGTGAATCCCATTAATAAAATTAAGGTTTCAAAGGTAGGAAATGAAGATGCCAATTTTTTTGAGATTTAAATCAATTTAGATGCTTCACACTCAATGAAGCACATAAATCTCAAGACTACCTACCAAATCATAAAACTAAAAGTTAAGTTGTGCTAACAAAGGTAGAGCCTTGAGTGGTACAATTAGATAATAAAACTAGAGATAAATTAATGTTATGAAATACCATCGAGATGGGAAACAAAAAATATTTAGATAGTGATTAAATGGAAAACAATATGTGTTTCAAACTAGATGCAAGTGTCAAGGTCAAGTATGCAAGCTGATTGTATAAGGCAGTTTAACAATTAACCTAATAAGTACTAAAATGGTGAGAATAGTAAATATTTTTTCTACTGTAACATATAGAATGTATAATATTTCTTGGTTTAATAAAGATCAAAATATTCTTGTGGATAAATATGTTTTTGTTGACTTTAATATCAGGCCTTATGAATATAAGGTATTGAGTGATGTATAACCTATGGATGACTACCATTTATTATATCGAAGGGCCTAGGTGTATGACATGTCTATATCTCACCATAAAAAAATAAAATACTACGAGATTTAGTATAAGGGTAAAATATATGATTTTAAGCCTTTTAAAGAAGAAGGTTAAAATCATTATATAATATTTGCACAAATAACTAAAAATGCTGTAAAAACCCACATAGGTTTAGAGGAAGAACTAACAACTATAAAAGATGATGAGGAAGATGATAGAGTCACATTAAATCTTGAACATGTTTTTGAAGATAAAAATAAAATAGTATGTGAAGATATCATATTTTATGAAATAGAATAATAATGCCATCTTTATCTTGAGGAATATTTGACGTTTATAGATGGAATTTTTAATTCCTATAAAATGTTGTTTGATCTTATTCTAGATGAAAAGGAGAGTGAAAAAATGGAAATGGGTACAAATAAAAAACCTCCTTATAATCAGCTAGAGTTTTTAGATATCAATAAAATGGTAAAGGAGAGGAGATCATGTAAGAGGATAAAGTGAAGAAAATGATAGCAGTGGCAGTGGAACAACATAAATTTAAACTTTAAAAGGCATAGAGATAAATATTAACATAAATATACAAGTATACACTTCTTTAATTGAAGAATTTTATGAATAAAATAAGAAACAACAATTGATATTAATATCAACCTATGTATTTGATGAAGGTAAGCATACGGAGAAAAAGAATGCAAGGTTGTTTTTAAAAGGAATACATGTATTGGAAAAGGAGATATAGGGACTTAAAAAATAATCCAAGTCAAAAATAGGAGAGGAGGAAAAAATAATCTATCCTCATTAAAAAAGGATGAGCATGAGCAGAATATTTGGGAAGAGTTAGAAAACACGCCTATGTGACCTGATGAAGAAATGAGAGAGGCATGATCCCCTTTTTTTTAATTTTTTTAATTATTTGTATGTTAGTATAACCATAGTGGAGGGTAATAATAAATTTAAATAACCCTCAAAAGATAAGGGAATGGGATGTTTAATCTCATAAAACACAAAAGAGTAAAGGGGTTAGAAGTGGATTTTATAACTCTAGTATATTATGAAACTACAATTAAGATAGAATCTACACTAAAGGATTGAGAAAGAGTTGTCTATTATAGGTAAGTGAAAAGAGATGGCAGATCAAAAAATAGACAAAAAATTGTGTTTCAAGTGTTGGAAACGGTTATATATATGCAGTTTTAAAAACTATGTACAATGTTTTACGATAGACTAGGTGATTGCCTAGCATAAACCACATATGAAATTTAAACATATTAAAAATATGTACATTATTATAAATAAATAGAGAGACATATTTGTTTCTATTTGTTTATAACCAAAAATAGCATTTATGCCATTCATTTGGCACTGATGAAAACCATGACTAGGAGATAATAAGAGGAAACACATGATTGACAGTGAAACCATGACAAGTAAAAAACACACAAACAACCCAAATTAAACAATGGAACTCCAAAAAAGAGGTATAGAAACATGTTTTTAATGCATTTAGAAATAAAATCTGTTAATTTTGTTACATTTTTATTAACCATGTTTTTTTATTCAACACATGTAAAGGATAATGTACCAATTGGTAATGAATAAAAACCTGACCCTCTTATTCCTCTTAACCCACAAAACTCTCATATCCCTCCTAATCCATAAAATCCTCATATCTCTCCTAACTCACAAACCCCCATATCCATACTCACCCATGAAAACCTTTATCTCTCATGTAGTTCCTCAATCCCCCTTAGGTAATTGAGGATTTTTCAGCTCATATAATTGAAAATAAGATCAAACATGATGATTTGATTAGGAAATTGAGGATTCCCTTTATAAACAACCCCCACCAAATTTCTCTAGTAAACACATTACAAAAATTATTAGGTAAAATTGACTTGTCGTCAGGTCAAATTGATAGGTGGGTTGAGTATATAAATATATGTAGGGCACACTATTATAAAAAAGAATTTACCATCATTGTGATAGATAAACACATAAACACATAATCAAAACTCAATTTTTTTCCCTAATAAATAATGGGAAATTGGTGAACTGCTATAAGTGATCTCCAAATGGATTTCAATCCATTGTTGAACTCACAATTTGATAAAACAAATTTTTTGGGACCAGTGTTAGATGGTCTTTACTCACCCACCTTGAAACCATAATGAGGTCCCTATGTATTTTTTGAGAAAAATATATTGTGAGTTCATGCTAAATTAAGTTAAAAACTATTTTGATTTCTTGGAGTTGTAGAGTAGAGGAAAGGGCTCTATGTAGGATAGGCAAGGTACATGTCATGCACCTAACCAACCTATGAAAATACATAGTGATAAAACACATACTCCTAAGATCCTAACGTCTAAAGTAAGTAAACTATAGTGATTAATACTTTTCATGTGCTTAAATAACTTAATAACATCCCCTTTCAGTATACGATCTAGGTTTCTCATACTCCTACTGGCAAGGGTGGAGATGGTGAGGCTTCATCTAACCCTACTACCCAACAAGCTAACTATTTTAGATCATATGGTTCTATATACTTGATACCTGAGGATGAGGATGAGGATATCATGCATCCCACTCATCGTGGTATTTCCATGGACCTACGGATGTCTATCTTACTATGTTTTAACGATCTACTTTTTATCTGGACATCTTGGCTACAACTTCTGAGGTATCCTTAATATTCACTTATTGCAAACAATTATTAGAATTGTTTTAAATTTTTAATATTTGAATATTTTAAAAGGTAATAATTATTATTCACATATAAATATCAATAATGTATATTATTTTTAATGTTGTAGCATGATTTTGATGCCACATGAGCAATTATGTTGCTACTACAATGCTTTTATATACCTACAAAATGGTGATTTTTAAGGATTAATTAATGTTATGGTTAGTTTTACCTGTATGTTATTGTATTTATATGCTAAATTAACTATCAATGATATACTATTTATTTAGTTGATGAACACACTAGACACTCCACCATTTATTTAGGAGGGAGCAAATGTAGGTGTTGTTGCTACGATTTGATCTACATAATAACTCATGTAGGTACATGATAATTATGTAACGCTTAAGTGTAAATATGGACGTGTTTTTTGTAATTATCCTATGTACTTGTATAAATATGTAATGAAGAAAAAAAATCTATGTAGAATCCTTCGGTGATGTCTTCCAATCATATTAAAATGATCAATGGACATGAAGTGGTACATTTGACAATTTCATTTGTAAAATTTTATATTATATTTTAATGATTTAGCTAGTTAGGGTAAATTTTTATGAGCTATTTTTTTATATTTTTAATATCTATGTGTGTGTGTGTGTGTTGGTGTTTTTAAGGGAACCATCCCTTTCACTATCATGAGCATGTCATCAACTCATGTTGATGATCTGCTTCACATTCTTATTTGACATCAAAAACCTTTCATTGATCCGATTGAACACAAGTCCCAAGTTGATTGTGACCAAAAAAATTTGGTAAGTTCGCCTATGAATAATTAGTTATCATTTTAAGAGCCTAACTTTTAAATTTTTTAATTATCTTTTTCGAGTACATATGTTAAGTTTCTAATAATATTTACATATGAATAGTTGGAGCTACATGTGAGTTTTGAGTGGAAGAGGACTCATAGTCAAAAAGTTTTGAATCATCTAGTTGTGATCAATGCATCCAAGGTAGATTATTCTATAGGTAAGGCAAAGAGAGTGATGCATTTTTATAATTAGGCTCATGTTTAATAATAATTTAGTATATACCTATATGGGTTTATTTATAGTTATTTGGCATTGTATTCCTATATGACATTGATCCATGATATTGTATTGTGTTCACATTTTCAATCCTTTATATATAATTTATGCGTATTATATATACATATATTTTTCAACATTTCACTTTTTAAATATTCTCGTTGATTTCACCTTTTTAAATTTGTTATAATTTATTACATATTCTATTACATGTTCACGTTATCCTATGCCTTAACCTTTTATTGAGCATTAAAAATATACATTGTATTTTGTTGAATGATTTTTAAATATATGGTAAAGTTTCATATAATTATGTTAAAAAGTAATTTAAAAAGGTGTTCTGAGTGATCATAATACAAGTAGACCTCTCTTAGATATACTTACTAGATCATATTAGAATAATATGTTTGCTCATTACTCAGATCCTTCAATCCATCATCAAAGAATTAAAATTATATTTACATATTTTAAATGTGTTTCAAACTATAGCTTAGTAAAAAAACCTACCTTAATACTAATCAAGGAAAGAACAATGTAGGAGAAAGACTAGATAAGCCATGATTTGTTAAGTTGTCAAGTATCTCAAGGTACATGAATCTAAAGAAAACATGATGAGAATTTTTTTTAAGGTGATAAGATATGTAATATAAAGGTATGAGAGTGTAAATATGTATAAAATCCCATGAAGGAAATATTTTTTTTAAAAAAAAGAGGTAGGAGTGCGTAGTGTAGGTGTGAAGGATTATGGATGTGTTTTGAAGAAAATCAATGAGGAATCCATCCTTCAAGTCTGAAATGTATGGTTTCATATCTTCGATCATGTAAGTTGGTGATGTTTATAATTTAAAGATATATATAATGAATGTTTTGATCATTCATAAGGTATGTAGGCTTAAGAAGGTGAAAACAATGTTACATAGTTAACTCTAAGGAGTGTTTGATGAGTTTAAAGCTTGTTCATAGTTTGAAATAATCATGGGAAGTTGGAAAAATGTTCATTTATCATTTTATAGACACAAAATTACCTTAAAATATCTTTAAATTTAATTAATCATAATAAATTTATTCTTCAACTTGTCACGGTCTTAAAACCTTAGAATTTCCTTTTAATTAGACTCTTTAAGTCTCACAATATGATCTTCTAGGTCTATATTTAAGGATTTATAGCCTTAATACACTTGTTTATACTTGAAATATTTTAAAAATTTGTAATAAATATAAAAATGAATATTCTATCAAAAAAACTTGTAAATAAGCTTAAAAGGATTTTCTTTCATACCTTGTATTAGGTTTATCTTCTCATGTTTTTATTTTTATGCCTTCTCTAGATCTACTACATTATCCAAGAGACTCTTCACTTCACCATAAATTTATTCATACTCATATTTAATTTTTAAATTCATATATATTCAATATACTAATCTAAACTTTTCAATCACCCTAATCTTTATATACAAAATACAAAACAATCATGTTAATTCTTTGGAATCATACCTATCACTTTTGTAACAGTTCATGGTCTTAGTCATAGATTTTAACCTTAGTAATGTTTTTAAGATCTATAAATATTATTTTAAACCTTTATATATTGTTTTTAAATCTAAACTTAACTGTATACTTCTTCCTCTATCATTTTATAACAAGAAACACATACTCATAGAAATTTGCCTTATTGTCTTGTTACATAGATCTATTAATTAGACAATGGGCCATCACATGATGAAAAGGGGTCATACATTTCTAAGAACACACTTATAAAATCACTTACCAATAAATATTTATAATATAAAATGTTTTTATCTTAATTACATGTGCACTTGGACCTATAATATTTCTTAGAACCCTTAAAATAGGGTTTAAACCATGAAATGCAAGCATCTTGACTAGGAAACAATAATATATATATATTATTTAGATGTATAAAACTAGTGAGACTATTTTTAATACCTTTAATATGTTTTTATTATATCTATCTTTTGAGTTTCAAGACTCTTGAAATATTTGTTTGAGAGATATTACATATTTATGAACTAAACCCTTGTTTTATCCTATTTGTAGGTCTAGAGACATGAAAAACTTTGATATATTATTATTTAATCATAAAAAAAAGTATAAAACATATTATATCCTCTTTAGTTTACCTTATATCTTTTTATTGAAAACTTTCAAGTGATTCGGATCAACTGTTTAGGAAATAAGTGAGTTTTCATGCTTCCAACCCTATTTTTCCTTGGCTTTATATAGGTATGTATAAATTTAGTCCACTATATCTTATAATTTATATATATTAAAATAATAAAATTAATTGGATAAAATTTATAGCATCATATCCTAACTATCCACCAAGTTTCAACAAATTCCAATGATTACTTTTCGAGTTATGATTATTTTTTTCTCAAAACCCTAGGTATACCTAAACAAAGGCTGAGAGGTAGAAAATTTGATTTTAGCGAGGTTAATAATTTTTTTAAAAAAAAAATTAATGATTTTGGTCTTCCCCAACCCTATAAACCTTATGCAATGATAAATTGCCTTTGAAAAAACTTAAATGATGTCAAAATGATAACTTTATAACCTAAGATGGAATTTCTCTATATGGAAGATGTAAGCCATAGTTAAAGATCTCTATATTTGGGGGCCTCATGGATGAAAAATAAAATAATAAACATGATTTTGGTGGTGGTTAACATATAGTACCAAATTATTGTCATCCAATTATGCTTAGTTGGGAGACAGAGCACCCATTTTGGCCTCAAGAAGGCATTTACCTAGATTGAAGATATAAGCCAGAGTTAGAAATATCTATCTTCAGGTCATCATGGATGGAAAATGGAATTTTAGCATTTAAAGGGTGTGTGTTAACCTATATTACCTAATTATTATCATCTTCATATCCTTGGTTGAGAGATGGATCACTCATTCTAGCATCATGATGATATTTCCCTATAAGGAAAAATGATTATTTTTTAGGCTAATGTAGGATGAGCATAAAATAAAAATTGTAAGTTCTATCCATGAAATTAAATAATTCTTACACTCTCTCCCCTAATCCTTCATGTCTCAAAACATCAAAAAATCATGACAAAGGATTTAGCGATTACTCATAAAATGGAAATTTTATGTAGTTAAGGGACATGGTCTTTGCCTCCAATAGACGTTTCCAACTCCAAGAATTATGATTCAAAATATATCACTCCCAAAACCTCGAGTTGTTATATTTACATGTGTTCCCACTATCAGGACCTTAAAATCCTTTTTGATACCATTTTTTAAGATAATTTTGGTCTTGAGAAACATTGACAAGAAATATTGTCAAGAAGTAAGCCACAATTAGGGATATCTATCTCTAGGTCCTCATAGTGAAAAAAAGAATTACCACACCATCATGGGTGGTGATTAATCTATAAAACCTCATTCTTGGCATGATTATAGTTGGTTAGAAGATGTAGCACCTATTTCAACATCAAGATGCCATTTCCCTAGATGCAAGGTGCAATCCATAGTTGGGTATCTCTATTTTTGGGGCCTCATGGATGAAAAATGGAATTGCCACCACATTGGGGGTGGTGATTAACCTTTATGACCATATTATTAGAATTAGAGATACCCAATTAGGATATGAAACACTTCGCTCTAACTTCAAGATAACATTTTTGTAAATGCAAGATGCAAGCCATAATGGAGATCTCTATCTCAGGGGCCTCATGGATTAAAAATAAGATCACCACCATATAGGGGTAGTTATTAACCTATATTACTACATTATTAGAATTTGATTATTCCTTATAATGAGATGGAGCACTTATTTTGGCCTCAAGATGACATTTCCCTATAAGTTAAAATTGTTTTCATTTTGGTAAACATTGGACATGTGTAAAACATGAACTATGCGTCATATCCATGAAATAAAATAATGGTCACATGAGTCTCAAAGTCATATACATAAACCCAAAATACTTTAGATCTCAAATAATCAAAAAATTATTGACAAAAGGATTCAATGATCAATCTTGAAATGAAACTTTTATTTAGTTAAAAGATAAGGTCCTTACCTCCAATGGACATTTCCACTTCCTGGACCTCCACTTTAGAATCCATCACTTCCAACACCTTAGCATGTTCATTTTACATGCATTCCCACTATCACAACCTCAAAATAAATTTGCATACCCTTTTCTACAATAATTCTAGCCTTGAACAAAATTAACAAGAAATGTTGTCAAGATGCAAGTCATAGTTGCAGATCTCTATCTCTAAGGGCCCCTAGGATGAAATTGGCATCAATAACACATCAAGGGTGGAGATAAATTCTAGGACCTCATTACTATCATCTAATTATACCTGATTAGGATACAAAGCACTTGTTCAGGCCTTAAGATGACATTTCCTTAGATTTAAGATGCAAGTCATAGTTAGAGATCTCTGTATATACAATATTTTTAAATCTTGTCAATTATTGATAATTTCTCTTTTAAAGTAACCTATCAAGTCTTAATCTCTCTATGTGAATGCATTAAATGATGAATTTTTAAATGGGTGGGTGTGTCTTTGGTGATTTGAAAGAATGTTGATCCATATACCTCCACTTAAAACCAATACAAACATCTTCTATACATTTTCCTAAGCTTTGACACCTCCATTTCACTCCACCCCAAACCATTCACCATCTCAAATAGACATTGCCTAGTCTAAAAATTGATTTTACAAGTTACCTAATGCATTTTTATTGGATCAATTTATTTTTGGTAATTGCACATTTTATGAGACTAAGTCAACCCAATCAACTTAGTTGAGGATCTAATTTCTCTATTTACTAACTAACTAGGTTGATTGGGTTGACTATGTCACCTAAATTTTGAAAAGGGTTTAAGGTCAAATCAAGAAACATATACACATCCTTCACCACGTTTCCAATATATAAAATCATTTATTTTCTCTTCTTTATCTGCTTGTCCACCATTCTACTTGAACAATCATTACTTGAGGTTTCGTACTACATGGAAAGAATCCTGTCTTATAGAAGTGTCTTGGATGCATATCAGGGGTGTTGTAGCCTAGATATGAACTTTCTTTGTGACCCTTATAAACCATAATACCCTATTTAAAATTTAATTATCTAAGGGAGATATTTATACTTAACGAGTTCATCTTCAAGGTGAGTATTCCTAACTTTTACTCTTCTTTTGTACGTAGATCAATCTCCACGTATAATGGTTGATGAATGTATTATCTCTCTTTACTTAGGATTATCTCTAGATTGACTCGAGTGAATTTATTCTTTAAATATATACTATTTATGTTTATCCCCCATTTGTGCCATAAGCTTTCATGATCACTAGATTAGATTTACATTACTATGTTATTGCATTGAAATATCAAGACTTAGCTAGGGTTTTTGTCTGGTGTTACTTTAATAGAGGCTTTATAACCCTCTTTAACCATCTCATATGAAAGGATATCCTTTAGATATGTTTTGGATATCCATATTGGTCATGATAGCAATTATCAAGATATTGATATTACTATAGTTAACTGATTTATCATCTAAAAACATGGATTGATTTATAGATCATCTTCACTTTTGCTTACATAAATTTTAGTAAACCCAACATGAATAAACAATTATAGGTTTTAAACCCTCATTTTAAGACTATGGAATTGACTCTATCGACTAAGTACAACATTCTCTACATATGTCTCAAATCTTAGTCAATCCAAATGACTTAGTTTAGTTCTATATGTAGGTCTTTCTTACCTATAGATAACTAGAATGATTCAATTGACTTAGTTATTTATTTTGTGTAGGTCATCATCTAATTCATTGATTTGATTGACATAGTTAGGGCATCAACTTATAGTTTTTAAGATAAGGCAAACCTATTAATATTTTTTGGCAAACCTATTAATATTGTTTGGCTCTTTGTGATTAGATCTTTCCCTTAGCACACTTGATCGATCCCATTGATTGAATTCTTCATCCTCTTTTTCAAAATTTCTAACTTATGTCTAGAATACTAGATCGATCCTATCGACATAGTTCTTTATGTTCTTTTTAATTATTCAATCTATGCAAACTCAATCAACTAATTCAAATTTATTTTAACATATTATTCTATAGCTTCAAACCCTCACCTGGATAACACAACTCAAAAATAACATTTCAACAGATTTAGTATATTACTAAAAATAATAAAAAATCAATTTGATTAAAAAAAAAAAAAACTTCGGGGTCATTCTAATAAGCTTTGTCATTTCATTTTCAGTTAAATTATTTTTCTTTTTTTTCAAATTTTCAGTCATATAAAAATCATCACCTTATAATTAAATTAAGTTGGCTAGATCGACTTAGTTATGTAATTTTTTTCCTAAGAAACTCAATTGACTTATTCAACTACATTTCTCTGAATTATCTTGATACAAATAAAATAGACCTGGTTAACTTTGTTCTATACTATTTACATACTAATGTGATCCAATAAAATATGTATTTTTTTTTTTTATGCAAAGATAATTAACTCACAACAATATTTATTAATTCATCTTTCATTTTTCTTCTTACTTGCTTAGACTAGTGCACATAATATATCTAGGAAAGTAAATTTACTAAATTAGTCATTTTCTTTCTTCACATATTACTAAATACAAAATGACAAATAAATATTCGAACACTTTTACACATGTATACTTGCTTAGATTTCATCACCAAAAAGGAAACAATTAAAGTGTGAAACCCACATTTTCCCAACTTACTTTACCATATGGTGAGCCAAAGCCTATCTAAAAGCGTAGAAGATTTTCTCAAGCTTTATTGCCTTCAATTTATCAAACCACTCGTTTAATACACAAATATTTAAATTGTAAATGTCAATAATATCCATAACACTTTTAATACGGTGCACATTTTCTCATTTAAAACATGAGTTTGGCGGCATATTTTCTCAGCACATGTTATTGAAGGGCCACTTTTTAACATTTTAAGAATACTTTTTCTTTATTTCCCTGACATATTTTCACCAAACGTCAAAATACGCATTTGTCATCCCCTATGATAATGTTTCCATGCGAAAAGTCTAAACTTATAAAACTACATGGAGAATAGAAGGGGAACTGCATTAAAAATAGAAAGGAATAAATGTTTTATAATCTCAAATATTTTATGCTTTCACATCATTATAAGCATAAAACAATAAATGGATAAATTATGATAAGAAAATTTTGAACATATTTTATTTAAAATTTTTTTATATCATTTATGATATGATTTTAGTTTTAATTATTTGATTTTTGGTATTAAGTATTCAAAGGGATTAGTAGTTTGGTGGATGGATATAAGTAACGATCATCCTCACTAATTCAACTACAACCTTTTTTATATATACTTACTTAACATTGTAAATTCATTATATATATATTTTTTGAAATATCTACAAAATACCAACATTTTATATAATTCAATAATTTCAAACCTCAAACCTAACTTCGTAATTTTATAATTTTTTTAATCGTGAAAACAAATCCCCTTAAAAAAAGAAAAGACTAAAAAAATATCAAATCAAACGGTTCGCCAACTCAATCCAAAAATGCCTTACATTAAGGACCTGCTCCCATTGAATCTAATTACAATCCAATAGGTGATAAAACATAAAAAGTCCAATCGCAAAAGATTATTAAAAGTGATCAAAGTCCAAATCCCTTCTAAACTAAAATCCAAAAGATTAGAAATTTTCATAACTAAATATCAATCCAAAATTAGCAAATAAGAATCTAGCAGTTTACTCATTAACCTCAGTAAAACCGTTAAAATATGGAGCATTTGCAGATCCCCAAGTGGTGGTATTTTTTTAAACATTTGTTAATATATTAATATTATAATTTCAATATAAATATATCAATTCGTCCTCGAATTAGTCTACTTAATTTTGATATTTTATAAAGGTAATTATGACCATGGATTCAATCCCTAATTTAACATGGTATATGTTGAGGGCCTGTCAGCACTGTATAGCCTCGCTTCCTTCCGCTTCGCGTATAGATCACACTATTATATATAATAAATATTTAATAAAATAAATCTGGTTCACTTCATTTTTGAGAATATTGAATAAAAGATATTTTTAATTTATTTTTTAATAAATATAAAAATTAACTAACATATTTTTAAAAGAATAATCGAAATTTAATATTTAATAAAATATAATTATCTTATTTAAGATATATATATTTTTTAAAAATAGCCTATATAAAAAATATAGAAAATGCGATCTAAAAAGGGTAACATACTTTGATGAGAAATGATAACTCTTAAAATATTTTGAGAAGTATCTCGTATATAATATTACATAATATTTTAAGTTTTCTTATCTAGTTATTATAAATTTGAAGAAAATTGTTAATTTTTTTTTAATGAAATAGAGTTTATAAAATTATTATAAATAAAAAATATATAAAATTATTCAAAAAAAAAAGGTGACAGAAGATATGTCAATGACACACTAACCTATACTTATGAATCAAAAGGCCCAACACCACCAAAAAAATGAACAAAGAGGTTATGTTTAAAGAAAAATCGAATACATAAAAAATAAAATAAAAAATAAATAAAAATAAATAAAATAAATAAAAATAAATAAAAAAAATAAAACCTATACAACAATAAAAAATAAATCAACTGAAGGCGGGTCATTGTCAAGAAGACCCCACCCTAAGCCAAGAAGGTCTTGTCTATCATCCATGGAATCATATGCAATATCAACATCCTCATGTTCAACATTATCTTTTTCTAAAGTAGCATGCACGGATGAAATGCCTAAATTAAGTCATATGTATGTATGTATGTATGTATGTATGTATGTATGTATGTATGTATATATATATATATATATATATATATATATATATATATGTATATGTATATATATATGTATGTATGTATATATGTGTATATATATATATATATATATATATATATATATATATATATATATATACATACATACATACATACATACATACATACATACATATGACTTAATTTAGGCATTTCATCCGTGCATGCTACTTTAGAAAAAGATAATGTTGAACATGAGGATGTTGATATTGCATATGATCCCATGGATGATAGACAAGACCTTCTTGGCTTAGGGTGTGGTCTTCTTGACAATGACCTGACTTCAGTTGATTTATTTTTTATTGTTGTATAAGTTGTTTTGTTGTTTGTTTTTGTTTTTGTTTTTGTTTTTTTGTTTTTTTTTTTTTTTTTTTTTTGTGTATTAGATTTTTCTCTAAACTTAACCTCTTTGTTCATTTTTTTGGCGGTGTTGGGCCTTTTGATTCATAAGTACAACTTAGTGTGTCATTGACATATCTTCTGTCACCTTTTTATTTTGAATAATTTTATATATTTTTTATTTATAATAATTTTATAAACTCTATTTCATTAAAAAAAAATTAACAATTTTCTTCAAATTTATAATAACTAGATAAGAAAACTTAAAATATTATGAAATATTAAATATGAGATACTTCTCAAAATATTTTAAGAGTTATCATTTCTCATCAAAGTATGTTACCCTTTTTAGATCGCATTTTCTATATTTTTTATATAGGCTATTTTTAAAAAATATATATATCTTAAATAAGATAATTATATTTTATAAAATATTAAATTTCGATTATTCTTTTAAAAATATGTTAGTTAATTTTTATATTTATTAAAAAATAAATTAAAAATATCTTTTATTCAATATTCTCAAAAATGAAGTGAACCATATTTATTTTATTAAATATTTATCATATATAATAGTGTTATCTATACGCGAAGCGGAAGGAAGCGAGGCTATGATAGGCCCTCAACATATACCATGTTAAATTAGGGATTGAATCCATGGTCATAAATACCTTTTTAATAAATGTATGTATGTATGTATGTATGTATGTGTCTATATATATATATATATATATATATATATACACATACATATATATATACATATACATATACATATGCATATGCATATGCATATACATATACATATGCATATCCATATGCATATGCATATGCATATCCATATATATATATATATATATATATATATATATATATATCCATATATATATACATATATATACACACACACATATATATATATATATTTATATATATTTATACATATACATATATATATATATATATATATATATATATATATATATATATATATATCAAATGGCGAAAGAGAACCATCCTGGGAGCTATCTGACTAAAAATTCCCCCATATCTAGGCTACCAGAAGAAGTGAGCCTTGGTGAGCTGAAGGGTAAGAATGACATTGCTACAAAAAACCAAAAGCATGGGAATAGTGACGAGGATGGCTATGAAGATAACCACACTTATGAGGGTCACCCCAGTGTCAAGACAATGTGTCTCTAGGCTAAGAATTTGGCATGCGAGTAATGGTACAAGGCATGCCATCCTAGTGATAGAGGAACCACTGCATGTAATCAAGTTCCATAGCCACTTTGTTTGTTTGATCCTTGTATTTGCATAATCACATTAGAAATAACGGTAGCTTTGTCATAAGTAGCAAATAGAGAGTCAACAGAATTATTTAAAAATAACATTAAATAATGCTCTTTTCATACACAAAATAAAATTTCAATTCTTAAAACATACCAGACTTGGATGTACTAGGGTGGCAGGTTAGGATAATCTCTAAATAGAATATTTCACCAGTTGAAAGGAATTGAGTACAAGGGCTAGAAGAAGTCTTGAATCTAAATCCAAGCATGTTAGTCATTCAAGTAATACCAAAAGATACATTATAGTTTCAAGGTGGCCGCAAAAAATTCATTTAGTTAGCGAAATCCTTAATTGTACTATCCTTATGCCAATCGACTAGCCATGACAAAGTAAACACCAATTAAAATGCACAATTTTTGGTTCAATAAATGCTGATCAGATAGTGTTGATGTACTTCCCCAAAATAGAATGAGAAGAATGGATGTTCCACCTCTAGTTGAGTTTATCCATCATAGGCAAGTGTGGAGAGAGCCATTCCTAGCCTTTTTTGGTTGCATAATTATAGAAAGGAATGTCTTTATACCATTTCTAGTCTTTCCACTAAGGATGGGGAAAGTTGATGGAGATCTTGTGAAGATACTCCATAGGAACTGCTATTATAATCTCATCATATGACTCTCTGTTAGCTGGAGAAAGTTTGAATTTAGCCTATAAAACATTCTAAGGGGTCCAAAATGGAGAATTTTTATAGAAAAGGTCTTGTACAGTGTGTCTTCCTTTGTGGTAAAACTTAAGAATATGAATTCAAAAAAATTTTGCAAGAAACACCATATGCATGTTAATGACAGGCAACTACCATAGAGACTATTGGTTGATGTAAAGACCATTCCTAGATCTCTAACCATTCCACAACATCCATGGTTTGAATTTATCCCAAGCATAACAATGCCCACCACTTTGACTAGGGTGACAAGGTTAATGAGACTAGGAAAACCAAGTCCTTTATAAGTCGCACAGCCATATGGGGATCCTTGAATAATGCAATTCTAAATGAGAGTATTCAAGGATTATTTTACCTCCACTGCATGAATATTCCATTAAAAACACATGGAAGAGGATTGTCTATATATATCAATGAGGCCCATACCACCAGCCTCATGAGGAAGACAATAATAATCCCAAGCAACTCTACAAAAGATCATTTTAGTGGAGGGATTGGCCCAGATGAAATATAGTAGTAAATTCTTGAGCATGTAAATAGCCTATTTTGTGGGCATCCATCAAGAGGAATAGTACACATAGGTGGAAACAGGTACTTTTGAACAGATTATGAGTTACCTAGCCAAAGAAAGTAGCTTGGTGATCTAGTACAAGATTTTTTTATCAATATAGTCCACCATGTATTGCCACAGCTGAGAGGGAGTGGCCTAGATATAAAATGAATTTCCCATAAACTTAAAAATATCATCATCATGTTATAGCTAGTGCTAATTATATGACATCACCCAAACAAGCTAAGGGAGAAAGGATTGCCTATAACACTATGTTTTACACCATTGAATGCTAGACTCTAAGGCAAGATAAAATACCTCTAAGTAGTTGATAGCATTGGCCAAAACATCCTCTTCCTTGATGACCATAATGAAGCATTCATCAGCAAAGTGCCTATTGATAATTTATCATGGTTCTTTTCAATGATGTGATAAACCATAGAAAAATCCTTTCGATTAAGCATTGGCCAAAAAATAACCAGAACCTTTTGTGATTCAAACATATAGGGTTGGGGTTAAGGGCAAATTTTATTTGATGGAACTGAAGAGGTTGAAAGATTATGAGTTAACTCCATTAATCGAAACGCAAGTTGAGTTATCATAAAATAAAATGCAAATAAATTGAATGAGAATGGGACCAAAAACCAAAGCTTGTAACATAACCAAGATGAATGCCCACTCAATGCAATCATAGGCTTTCTTAAAATTATTTTTAATGAAAAAAGACTTTTGGTGTGACCGAAGGGCCCATTTCATGCCTTCCCACACTAAAATAATATTATTCAGAATATAGTGGCCTTGAATTAATTTCCATCCACTTAGGTTTGATAATCAAAGGAAATGTATGTCTATTGCAGAACACCAAAGCCTTAACAATGATCTTATAAGTGGAAATAAGTAAAGTGATAGGATGTCAATTAAAAACAAGCTGAGGGTCACCAGACTTTGTGATGAATTTTATATGCCCTTTGTTGATGGTAGAACCCAAGGTCTATCAGTGGAAGGATTTGAGATAGACTTGGTAAAGGTCAACCCCAATAGTAGTCCATATTTTCTTGTAAAACTTGTAAGGGAAGCCATCACATCCCAAGACATTATCATTATTTATTTACATCATAGCTTCATATAAATCCTCCATAGAAAGGAACCTATCATAGGCTATCCTCTAGATGGTGGTAACTTTAGTGGGAACCACTAAGTGGCATTGGTTCAAACCCTTTTGGCTTTCCATGAATCGAAATTGAGATGAAAATTCTTATTGATAATGTTTTACAAAAGACTTCACCATCTCAGGCATCTCCATGTATCTTTGCCCATTTTCATAAATGGATTGCATCTATTAGGAGGTTGATTTAGCCTTGACCATGTTAAAAAATTCCTTGGAGTCCTGCTCACCATATTTAAACCAATCCATATGAGATGAAAGTTGAGCACTGCATGCATTGTACTGATCATAAACTCAAATTTTATGGTGTAATCCATCCACCCACAACTAGAGAGATTCACTAAATGTGTTATTCTCTAGGGAGGCCATAGCCTAGCTCAACTTTGAAGAGGTGGTAGAGTAGGATTTTGACTGAATCTTGGCTAGTTAGTGCCCGTAGATATGCATAAATCTATATGTCCGATTGATAGCATCCACCCACCATTCAATCCATCCTAGATATTAATTAGGTAAAGAACAAGATTATAAATCTACATGATGTGAGCCATGGTGGGCCCATGATCAAGGTGGTTCATATTAAGAAATAATTATATCTTATGGACTTTAGGATTTCTAAAATGCCAATTAATATAGTATCTTATCATAAATTGGTCAAAGAGAGTAGAATCTGGCAGGCATCCACCAGCAGAGTAAACATGATATCAACAGATAAGTATTGTTGAGTAGAAATCATAGCATGATCAAGTTGTTTAGGAACTTCATTAATTTTACCTTGAATATTTGTCTAAGTGTACCAAATTTTTCATATGGTTATCTACCCTAAATTAAGTTCATGGAATCAAAATTTATTTTGCATGTATAATCACATGTCCCTTTTATAGGTGGCCTATCACATTGGTAGACTCCAAATCTTGTCAGTAGATAGTTATTCCATACTAAAACCCTCATATATAGCCTAGTAGGCATTAGGTAGATAATCAACAAGCCATAAAGTCAATAATTCATGTGCATCATTTGAGGCATAAACCTCACTAATGCCAAATGACTAATTCTCAATATTGAATAGGGCCCATATGACATGATGGGTGGGGTCTTTTCCAGGCATCACAATATGAGGCCTCGACTTTGGAGCAATTAATTTCATAATGTGACCATGACCTACCTTGTGATTTCTATAAAGTACTAAAGTATGAGCATAAATAACTCTATCAACAACCTAGAGAAGGAAACCCACCACCTTTAGTTCTTGAAGTTAGATAATGTCCATATCTATAAACATACTTGTAAAATCTTGAATAACATACTTGTGGATTGAGTCTGTTAGGCCAATGAATTCCATGACAAATAATTCATAAATTATGGGTGTTGAGAATCATATCCTATACTTCGATCCCTTAAAAGGCTTCAAATTTATTCTTCACTAAATTCAATTAGTTAGAGAGAAGAAACTCTTGTTCTTGAACAAATTCTATCACAATCTCTGAATCATCAGACAAACCCTAAAAAATGGAACTTCAATAGCAATTTGAAGAGTTCTAGGAGGAGTTACATAAGAACTTGTCAGCACCCGTCCATGTGATATGTGACAAAAAATATAGATAATTTAGAAATATGTTCATTGATGCTTGATAAATGGAAAACAAAGTCATCACTAGGGGAATTATTTGAAACTAAGATTGAGATGATGTTACCTCTGTAGACACAGGTTCCTTGATAGGGAGTATGTTGTGAGGCACTCTCTTACTCGATGGAGCCGAAGGCTTAATCACCTAAGGCATGGAACTTAAGGAAGGCTTGTTGATAATCCCATGACTGGTTTAAGGAGGTCCCCTATTGTGATTGGTCTTCTTCTCCCCAATGGTTTTCCATACATCTTCTTGTGTATTTTTAGGAGTAGAAACAACTGACTTGGTAGGGGTCTTGTTGTGGGGGAGATGCAAAGTATAGTCCTTCATCTTGTGGTTTGTGGCTTGGTAGGAGAAACAAGTATTATGCAAGTTGATATACAAACTCTCTACGAATACGAAGAGTCAACAACTTGAATTTTGATATATTCTTTGAGGTCCTTAGAAAGATTGACTTCCACATAGACCCTCCTTTACATTTGGGCCAAGTAGAATGTTTGGAACTCATGAATAACAATATGGCCTATAGAAATGACAATTTGGTCCAAGAAGGATTAGAATGGTAGAGACAAACCCAAGAATTCAACCAAGATAGGGACTTTAAAAGTAGCCTGTTATGAGACTACAAAGTCTCTAGTCCATGGGGCTAGCATTAGGAGGGAGTTTCAGATAGACCAAGTAGATGACTTGTTCAATATAATACCTCCATGGGTGGGGTCAAAAAAAATTCACATAAAAAACCTTTGGTCATGTTCTAGATGCTCTCAAGCTTATTACCATAAGCTACCTAGGAGTTTCAACCCAAGATTTAAACATGATTTCAGAAGTAATGTGACCAACAAAGTAACTTATTAGGAAAATCTATTCTAGCCATTGACAAGCAAAATAAAAAGCATGTTGAGTAGGAGCAACATCAAGAGGAGAATCCTTACCTTACAATAAACTTTCAGGACAAATTTCCTCAGTCATTTGTTCTATGGTGCCATTACGGAGTGCTATTCCTTCCTCCATCATGGCTTCAATGGTTAGAGGGGAAGGTGGGGAGGCCATTAAATAGCTCACCCATAGGGTGAAGCTATTAAATTTCAATAAATGTTAATAACCTGTGGGGACCCGGTATGATAAGAAGGGGGAGTAATGAAAATATCACGGTTCTTGATGCAAGACATAAGCAAACCCTATCAGAGCAATAAACCTATTTTTTCCAAACACCCTATAGAGATTTTAGATGGGAAGGAACAAAAATCATTAAAATAGTTAATTTTGGTTATAATGTTACTCTTGCATACTAAAAGCTCTAACAAATCTAATTTTATATTTGGATTTTCTTATATATGTTATAAATATGATAGATTACAATTGATTTCTACAATGTTATTCTTGCATGGTAAATTTGTTATGGCTTTACTTTTTGTATATTGCTTAACCAATTTTCCATGTCAAAGACACATTAATTATTTAAGTGGGTCATAAAATTGGCTCAACAAATTAAGAGTTTAAACGTTTAAAAATGATGGGTCTATCATGAAGGATAATCTTTTCCACTCATTTTTGTATGTATAATTTCATAATATAATATTATATTAATACATGGGATAAAATAAGAATTTGTTTCCCATGAGCAATGTTCAGTGCCTACAAAATACGTCAATCCTGATAACTAACTGAATTAATTACTCATAAATGAAAAAAAATTGGAGAGGAAAAAACTACTTCAAGACCAAACGGTAGGATGACGTGGTCAAATATGTGAGATGCAGTCTGAAATGAATTTGTTAGGGAGAACTAAATGGAAATATTGTTAGGTAGTCCCGTGACTGTAAGGCTTGGACATCATATCATCATCAAGAGCTCTAGGGAACCATCCGTATACCATTCTTGACCTTAAGATACAATTCTTAATTCCTGTGATGTATGATGTTCTCTATACTCTGCACTCTAGATTAAAATTTGTGGAATGCATCCACAATATTTCCTAATGTTTACTAGACCAAAACGTTTATACGATTGAGGGCTGTTACAAAATTATTTCATATTAATACAGCTTTTTAATATAACTTTTTTTTAATTAATAATATAAAATTTCTAATCTCTTTTCAATATTAACTTTCTTATTAATCTTTCCTTTTCAAATAAAACAGTTAAATTATCAATCTTCCAATTTTCTTTAGAAGGAGTCTATTACAACCATTATGTTAAGTCCCCAAGTACTTATGCGGATGTGAAATAAAGATTTTATATTCTTAATCTTTTTTGTTATATATCAAGAGAAGGCATATTTTAGTAGAATACAAAACCTCCGTATGGGTAGCAACCAAAATTAAGAGCATTATTCTCTTCTGAAGCAATCCAAATCATTATTGCGAGGATGCAAAATAGATATTCCTTTGTTTCCAATTTGGGTGACCATAGCTTATTTCTTAAACCAACCAATCTTTGACTTAAACATCATTCTGGATAGTGTCTGGTTTTGAGTGTTGACAGCCAACATATTCTTCTACCTATTAATTGATAGCTTATCAAATAAGGAGACTGTTAGTTGCATAAGGGTAGTCTTCCATAACCAGTTCGACACCATGCGGTAGAATAGAATCCTGAACTGCACGTCAAATTCATGATTACATACAAAATAATCACCTGTTAAGATTAGCACTTGAATTTCTCAATTTTTTATACCTGTTATTCAACATAAATTAATTCTTCATGCGGCAGTCGTCTAAGCATGTCAATTACAAGCATTTGCCTCCCCCTATTAACACTCAAAAACATTAATGTACCTAAATACATACCAAAGAATAAACCATAATGGGAATGAAGTATTATAAATGTTCCAAAGCTTTTGCAAACATGAACAATATTTATCCAATCAAGCATGTGAACACAACAAGTCCAAGAAATTCTCTGAAAGCCATAAAATGCGTTGAGGATTGCACACATCCATATCTACAAAGGAATTCCTACCTTCTGATCGTGTCGGCATGCAAACCTTCCATATTAATCTACCACTTGTGTGCTGTACGCTATGGGACTTGGATCCATATAGCACTTGCCTGGTGTAAAAGAGGTTTTAAGAACTCCTGCATTGATGCAAGTTTTTTGGGTCATTGCATTGGTTTCCATGGTGTAGCGTATGCGTAGCTGAAGTAGTTTAAAGATAGCGTGAATAACACGTAGATGTCTATAGGCTGTAATAATATATCACCCCTTGCAAGCATGTTCCCGCAACCTGTCAATTTGTATAATGCATCAGAAATTTAATTGCTGGGCGCTTCCTTTTGAAATGATTAGACCTTAAACTCGATAATTTAACTATTGAGCTAGACTACCCTCCACTGCCCTGAGGACAAACTCTTTAGATCGAGCAGGAAAGCTTCCTATCGCCAGTTTGCGAAAGCCTGGATCAATTAGAAATTAGCATAGAAGAACAAAAGGTACTTGCTAACACATCAAAAAAGCAGTGGCAGAGAAGCATTGCAGAGGAGTGAGGATGTGGCCATGGCAGAAATATGCAATAGAAATCAGGGACTCCAACTATAAAGACATATGCGTGAGTTAGGAATTTCTGGCATTGTGAAAGAAGCAGCAGTTCTGACATTGTAAAGGAAGCAGCCATGTAAAAGAAGCAGCATTACAATGCCGGAAATGCTGCTTCTTCTACATGACTGCTTCCTTTACAATGTCAAAAATGCTACTTCCTTTACAATATTAGAAATTCCTAACTCACGCATATATCTTTCTAGTTGGAGTCCATGATTTCTACTGCTTATTTCCCCGTTTTCGGCTCATCACTCCTCTGCTTTTTTGTTCTTGGGTTTGCTGTGCCGCTTTTTTAGGTGTCAGCGTTTTGTAAGTGTTTGAGGTGTCAGTCCCTACATGTGCCGTTTTTCTAATTAATACGTGTTAGTCAGTTACTCAGAAGCTTCGTTGTTGATCTATTTAATTTTTCTTCGGGGCAGTTTTATTCTTCACTAATTAAGTGTTAAATTACATAGTTTAAGGTTATAATCAAGAAGGAAGTGCAGTGCAAATCACTAAATTGACAGGTTGTGGATACATCTTGACTGGGGCGTTATATTATTGCATAAGGCTATAATCAATTAGAAAGGAAAGTGCACTGCAAATCAATATTTGTTGAAATCTCTCTTACACTAGGCAATTACTGTATGGATCTATATTTTGCACCATATCTCAAATAGTGGTTGTTCGATATGGAATCTCTGCCTACATACTTCATCAAAAGATAGGACTTCCTCTACAAATAAGGAGTGTATGAGTGTAATCCTCAACACCACATTTTATATAAATTGAAGATTTCATGGACTTCATGTTTCACATCCTTTGTTTCGAAAATACAACAGTTGTTTCTACAATGTTTGGATCATTTATCAGACTTCATATCCCTGATGAATTATTTTTTTGATGTGTACTTAGGTGGTATAATGTTTTTTCTTTTTTATCAGAGGTATGTCAATGTTGTATTTTATATCCTTTGTGGATTACCACATGAAGAATTTTAGGTTAAATAAATGTTATAAAAAAATGAATAATTCAAGTACCAATCCTAACATGTTATGATTATTTTTTGTGATCATTGGTATGAGAGTTGAGTATTCATATCAAACACATAGTGTCAAAATGGTGATGCAAGACTACCCTTATGGATCTAATGGTCTCCTTATTTGGTGAACCATCAAAGAATGGGTATAAGAATATGTTGATTATTACTACTCAAAATCAAGCACATATAGAATGATGTTCAAGTTCGAGACTAGTGGGAAGAAATTAATAATAGAGAAACCTCTATTTTAAGAAACTAACCATGGTAGTCAAAACTAGAAACATAGGAAGATCTTCTCAGCTTCCTTGCAATAATGATACGGATTGTTTTAGGAATACATGTTGCTCTTAATTTTGAAAGAAAACAAAAAGAAGAAAGGAAATCAAGCAAAAGACACAAAAAAATACTAGCTTGTATTGATAAGAAAAGTCTCTCAAATACTACACATAAAGATCTTGAGATCTTACTACAGACAATCATGTTCTTACAGATATTTTCAACTATTGTATTTCCTTTTTTCTCACAAATCAATTCTTTTTGTGCTAAGTTATGTATATATCTATGTATTCCTAGCAGAGCTTCCTACTCTATCTATTACAACAAGGAAATATTTAATTAATGCACATGGAAAATAATAAGATACAATTAATTTTTTTTAAAAAAATTGCTACATATTGAAAGTGACATTTTTTATATTTGTTGGTTCAAGAAATAATGATGCATTCAATGAAGACTATGTTGTTGAGATGGGAGATTCGTTGGATGGTGAATAAAACAAATGTAAAATCAATGGGTGGTTAGGATTAGACATGCCAACACTCCACCTTTAATCACAACTACCACCATCTATCCTACCTAAATAATCCCTTAGATACAAATTTTTTTCTTTTCCTAATGGCATGGTGAAGATGTTTACAATTGATCTTCAGATCTATAGAAATCCAAACATATATCTTCATTGTTGACTAATTCTTGAATGAAATGATATATGTTGTATATAATTTTTACTCCTCTTGTGAAATACATTATTCTTGGATAGTGTAATTTTTGAGTTGGTGTCACATAAAATCTTTGTTTCCTCTTCCTATTTGTGCCTCAAATCTACTAGCATCCTTCCCATCCAAACTGTTTGACACATGGTTCAGGTTGCTACTTCATACTCTACTTTTGTTGATGAGAGAGTGAAAATAGGTTATTTCTTAGATGACCATTATACTGCACCTATTCCAAAGTTAAAAAACATAACCATATGTACTCTTTCTATTAGTAATGATGCCTGCAATCATTACCTATGTATAGTATGAGTTTGAACACATTTGTCATTGAATATAGAATTCAATGATTGTTGGTTTCACTCACATATCTCAAAAATATATTTTTTACTTATTACCAATGAGAGTATTTGGGAGACTCTTTGAACCTTAAAATAATATTCAAACTATACATTATATTTGTCCATGTGGTTGTTAGGTACATCAAACTACCAATGAGTCTTTCATAAAATGTTGGATCAATAGTAGATCCTGTATCATCCTTACTTAACTTCAAACCTATTACGACTAGTGTTTTTTGGATTTCACTTTACCATATTGAACCATATCAAAATGTCCATGGCATATTTGGCTTTAGAAATAAATATGCCATTTCTAGATTGATTCACCTCAATCCCATGAAAATACCTTCATGTGTCCCAAAATAGGCATTTTTGATTATTTCTTTATGTCTCCCTTGAACAAATCAATTGATAATTTACTTGTGAATATCAAAACATCAACATGGAGAAATACAATTAGAATTTTAACTTGTTCATTAATCATTATATATAGTCTAGGTTGGTTGTTGTACCTACTGAAGCCATTATATAAAAGATAAGAATCAATTCTGCTATGACATGCTCTAGAAGCTTGTTTGTTTCCATAGAGCACTTTATTATGTTTGTATACCTTGTCCTTGTGACCAAAAATATTATATCCTAGTGGCTGATCCATACTTAATCCTTCTTCAAGGAAACCATTAAGAAATGTAGATCCCCAAGTAGTGGTATTTTTTTTTTTAAATTATATATATACAAAAATTTTCTTGGATTTAGTTCACTTAATTTTAGTAGTTTTTTGAAGTAGTCCTAATTTTCAGTTCAACCCCTAAATTATCCTTAGTATATAGTGATGGCCTATTATGCACTGCCAACATTGTATAGCCTCACCTCCCTCTAGATAACAAATATAGCACACTAGTTTACATAATAAATATTTAATAAAATAAATACAGTTAAATATTTTCAGTTCATTTGAAAAATTAAAATTAATAGCACACTTAATTTTAAAAAAAATGAATAAAATATTATCTTTTTTATTTTTTAATAAATATAAAAATTAATTAACATACTTTTGAAAGCATATTTCCCCATGGCCACCTCCTCACTTCTCTGTACTGCTTCTCCACTACTATTTCTTGTTTGTTTTGTTGTGTTATTTTTTGAGGTGTTAGTGTTTTATAGGTATTTTAGGTGTCATCTTTTATGGTGTCAGTCTACATGAGCTAGTTTCTAACTAACATTGGCTAGTCAATCATTGATAATATTTCCTTGTCGATCTATTTAATGTTTTCCTCAAGGAACATTATTCTCAACTAATTCAAGTGTTAAATTACTGATTTTAAGGCTATAATGAATTAAAAACGAAGTGTATTGTAAATCAATATTTGATGCATTAAATTGATGGTTTATGGACACATGCATAAGGTTATAATCAACGAATAAGTAAGTGCAATACAAATAAATATTTGATTAATTAAATTAATAGGTTATGGGCACCTACTTCCATGGGGCCCTATATTATTGTAGCCCATACACATCTAAGTGTTAGGCACTCTATTGTACAACTATTTTAGATGTACATGCTTTAGGGAAAAGGTATCAGATGTTGAGAACCCTAAATTTCCACCCACATGACTAGTACAATAACAAATTTTAAATATATTAAAAAAATTCATCCAAT
Source organism: Torreya grandis (assembly GCA_037957365.1). Taxonomy (NCBI): domain Eukaryota; kingdom Viridiplantae; phylum Streptophyta; class Pinopsida; order Cupressales; family Taxaceae; genus Torreya; species Torreya grandis. Next base: position 172,500 of record JARHVA010006289.1, read on the forward strand.
G